>JANEYF010002641.1:412500-510000 GCA_029963845.1 Rhamnusium bicolor | reverse complement strand
TACATACATACATACATACATACATACATACATACATACATACATACATACATACATACATACATACACACATACATACATACATACATACATACATACACACATACAACACATACATACACACGCGCACACGCACACACGCACACGCGCACACGCGCACACGCGCACACGCGCACACGCGCACACGCGCACACGCGCACACGCGCACACGCGCACACGCGCACACGCGCACACGCGCACACGCGCACACGCGCACACGCGTACACGCGCACACGCGCACACGCGCACACGCGCACACGCGCACACGCGCACACGCGCACACGCGCACACGCGCACACGCGCACACGCGCACACGCGCACACGCGCACACGCACACACGCACACACGCACACATACATACATACCTCCGTACATACATACATACCTCCGTACATCCGTCATACGTACATCCTTATATCCGTACATACGTACGTACGTACATACATATATACGTACATACATACATACATACATACATAAAAAACAAACACGCCCCCAAAATGATGAGTTTTTAGAAAAAAATCTAACTATTTTCTTGGATACACAAATTTGAGCGATTTACCTTTCAACACATAAGCGATGGCTTTATTAGTGGTTTTAAACTTAAAATGGCATAATTAGATTGACCAAAATCTCCTAAATTCACATTTTTATTCACTTTATTTTTTGTCACAATGGCGGCGACAGTACGTACGTTCGTCCCCTCGAGCTGATCTTTAAAAAATGGCGGAGTTGCGTAAAGCAACCTCGGCCGTTTTGGAGAATTCTAAAACAGATAGGCATCACGCGTAGACCGGGCGACAATAAATATTCTGTTTAAAGAATCCGTAGGATTCATTCGGGTTGATGATTTACACTTAGAAAGATGTAAAGAATGAAATTCTAAAAGTTGCCAAACAAAACTTTCGAAAGTTTTTATTTTCACAAAAAAAAAAGGTTATTACGGGAGCGCGCAACTCCAGCGTCTTACAATCATTATAAAATAATTAGTAATTAATATTTTGATCTAAAATTTTTAAGGCATGTAATCGTTTTAAAATTTTAGCTTTTTTTTCGAAAAAAAATTGATTTCTTACCTGCTAATAGTAAATGTAAATGTAATGCACACTGTAAAACCATGTCCTGTAGTTGTAAAATAATAACAATAACTTAATCTGTATCTCTCTGTAAATGCATTCATAATAATTACCAGAATGTATCTTCAGAAATATAAAATGTATGTTAATTTTTATCATTTATTATTAATCTTATTTTTTATCAATTATTATTAATTTTTAATCAATTTATTATTATTGCTGTTATTTGATTATTTTTACCTTATTAAACTTGCATTTTATAATATTTATGCTGTTTTTAATTTCATAGCTTACCTTAAAAAACTATTTAATTTTTTTTAAATGTTAAAATTTTAAAACGGTTAGATCAAAATAATAATTACTAATTATTTTATAACGGTTTTAAAACGTTGGAGTTGCGCACTCCCGTAATAACCTTACGGCTTTTTTGTTAAAAAAAAAAATTCCGAAAATTTTGTTTGGCATCCTTTAGAAGTTCATTCGTTACATCTTTCTGTATGTAAATCATCAACCCGAATGAATCCTACGGATTTTTTTAAACGGAATGTTTCTTGGCGCGTGTACTAATGATACACTTTTGTAAATGTATCGTCATAAAGTTTACAAAAGAAAAGACATTATTACTTTAAGGTTAATGAAACTAATATAACAACATAGAGTAACAAAAACAGTTTACAGATAATTTTTGCACTGCTAATTGTACGATTTTTGTGATAAATATCCCATCAATTATTTATTTTTTTTAGAAACAATAAAACCTCTTTTTGCAACTTCTGCCAGCGTTCGATAAGACTACTCATAAGTACTCACATTTATGTTAAGTATATTAATTTTATAAACCTCTACTTACCGTCCTTTGTAATCTATGCTTTAGCCTTTTTTAGCCATCTGCATAACATCGGATAATAACGTATTGAAAAGAATTTATATACATTTAGTTCTTATGCCGATCTATTTTAGAATTCTATAGAACGTTTGTAACCTCGCATGCTTACTGGCGGTATATAATCATATTGAAATAATTAATTGTTTCAAACAAAAATTGTTGGGGGGAGGGAACAAGAGAAAGAATAACATAGGCGTATCGGCGTGTAGAACCATAATACTCCAGAATATCTAAAGAAGTTGTTCATACACAATTTGTTATTATTCAGCATTATTGTGCAATACTTAATGGGAAAAAAGTCCTAATGTATAAATATAATAATATTTACTTTATTTATTTATTTTTATTTAATTATCGTGACAAAATTTTTTTATACTGACTAAACTGAAGTCTGTGCTCGTAACCATTAACGAAAAGCCCCGAACATAGACGAAAACGTTTAGTCCATTGATAACTAATCAACCAGTAACCACGAACTAGTGTTATAAGATCAGTGTGTTAGCTTCAGTCGCGTGGTATTAAACGTTAGTTTGAAAAATTCGGAAACATGGTGCAACATAAAAAATGGCTTAGTAGGTTGACACTTGGTTGTTGCATTTTGTTGACAAAAATGGATTAACGTAATTGTCAAAAATCAAAAGTTTGCAAAGTCGAAAGGATGAATAATATTTTTATTGTCCATTTAATTGTAAATGTAAATACATAGGATGATGAAATTATACATTTAATTCAAGTATATTGGTGTAATTGGTGTATAATAGAAAATGATTCGCAGAAAAAGAAAGTGGAAAACTTGAGAATATAATGATGAAGAGTTTTACTTTTGCGTATATCACTATTCTAACCCTGTTTCTGTTGAAAAATCAAATAACATATTCTCAAAATATAAATCAAGATGAAATTGCTACAGAAGATATATTAGAATCGCCTCTTTGTTGTAATCTAACAACAGAGCAAGTAGAATTAGAGTATAGTTCAAAAATAATAGAAAATGAATACATTGTAATGTTCAATGGATACTACAAAAATCAGGCTCGAGTAAACTACATAAACACTGCTTTAAATGCATCAGGAGTTCGAAAATGGAAAATAATCGCCAGAGAAAACCCAGCAAGTGACTATCCTAGTGATTTTGATGTAGTCATACTAGAGGATACAGATAGGTTGGAGGGATTAAATGCCCTCAATGATCATCCTGCTATAAAAAGGGTAACTTCTCAACGCATGGTTTCCAGAACACTTAAGTTCCTAAGCCCTGAATATGTAAGATTTGGCAGAACCAGTTTAAATTCTAAAAATCAGTTTTGGCAAGCAACAGGTCGTCATACTAGTAGACGATTATTACGTGCTATACCTAGACAGATAACATCAGTGTTACAAGCAGATTCCCTTTGGAATATGGGAATAACCGGCAAAGGTATTAAAGTGGCAATATTTGACACAGGCTTATCAAAAACGCATCCACATTTTCGAAAGATTAAGGAAAGAACCAATTGGACAAATGAAAAAACATTTGATGATGGTTTGGGTCATGGTACTTTTGTTGCTGGTGTTATTGCCTCCAGCAAAGAGTGCCTAGGTTTTGCACCCGATTCTGAGTTGCATATCTTTAGAGTTTTCACAAACAATCAAGTCTCATACACCTCGTGGTTTTTAGATGCATTTAATTATGCAATATTAAAGAAAATAAATGTTTTAAATTTAAGTATAGGTGGACCTGATTTCAAAGACCACCCCTTTGTTGATAAAGTGTGGGAATTGACTGCAAATCGGGTAATAATGGTTTCAGCAATTGGCAATGATGGTCCATTGTATGGAACTTTAAACAACCCAGCAGATCAAATGGATGTTATTGGTGTGGGAGGAATAAATTTTGAGGATCAAATTGCAAAATTTTCTTCAAGAGGGATGACAACATGGGAATTACCTCAAGGTATGTGGGACAGTTGAGCTGTAAGTTATAATGTTTTTAATTTGCATACATTAATATGGATGATATTAGTGGGGATGGGACACATTGAACGTTTCACTTGAAATGGTCAAACATACTTTAAACTGATATATTTCACCTTTAAAATTGTCATAAAACCAAAAATTTCTTGGCACTTGTGTGCTATATTTGTTGTTTATGCTATATTTATTGTTTACCAGAACTTTGACTACCCCCAAACCAAAGCCGAAGCTGCACGGACAGGAGTTATACAGTTGATAAAAACGCGGACACACACAACACAGCACTAAACCAGCTACGTTGGTCACATAATGCTTTGGCCCACTGTGCTACCGTGCTCGGTAGCGCATAATAATTTGGTATATACAAAAATTTCGTAAATTTGATACGAGTGCTCTAATTTTCAAAGTGAAGGGATAGTAACAGTTACATAAGTTCGTAAGTTATTAGGGTCTATTGCACCAATTAGGGCTTTTAATGCTGCCATAGTAATTAATCATTTTTGTTTCTGAAGGAAGACAAAACGATTTTGTGATTTTATTCAGTGTAGGGATATAACAAATGAAAACTGCCACAAAATCACCCCACAAATACCAATTTCAAGGTGTCGTATATTTTTTACATCTGCAATAAACTGTACTCATTTTGTATGGTTAAAAAAAGATTAAAGACAAGTTTTAAAGCACATAAGTTGTAATAATGAAGTAAAAAGGTGCCAGGTTTTAGTGAAAGGGGCAGCAAAATATTTTTATTTTAACATGATTTTAAACAGGCAATAAAAACAGAAGATTATTACAGAGAAGAATAAAGGTGAACTACACCTCATTTTTGACAATTTTTTTAATATATCCATTAAAAATTGACTTAAAACAGAAAATTTTACACATTAACCTTGCAAATTTTGCCTGGCATTATAGGATAGGAGATTATAGCCATAACTCACAACGTGACTTCACGCTTACCTGCTTGATATATCGCATATTTGTATCATGCAATGAAAGTAATATGGTAATTTATTTTACTCGTCAATAGAGATAATGTCACACGTGATACATTTGCCATGCGAAGAGTGTTTTAGTCCATTTCAAAATCACATGAACATAAATACAATAGCAAAATAATGGTGAATGATGTATTAATAAAAATTTACATAAAATATATAATTGGGCAAATTCATACCCCAGTGCCAATTGTTGATTATGGATCCACTAATGACTATTTAACACCAGAAGTAAAAAAAATATATTAAATAAATAGAGAGTTATAGCCAGATTCCTCAAACTGTTTTATGTAATTATTAGTCCATAAATAGTCGGTATGATCAGATAATAAATAAAAGGCTGTTATTTTCACTTGTCGATGTTTCGATTAATTTTTTTAATCTTCTTCAGGACAACTGAAATAAACCTCAAATAATCACAGATGAAAATGTCGTAATGAAAAAAACAACAGAGTTATAATAAGCAATGTAAACATTCAGAATGTAATAATTATTAAAAATAAGAATGTCGACAAGTGAAAATAACCATCTTTTATTTATTATCTGATAGTACCGACTATTTATGGACTAATATTTACATATGGATACTATTATTCTATCTGTTTTATATAATGTTTTCTTTTTCTAAATTAAAATTTAAAAAATTGTGTAAAGAAGCTATATTTTTTAAATAAATCAAATTTTCATTTTTTGATTAAAGGATATGGGCGAGTAAAACCAGACATAGTCACATATGGATCAGCAGTTAAAGGATCGCACATCAAAGGAGGGTGTCGCACCCTCTCTGGAACCAGTGTGGCATCCCCTGTGGTCGCAGGTGCTGTAACTCTCCTAGCCAGCGGAGTTATGCATCGAGGAGATGTCATAAATCCCCGCCAGTATGAAGCAGGCACTTATGGCATCAGCTAGAAGGTTGCCTGGTGTTAATATGTTTGAGCAAGGGCATGGAAAATTAAATTTAATGAAAGCATACCAAATACTCAATAGCTATAAGCCTCAGGTAAGTAAAGGGTGGAGCATCCTAACATAACAATATATTTTGCATTAAGCAATCATTTTTACCCATTCCATATAGCCACTGAGAACAGTCCTTTTGAGACAGAAATCGGTTTCCAAAATGTTTCCTAACAGGATATAACTCATTTCAGAGCATTACCATCCTTAAATGGAACCATGGAAAATAAATATGCTTGTAAATAAATGTAAAAGTTCCGAACTGATTATTTCAGTGATATTTTTACATTCAAATTATAATATCAAATAAGAAATTTTTTGCTTAATATCTAAAGAATGATTCTTTGCTTTTATATAAAACGAGTGAGTTTACGGTTATATTCTTATAATTTAGATACTGTATTTTTAAAAAATACATATCTGGTAGTTCCAGTATTACTTTTTTTAGGCAAGTTTGAGTCCAAGTTACATCGATCTCAGTGAATGCCCTTATATGTGGCCTTATTGTACTCAGCCCATCTACTATGGATCCATGCCAGTTATTGTCAATATCACCATTTTAAATGGTTTAGGTGTATCAGGAAAAATAGTAAACAAACCACAATGGCATCCTTACACCCCACAACACGGTCATTTATTGGATATAGCTATATCTCATTCCGAATTGCTATGGCCGTGGTCTGGCTGGATGGCCGTTCATTTGTCTGTAGCGTCTGAAGGTGCCACTTATGAGGGTTTAGCACACGGTCATGTTACTGTTACAGTAGAATCTCCACCTGGTTTTGGAGAAGTTGAACCTAGGCAGAGTACTGTTAATCTTCCTATTAGGTAAGTATGTTTCTTAGCTATACAAAGGCCCAATGGAGGTGCTCAAAGAGTCCAACTCTTTGTTAACTATACTTACACTGAACATTCGTTTGATATGAAAGTTATTTTAATTTTTTTTTTTTTTTAATTTCAACAACAAAAAGGATTCATTAGAAATTCAATGTATGACTTTAGTAGAGATTTTAGACTTATTACTCAACGATTGTAGCCTGGCATTTGATGGAGCAGAGAACCAAGAAATATCGTTAGCGTGGGACAGAGATGAAGCAAACAACTTTACAGTAAACGGGCGGGGTTTGGACCACTACGCATACAAACTCAAGTGCCAAGTTAAGATCGTTGACTAGTAGTTGCTTATTAACTTATTTTTCTCAAACTTCAACTTTATTTTTAGAGCCAAAATAATACCTACTCCTCCTAGACATAAAAGAATTCTATGGGATCAGTACCATAATTTGAGATACCCTCCAGGGTATTTCCCTAGGGATAATCTCAAAATAAAAAATGATCCTCTTGACTGGAATGGAGATCACATACATACTAATTTCAAGGACATGTATCAAAATCTGAGAAATACTGGATACTATGTAGAAGTGTTGGGTGAGTATAACTATTTAATTTTACTTTATTACTAACACGTGGACTGTATGGTAGTGGAGCCAAAGGTTAAGTTGCTAAAATGTTACTTGGCACTGTTTTGCCTATAGATGGTCCATATAAAATAGCTTCAATGTTTATAGTTTTCAGATATATCTAATTTTAAATAAAATCAACTTTTATTGATCTGCCAATCAGCATCTTTCCAAACACACATTTCCAGCTGTACAGCACCCTGTAGAGCTGCCCACCGGCAAATTTCGATGTTTGTATAGGATAACTCGGTAACTGTAAGAGATACAAAAAAATGGAAGACACATTCTCTATCTCTTTCTTTGAGACAAATTCACTGGCGTAAACAAAAATTTGCTATCGTCTTTTGTTTTCGAGTTATAAACAAAAGTTAGATTTTTCGACTTTTAGACACGTCAAAATATCTTGATTGTTTGTAAAATTATGAAAAAACAATCCTCACGTACTTTTTTCTGTATAATACAGTGGCGTCGAGAAATTTTAAAATAAAAGTGCAATTTCGAGTTATGGCATAAAGTTGTATTTTTTTAAATGGGAATCATAGTTGGCTATGGTTGAGTTAGAATAGAAAAATATTTATTGTGCTATATAAAAATAAAATTACATATACACAAAAGGTGGCATTCACATGAGCGTTCTTCCATGTCACCTGCTTACACGTAAATACATACAGGATAAAAAAATACAGAAAATAAATATTCGAGTACCAAATTATAATCATGTATAGAATATAGTTAAAAAGGAAATTTTTTTCCCTTTCAAACTATATCATATGTGTGGTCGCTTTTGATGTGTAAATATTTAATAGCGAAAATAATCTTTTAGTAGATTACTTTTTGCGTTTTTTTTTTTTATTTTATTTCAAGTAGGCGTGTGTCATCTATGACAGTGTTTATCCGTTTGTCAGTAAATTGCATATTAATAATTTTGTTTCTGTCTTAATTACACCCCATTTAATCGTAAATGTGAAGATGTCTTATGAAAATTATGAGAAATATGATATGCTAAAATGCTGTATTCAAAGTAATAACAATTGTGATATTGCATCCGAAATATATTTCAATCGCTATCAAGAAAGATCCCAAGCAGCACCAAAGTGACGGGAACTGGCATCAGACCTTTAATATACTAGGCATTACATAACTGTCACTAAATTTGCGACTTTAGTGTAAAATTCACCTTATAGTATGCCCGTGTTGTAACAATTACGTAGATTCTACAGAATTCAGGTACCGTATAGTTATTACACTTTCAAGTAACTGCTGCAGTATGTGCAACGTTGCAAATACTACACTGTGTTACTTGAAAGCATTCTCAACTTTGAAGTGAAAATTGGTGGTAATGCCGACTGCATTGTGTTACCAAAGAATCACTTCAAAGTAATGATAACTAAAGTGTTCCATTTAAAGTTCCTGTGACGTTGTCGGGAAATTTTCTGGAACTTCAGAGTTGTGTAACTCATTAGTGACATCTTGAGTAAAAATAATGTTACTTCTACGAACAAAGAGACTTGAAAGTAATTTTTACTACTCCCCACTAGTTCAAAATGACTACAAAGTTACGTATACCTTGAAAATCTACTATAAAGTGATATAAACTTTAAAGACATTTATGTAAACAGTTTCTTGTTCCCAACCGTCGAACATGGCGTCGAAGAGCGGTAAAATAACAAAAAAAAAGTCCCGCATTCATTGACCTTTTTATAGAAAGTGAAGTTACAGTTTTTAATGTAAATAGTCTACCACCATTTCGTTTCTCACCACTTGAATTTTAACCAATTTTATTTAAAATTGAGAACATGCCCGAGTTAAAACCAATAGCTGTCGCAGTTTATTGTGGTGAAATTTATGAAATTATTGGTGTAGACGGTATAAGTCAAAAAAATCTTGGAAACCAATAATAAATACAATAATTGAGGGTGTCGATGGGTAAAGATCTTAATTAGCAAATTGCTAATATGTCGGAGAAAAATATTTTTACCAAACTTTATTCACTAGAGACACGTAGTTATGTTGTTTCTTAACTCCTTTATCCATTCGAAATTATAACGTCTACCTCAATAGGATACTCCAATTTTTGAAGCAGTCAGTTAACATCTATCCATCTACCCCTTAAATTGTATCATGCTACATGTGGTTAAATTAAAAGCTTGTACAAATATGTTAAAATGTACTAGGTACCATCAAGAATAAAAAAAATCATGTCACTTCCTAAACTAAACAAGAAATTAGATTAAAATTATTATTTATATTTAAAAATTTACATTACATTTAAAAATGTAAAAAGTATAATAAATAATATTTGTACAATAATTGTACTTTTTTTAATGTCACTAAGAAAAAACTTTAATTTCTGACACATCCTGTGCCTGGGGATCATCAAATAATTCCGTTAGTTACTCTTCATGTTGTCTTGTGGATCTGTAACAAGTGCATCTATAATTATAATGCACAGTTATCATGTTAATTTTTAATAATAATAAGCTCAATAAGATATCATATCTCATCAAAATTAGCAAAAAAAAAAAACCAACACATCACTTTAAAAATATAGTCCTGCAAATGCAACATTTTTTAAAAAATAAACTAAAATATATCTCAAAAACTAAGGACATTAAACCCACATAGGACATGATGGTTATTTAATGTAGACCTCAATACGTAAAAATATACATATGATAAAATTATGAAAGCCCGGGCCACTCAAATGTGGCACACACGGTGTGTCCCGACACACTGTTACAAACAAATATATTTGAAAATTGAAAAATAGTCTAAATGACCCTGACAAAATGAACAGTTTTTCTGAAAGTCTTACTGCTTGCTTGTAAGGCTGTCCTCCTTCACCACAAAATCCTATACAGTGTTTTGATTGTAGCACAAATATTTTTCTATGTTGTAGCACACAAACTACATACGTTATGCTATTTAATTTCTATTATAGTTTATTTTAAAACAAACTTAACCTTATAAGAAACCAACGTTGAATGTATAAAAGTTTTTTATCTGATCACTATTCACTAATACCACTATAACAGTAAACATACAAATTTATCAATGCAATTGTGCGGAGCCCATAGACATAGGATATAAGTTTGAGGTGTATGGTGGGGCCGTGGGTTGAACAGCTAACAGTTGACATTTAGTATGTGTGTGTTGCAATACCAAACAATAAAATTATCCTTACCAACTTAAAAATAGGTTAGGGTAGTAAGGTTCATGAACCATGAAGGTCATGTTTGTAATATTAAAAATGAATGTCATACATAGTTTTATAAAAAAACAACACAACGATATATGAATATGGCTGCAATAAAAGAAAACTTTGCAGTAACCTTTCCATAGCAGGGTATTAGATGCCAATTTAAAGCTACCGAGATAATGACGTGTTTGGTCGCACTTGCTACTTCTTGGTAAACAGAACTACACAGTGAAATTGTTATAGTTCCCAATCCCATCACCACTTCTTAAGTAACTACAACTATTACGTTAGTCGCATCTGCTACTTTATGGTTGATACAACTTTGATCGGAAATAATTTTGGTTTTTGTCACCTCTATTAAGTGAAAAATACTTTGTTGACATATGTCACTATATAGTGATTCAAATTAAATTCGCCATTATTGTGTTATTGAGTGATGCCATTTTGATGGATAAAAATATAATTCAGAATTTTTTTTTTATTAATTGCGGTCATGTGTAAACATGTTTTATGAATAGAACATTATCACTTTATAATACATATAATAAAAAACCGTTTTCCATAAAAAGTGTTGCAGTTTAAATTGTACACATAATTTTTGAAAAAATATTTTTACACGAAAAAAAATTTTTTTCAGGGCACTTTTTTTATTGAAGTACCATAGTAACATTTTACAGAAAACAAGTACCCGTTTTAATTTCCACACTCAGGAGTGACTGCAAAACATTATTGTTTATTTGTATTTGATTCAATCCATTTAACTTGGACATATTGACTTCAACTCAACTCGATAAGTCCGATTACAATACATTATACTTTGCTATAAACGAGAGAGAAAGTAAAATATAGTTTGCTCTCATACCACTGACAGAGCTGTTACAAAGATAGTCATTACTATTACTTGGTTACATTCCGTTTATGTAAGAACCTAGTTTTCAACAGATAACAGGGACAGTTCCGGAATAGTAATTGCTATGTAATAACTATTCCCCATTTTGATGAATGCTTGGTAGAAGGATCGTTCCCATTACGTAACAGTCGTTAGTTGTGAAAACCTTTAATGTTCCACTGATGGTAGCTACTAGGTAGAGACTACTAAATGTGCTACTTGGGATGACAACCTAATGAAGCTATTTTTTAAGAGGTTAAAAGAAAATCTCATTATTTGTGGGTCCTTCAACAAGCCAAGACCAAAAAATTACAACTTGTAGATGCTGAAGAAACTTCTATAACTGTAATTGGAATGGCGGTTGCAACTCCTTCAATTTCAAGTCATCAAATTGAAGCTAATTCTGTGCTTTCAAGACGTGAAGCTTTGGATATTTTGAAGACATACCGATTCAGGCCTTATATAATAGGGAAACACCATCACCTGCAACTAACTGATCTTCAGACAATTTGAGTTTTGCAGATGGTATCATCAAAAAAGTCAGCAAGATCCATTCTTCCCTAGAAATGTAGTTTGGACAGATGAAGCCTACATTAGCAGTGCAGGAATTTTCAACATAACAGGCATAACAAGCACTCTGTTTCAGAATTATTAAATACCAATTTTGGATATAACTGGACGGAAAGTAACGGACCAGTGAGGTGGCCACCATGATCACCTGACTTAAAGCCATTGGATTTTTTTCTTTTAAGACCACATTAAAGATAAATTATACAAGAAAATCAGTACTGACAAATGACAACATTTTATAGACTATGTGAATTCTATTTCAAATCTTCATATTTATAATGCAGTTCAGTGTTATGAAGAAGTGTAATTTATGTATCGACATCAGTTTGAACATTTATTTTAATTTGAATTTTTATCTTGTAATTGAATTTTTATTTTGTAATTGTAAACTTAGATATATATATCTGATTTTTTTGGTCTCGGCTTGTTGAAGAACCCAAAGTTAATGAGATTTTCTTTTAACCTCTTAAAAATAGCTTTATTATTATCTTCTTTTTGGATAGCAATTGAAATATATTTCGGATGCAATATCACAATTGTTATTACTTTGAATAAAGCATTCTAGCATATCATGTTTCACGTAATTTTCGTAAGACATCTTCACCTTTACGATTAAATGGGGTGTAATTATGAAGGAAACAAAATTATTAATATGCAATTTATTGACAAACGGATAAACACTGTCATAGATGACACACGCCTACTTGGAATAAATATAAAAAAAAAAACGCAAAAGTAATCTATTAAAAGATTATTTTGGCTATTAAATATTACACATCAAAAGCAACCCCACATTATGATACCTATATAGTTTGAAAGAGAAAAAAAATTTCCTTTTTAACTAAACCATTCATAGCCAACTATGATTCCCATTTAAAAAAATACAACTTTATGCCATAACTCGAAATTGCACCTTTTTTTTTAAATTTTCTCAATGCCACAGTATTATACAGAAAAAAGGTGCCTGAGGAATGTAAACATTGTTTTTTCATAACGTTACGAACAACCAAGATATTGACGTGTCTAAAAGTCGAAAAATCAAACTTTTGTTTATAACTCGAAAACAAAAGATGATAGCAAATTTTTGTTTTCGCCAGTGAATTTGTCTCAAAAAAAAGAGATCGAGAATGTGCCTTCCATTTTTTTTCTATCTCATACAGTTACTGAGTTACCCTATCGAAATTTGCCCACCCTGTACAGTTTTGTTATATTTATTTTGTAATGTTCAATTTTAACTCTTGACATGTATTAGTAACTATTGATCTTTAGGGTCGCCACTGACATGTTTTGATGCCTCTCAATACGGTACCTTGTTAATAGTAGACCCCGAAGAGGAATATTTTCCAGAAGAAATATTAAAACTAAAACGAGATGTAGATGCGGGACTATCAGTTATAGTATTTGCTGACTGGTACAATGTAACAGTAATGAAGAAAGTTAAGTTTTATGATGAAAATACTAGACAGTGGTGGATGCCTGACACAGGTGGGACAAATGTCCCGGCTCTTAATGATTTATTAGCAGCGTGGAACATACAGTTTGGCGACAGAGTTTTTGAGGGTCATTTCAAATTAAATGATCATGAGATGTACTACGCATCAGGCACAAGCATAAGAAATTTTCCTAAGGATGGTATCGTGGTATCACAAAAACTAAATGATCAGGGTGTCCAGGTAAGAAAAAAATATCAAAGTTGTAAATCAATTGACCACTTCACAAGGACATATACATGTACAGTACATATAATATGCAATAAGTCCCATAGCATCCAAGATTTATATGCTGTGCCATTGTTTGGCATTTGACATTTTGGTTTTTTAGAAACTGTTGTGACAACTTATGTCTAGACTTTTCGGGTCCAATTTTTGAATAATAAAATTTCTTAGAATTTACATTATTTTATACAAATTAAAAGTTTTGTTTCTTCAAGTTTAAATTTGAAATTACGGAAGAGTAAAATTAATGTAAAATAAAATTTTACAATTGAGCTACTTTATTTAATACAAAAATATGATCAATAATTTCTGAAAGTTCATATCAAAAATGAATTTTGTAAATTATGGGTGATATTATGGTTAAATCCCGGATATCACGGCAGTCATTGCACAAAAACCAGGGCCAAAGAAATTCATATTACACAGTAATATGACTACTCAATTGTAGCTATTATATAAAATATATTATAACATATTATTTTTAGTGATGTAAACTTGCCGGCTAATTTCATTTGTGACATTTTTAGCCAGCAAATAATCAGGACAAATACGGTAAAAAAAATTAATATACCACTACATTGGTCTTTGTCTGACTTTTAATTTGATACCAAATATGTATATGTAAAAGTAATGTTATATTGCATTTAATGAAATACCAGTACAATTATTAATTCTTTATTGGTTTATCTCCAAGACCGTCATGCCTAAATGAAGGTGGACTCATGCATTCGTACACTGAGAAATAGACATTATGAAGTAATTGTTCCAGCTAATTCTATTTGTGTAAGACAGCACGGTAAAATCCACAGTCCTACAACTTGGAGTATCTTACGCATGACTTTTTTTAAAATTTGATAACAAATTTTACAATAGCATTAGACTTGAGAGGATTACTGATGGTGACTAATATAAGAGTGTTAAAGTATACTGAAGGTGAAATATAATATGTTATACTGAAGAATGGAAGGTCTTATATCAAAAATTTAAAACATTACAACCACAAAATTTTAATTATTTACTTCCTTTATATGGACAAAGGACAAAAATTAGAGCAGAAAAGTATGAGTGTCTTCAAGCATTGCAACAAAGTCTTTTGGATGATTACCATACATTTTATGATAATATCTCCCCTTACTTAATTTTATTTAATATGGTTTTTCCTTATATTAATAATTAATAAATGTTTTATATTACTTGTGCAAGTATGTTTTTAATTTTGGCTTGTAATGCAATACAATATAATTAACCATATAATAAACTAATATTAATTAAGTTTTTTTGTGGTTTCTGTATATAAGTTGGTAATACGTGGTTTGCCTGTGAAGCTGACAATATGAATGCAGACAACGCATTTATTGATTTAATTCAAGTATACTCACTTATAGGACTTTTATTACTCAAAACTAAGTGAAATTAACAAATTCGATCAGATTTAAAGACAGTCATTATTGACATGAATTCGAACAGTGACCAGCCAGGACGGAAATCTGTTTTGGTCAATAATGACTGTAAAATTATATTTGAATTTTCCACCATTATAAATGTGTCTTGTCAAATCAAATTAAATTTCTAACCTTATTTTTACGTGTTTACAGTTTCCTATTTTAATTATTAAATTCAACATCTAAAAAGTGATATCAAGCAGAAAAAACTTAAATACGAAAATTTCTATAAATGCTCGGGTTAAAAATAAATGACCGGTCAAATTTACAGCACTAAAATAATGTATAGGTTATGTCAAATACTGGCAGTTAGCGGGAATTTTGACAAAATTATTTTTAGCCATCTAAACTTATTTTTTGATTTTATTAAACAAAATTTATGTTAATAATTAATATAATGAAAAATCATATTAAATAAAATTTAATAATATGGATATTATCATAAAATGGATGGCAATCCATATATATATTAATAAATAATATAACGAAAAATCAGATTAAACAAAATTTATATTAATAATATAATGAGAAATCATATTAAACAAAATTTAATAAAGAGGATATTATCATAAAATGGATGGTAATCATCTAAAAAGGCTCTCTTTCAAAGCCTGAAGACGCTTCGAACTTTTCCGCCCTAATTTTTCTACTTTGTCTATTTAAAGAAAATAGAACATTAAAATTTGTGGTTGAATCTTTTAAATCTTTGACACTCTTATATTAGTCACCAGTGATCCTTTCAAATCTAATGCTATTGTAAAATTTGATATTGTCAAAATTCTTTAAAATACCTTATATTTTTTATTTTTTATACATACCCATATAATACGCACAGTCGTAAATGCAGCCAGTTTGACTGGTCACACAATATCAGTGTAGACAGTAACAGCCTGCCCCTGACATTTTTGTCATAACTGTCGCAAGATCCTGGTTACAATTTTGGTAACTTACCTTAATATATTATTAAATAATTAATTTACTAGTAATCGAATGCGCCCTAATTATATCAACTGGATTTTATAAATTACTAGTAACATTATGGTAACTTACTGTAATGAAAAAAAATAAATAAATAAATTATTGGTGAACAACTGGGCATTTTTTGTTTTACATCTATCACCATTAGATAAATTATTGCAGGTTAAGTTAACACAAAAATGCAACAGGAGCTATAGAAGTCGTGACTAATCAATGAAAAAAATTCCTGGTATGTTTTAAAACATTGGTTCTTTACTTCACAAAGAAATATGTGATTATTTAAAAATGAAATTGCAGTCGAAATATTTATTTGTTCCAGATATTAGGCGAAAATGATAACATTAAATACAAAACACCGATATTGGGTTTACTGCAAACAAAATCTACTGAGAAGAGTGGTAGGATAATAGTATATGGAGATTCAAATTGCATCGATACAAGTCATTTAGAACTAGCATGTTATTGGATGTTGGACGCTATGCTGGAATACACTTCCACATCACATTTGCCTTCCATTTTTAAAGATAATCAGATGTTTAGCTGGGGAAATACAGCTGACACCGACTATCCAAGGAGAATGGAAGGAAACCGTTTATATAGATATTCAAAAGTATTGGAAAGAAATTTAGGAGAATCACAAGCAAGAGCTTTACCACAATGCCCCCACTTAGTGTGGACTCATCCAATTCCCTTAAATGTGTCGGCTCCAAGTAATCTATATCAGTCACAGAAGCTGCTGTCACTAATAGAAGAAGTTAATTTACCGATACACAATGTGGATAATGTCATTAAAGGTATATAATTTATTGCTAATTTTTAAGAAGTGTGAATTTTTTTTTGTGTTATTTATTAAAGAGGTATGTAAATTACTAAAAAAAAAAAATTAGACGTGTACATCAGACATGTCCGGAAAAGTAGATGTGTCCAATGTATTTTTCAAAGTGAAAAAGTTGGATGCACATGCACAGTTATCTCATTATTTTGGTTGTAAATTTTGTGCAAATGTGCAATTATTAGGTCACTCAATGAATTTATTTTTTCATTGAAGGTTGGACAACAATAATTAATTATTGGATAAGTATGGTAATTGTGACAATATTTGCGTATTTTGTTTTTAATGAGTTCAAGATATTTGTGATTTAATATTAAAAGGTAACTAAGATAAATAAAATCCTGAAAACCCTTAGCTACACAGTGATATGAAAATTATTGTGTTGGGTTAAAATTTTATATCATAAGTACGTTATACCGTGTTTAATAAACAGAAATAGTTAAACTACTTCCCACTTATTTATGGTTACGTAGAACAGTGCTGCACACGCTACAAATTAATAAAAGCGGTACGTGAATGTACATAGATCTTGAAAAATTCAGTTTTTTACGTGAATTAGTCATCTCTGCAAAATACCAAAATGCAATGGCTGACACCAAATCTGAGCTCTTGAAGCAGCCAAGTCAAGCGGTTGCCTGCGTTATGGATTTTAGAAAAAAAAAATCTATACAAATATTGCGCGCTTTGGTGGGGGTGGTTTAAAGATTATTTCTGTTCATTAAACCAAGTGTAGTAACATACATTTTGACTTTTTCCATTTATGTTCCTAAAAAGAAAAACTTTTTGTTTCCATAAAAATGTTCGCTGCAACAGAGGTTTAAAATATCTATAATTCTTTATTATTTTCTACTCGAGAGTATTTTTTTGAAATTTCTATACTTAAAAATTTTTAAAAAATTTATAAAAAAATTTGTTGTTTTTATAAAAATATTAATGTAGTAGATGAAGGTTTAAAATATCTATAAATATTTATTACTTTGTCATTTTACACACAGATATATTTTGAAATTTCTATACTTGAATAATTATTCCAAAAAAAACTTAAAATGAATTTTCTACAATATACTTTCATTTAAGGTTATTTCTAACTTTTTAGGCATGTTCGGACATGTCTGGAAGTTTCTAAATTTTACTTTTCAATGAAATTCACACCACTAAAAAAAATAATTAAATATTTTTTTTTCTTTCGTTCAAGAATACAAGTACAATAAGGGAAGAAACAGTTAAAGTAAGGCATATGGTCATTACCAGGACAATATCTCTTATGTGCAAAAACGCAAATTTTACAGAAGAGAAAAGATTATACTCACTTTTTCATAAAAAATATAATATTTAAAAAATAGGTTGTTAGTCTTATCCTTGATAATAAATTTTATCTATTAAAGAACATTGCTTACATTTAATGTTAGATTAACTTTCCGCAGATGCTTCTGGACATGATACAAGTGGAGAATTTATCGAGTGGAGTTGGCGGAATAAGCCCGCAGAAGCAACAAATAAAAATGAAAGTTTTGACTTCACTGTGACTTTATTAGTATTTCTATCCATTGTGGTAATATATTACTGTGTTAAATTGTATAGACCTAAACCAAAAAAACGGAAGCTTTGTAAAAGACTGCTTAATATTGTACAGTGTCGGAGAATATCCACAGTTTAAAGTTAATAATTTCATCATAAAGTTCCATTATTAATTTTTTGTGCTCTAGCATAAAAACTGCATATTGTCTTTGCATTTTTAATATTTTCATTTGAAATATTACTTCCAAAATTACTGCCAATAACAAAATGTACCTAGTAAAAAGTATACATTATATGCACAATGTCACACATCTTCGACAAATAAATAGGGAATTTCAGATTTTTAAAAATGAAATTAAACCAAGATGTTATTTTTCTCTTTAAATATCATGTAAAAATGTAGAAAATGTAATAAAAATTATGTTTAACGTTTAAAAAATATGTCAGTATAAACAAAAATGTCATAAATGAAACACTGGAAAATTAGATTCTTTTCACTCTTCTAAAAAAAATTAACCAGTTTGGAAATAGAGAGGACAAATAGAACTTCGATAATATTTGTTTGTTGTGCTTTGTTTGGCGGTGTAATGATTATCTCACTTATATTCGGTGTTTATTAATTATTACAACACAACATATTTATTTGTAGACTATTTTTATAATTTTTATGGAATTGATGAATTTCGCCATTTTTAAGTAATTAAAATTTATGTATTTGATTACCCCCATTTTTAGGCTATAATTTTCCTAACAGGTATCTTTTTTTTGTAATAGTTGTCGACTTGCT
Organism: Rhamnusium bicolor; assembly: GCA_029963845.1. Classification (NCBI taxonomy): domain Eukaryota; kingdom Metazoa; phylum Arthropoda; class Insecta; order Coleoptera; family Cerambycidae; genus Rhamnusium; species Rhamnusium bicolor. The sequence continues at coordinate 490,704 of JANEYF010002641.1, read as the reverse complement.
AGACTTACACTAATAGTCATAACTACTGTAGAAGTTTTAGGATATTATGATCCTTTTAAAATGAAAATAATTAGGGGATCAAAATTATATGCACCCTGTATAACATCATCTACTTAAGGTGCGTGTTAATTATTATGTGTTCAGAAATATTTGTAAGTATTCTCAATTTTTCCAATTAGAGAAAATTCTCAGCAGATTTTCTTGAAAAAATCACATTTTACATTAATTAAATTATAAGTGTGAATAATATAATCAATTAATTCCTCTGTTACTCCTTGTGAGGAAATCATGTTGCCTCTTTTCAGCAACCAAATGCTCTGTATATAATATAATAAAGTTTATATTTTTGTTCTATAGATACCTAATTAAAAAAATAATAATCTGAAATGTATTTTAAAAACTAGTAAAACTATTTTACAAAATCCTGTGTGCAGTATTGAAACTTTTTTCAAATTAAAAAAAAATGTTATTTTCTCCTTTATGTGTATTTACAGAGATTAATTAGATTTTAAATTTCCGTCATTAACTTAATTTATTTGCAATTAAAAATTTGAGTAGTCCATTTATATCCAGTAAAAAATACTCATTTTTTATGTGTAAGAAAATGTCACATTTACTTACTATTATCCTTGTTTATACCAAATTTAGATGAACTTCCTGGATGGCACCGATAGACGGCAATACTCAAATGAAATATACGTTATACCTTTTGTATGACACCGACAATTATCAGTGTCATCCAGTTACCAGTTGACTAAATATATTGGTATCAACAAGGTTATTACAAATGCAAAGACAATATGTCGCTCATTATTTGATTGTTGACATGTAGAGATATAGGATCTGGCTTGAACAATTTATCTAAGGAGTTTATATTACATATTTCCATTTTAAATCCATTATTAAAGTTCAGAGTTCCCACTGAATCTGGTAACATTAAAAGTCATTGAAAAGACATGGATTGGAAATCATAACCTGTATAGGATTTTTTTGAGAAAATGCACGAATTGATTTGATTTTTTAAGTAAAAATTCATATAAATGTTGATTTTTAGTAATTCCTATAAGTTTTCCAAAATTTCATGCCTTATTATAAAATTTTCCTTTGTTAGATGTAATTATTTAAATTTACTGCCTAGGTAAAATGTTCATGATTATAGGATTTTTCTTTATTCACCAATCTATTTGTGTCTTCATGTGTCCTTTTTCATAAATTAATGCTCTGCTAGTTGCAAAATCTTTTATTTTTTGGATTTTTGGTCATAGTCATGTGATTTCTGAAACTTTGGTGGGTATCCTGAAGTTGTACTATTAAAAATTATACCAAAATAAAAATAAATTTTCCACTGGAAAATTGTTTGTTATTTGAATTTGACGCCAGTTTGTGCAATTGCTGCGCCAATTTTTTTGAAGGGACGGGAAATATATGCCATATTTCAAAATCGGCAGTTATAAAGGGCCTTCATATAATTGAATTAATTGATAGGTATGCGTTTATTTATTTATATACCTGTAATATAGACACCAGCTTGCCAGCCAATATTGTGGCAGGAAGCCGGGATAGATGTATGTAATATTATACATAGCTGGCATTTGTTCCGCTTCCTGACTGTATAGTTGGCATGAAAAAATGTTAAATAAAAATATAGCGTTGAAATGTTGCTTAGTAAGTTTTCCCAGTATTAATTTTCCAGAAAATACACATCACCAAAAACAAAATGCTTTAGAATAACCTTAATGCTCAATATTGTAAAAAATAAAAACAATAGTGTTTTTATTACATATTTGTATGATAATTGTAAATGAGATATATTTGAATAGTTCAACCAGATGCAATACTAAAAGTACAATTTGTTTAGTTTTAGAATACTTGTACATATATATTTATTTATAATATATAAATTTTATTTAATTGTTCCTTATAATGTTTAATATGCCTTGTATTAGAATTTTGTAAAAATATAGAGCAAAAATACTTACGGCAAGTGTTTGGCTTTTATCAAGAATGAAGAAACCGTTCGCAGAAACTTGAATTGGACGAACCGATAATTGAATGAGAAAACTATTTATCTAAAAAGAAAGGATTACAAATATATAACTGTGTATTGTATGTTGAATTATACCTCAGCTTGACATTTCTCTGATATGGCCGTGGATGGTATTCCATGCAGTAAGTTTACAACTTCGGAACCCTGGAAAAAGGTATTCATGGTAGATATGTAAGGATGGGAAAATGTTATATTATACACGCCGTTGATAAAGGTATGGTTTTCATGATGACAGAACCAGGAAGTTTTCATCCATCAAATAAAAATATATACAGGATGGCCAGATTTTAATCGGGAAACTTAGAGAATCAATAGAATAGGCCAAAATAATATAGCTAAAAGGCTTAGTTTTCATGATAGAGGACGCATTTCTCCAGAAATAATTGAGACATTTTTATGAAATTCAGAAGGTGCAAATTGTGTACACTTTGAACCATAGTTTTCATCTCTCCAATGGAAATTATATTAAAGGAAAAATGCAAAAATATGTAATTTTTTTTAAAAAAATTTTAATTCGCAGCTAATTAATAAGTAGGGGATGAATGATTTTGAAATGAAGAAAACTATACTGTGCATTATTAATGATTGTAAATGTTGAAAAAGAAAAATCTTGGGTCAGTGGTGTTCCGTTTTTTTGGGAAGAATAACATCGACACTTCCCACCGTCACGCCTCTGGTTCGAGTAGGGAGATTAAAACTATGGTGAGAACTGAGAAGTGTAATGATGTATGCAATGTTCGCCTTCCGAATTTCATAACAATATTTCAATTGTTTCTGGAGATATATTGGTAAAATGGAAAATAAATTAAAACTTCAACGACCTCTATTTGATAACTAAACATTTTTAGTTATATGTTTGACAAATCCATATTCTTTTAGTGTGTTATAACGATTCTCTAAGTTTTCCAATTAAAACTTGGCCCACACTGTATATATATACATTTTCTTGCAAGAAATGCTATAAATAAAATGTGTATTTTCAATTTTTCGACTTAATTAATTTTACAAAATTTAAAATTAATTGCACAAAATGTTCGTTATTTCTTACGTAGTGAGTCACCTTCATAAACTTCTACCTATTTGAATTGTCAAAATAATTTTTTTGGTCATTTTTTATTTCGCCTACAAAACAGTTCTGAAGCATTAAAATATTCCCTTGTATCTTCCTGCCTAAAATTGTTTTTTGTAAACTTTCCCAGAATTTGGTGTCAAATAGAGATGGACAGTTTCCCTCTGGTAGTTATTTTCTGGTTTTTGCAATTGACAAATTTTGTAAAGAAAAAGTCTTGAACGACTATTGTAAATTTTGAAATTGGTATTAATCGGATTTTCAAATTGAACAGAAACGTGTTATCTAATAATCTTAATAATTTATTTATATAAACTAAATTTTTTATGTATTAAAAGCACAGTATAATTATTTATTACATTTACACATTATTTTTGTTGGAAATAAACCTAAATTAGATTTGTAACATAACCTACAATAATTATAAATATAAAAAAATAATTTGATTATTTCTCATATATTTTAAGGTTATAGACATATCTTTTTGGCATCAAAAATCCAAAGACCAATCTATTTTTCACTTAACTAGATATTTTTAGAATTGTTAGCTCCAGTTTTGCGTTTGGTGGGACTTTTATTAAAATGTGGAATATGACAAAAAAAAAGCGAATTAAAAACAAAAGTAAATTCACTCTAAAACATAAAACACATTAAACTGTACAACAAAACATTATTTTGTTTTTTTTAGGAAAGAAAAACAAAATGTGTATTTGTTCCATTTTATTCTGCAATTTTGCTACTTGTAAAATTTGATGATTTCTTAAAATCTCATACTTGTAGAATTCTATATTTTAGTATCCTAGTGTTTATTGGCCATTTTTTTTTAATTTTACTAATAATTTCTCATCAGTGTAAATTACACACTGACACATGTAAGTCTCCAAAAACAGACAATACAAAAAATTTAATAAAAGTACAAAATGTAGTTATTTTAGAAGTTAACATCTGCGATGATCGTGTCTAAAATTAAAAAAATTTACAGGAAAAACGAAAAACGGAAAAATGTCTCAACTCCAAGGTTATTTTATTTGATTTATTCTGAAAATGAAAAATATCTTTTTATAAAATGTATCAACACTTATGAATGCACTGCATGCTCATTTTTAATTATTAGTAATTACAATGCATTACAGAATTGTCTGATATCAAGAGTATTTATTTTGTTATAATTAAAACTGCTGAAAACATTTACATTGCAACTAGTGAACATAAGATTTTTGTTGAAGTTTAATGTAAGTGTGGACATACGACTAGTCATTTTGCTTATTTCCAGGTTGTGAAATTTTTTGTAGTTACTATGCTTGGAATAAGATAACTTTGATTCTTTTGCGACAGGGTGCTGATATCTCAATTTTGAGATAAATTTGATATGTCGATTACGGATTAAGCTTATGAGGTAAATATATTAACTACATCGTAAACTTGGTTACTATTTATTTAGGGATAAGAATTCTGCTTATAAATAAAATTTTATTTCTGTCGATTCTCTCGACTATATCATCTCTGTCAAGTCAAAATCTGATGTAAAGATTTTGCCGTTTTTGTGATATGTTTGCCATCTAGCCTTTTTGCATGCTGTAATAAAACCAGCTGTGTGAACTCGTTCTTAATCAGATTTATTTACGAATTTAAAATCTACTATGTGTGCAAGTAGATATAATTATGTTATAGTTTTTCGTATTTACTGTAAAATTAGAAAATCTCCACATAGTAATTGTTGACTCGACAGTGACGATATGTAATATAAGAATTTTGTTGATTAACAACTAAGTTTAACTACATGCTATTCTACTTAAAGAATGCTAATTAAAATATTATGGTAAATAATGAAGTTTAAAAGCATTTGCATTTAATAATAGCAATTTCTAAAATGTCTGTAAAAGTTAGATTATTTGCTGCTAATCTGAATCTCTACTCACCTGTATGTTTAAATTATCCGATATCAAAATGACAATAAGAAAGATAGTCACTTGCAGAAGTGTAAAAAGTAATAAATAATAATCTTGAATAGTTTCAAACATAAATACACTAATGTTTACTATAAGAACAGCAATTAGACACAATTGATCTGTTGCAATAAAGGATCCATAACATTTTCCAAGTTCACAGACACATTCGGAACACATGTTATGTAATATTCGAATTTTTGATAGTGTAATATACATGTCTGTATCATATTTTATATCGCCATCATTGAAGTAATTGCCTACCACATTCTTTTGGATTAAAGTTTGATTGATTTGCATAAAGTTAGAAGTTATTTTAACAGCAAAATAAAGATATAAGAAATTTGGGTAAATTTGCCAAGTACTTAAAAAACCAAAAAAGACGGATGCTGTAATACCATTTTGGTCATTTCTGATGTGTGGTGGAAGTATTTGTCTAATCAATACAGCAGACTGGTTTATTGAACAACAAAAAAATATAGCTGATACAAAACATGGAGTAATAATCCATATAATGATATTAGAAAATATACTAGTGTACTTAACTATCAGAATTTCGGATTTTTTTTTGGTCAAAGTTATCTAAAAGTCTTATTAACCTAGGCAATCTTCTGGAATTATGACTGCAGAAGAGGAAAGACAGAGTCGACCTTATTACCATTGCCAATACAACATAACTTAATAATGTTTCTGACGATGGAATATAAAACATAAATCCTGAAAAGAAGTACATCATGTAGACATAAAAACTGAAAATTGTAACTGAATATATATTTGAATAACTGAATAAACGAAATTTTAAATGTGATGTGTCTAAACTGAACACATTTTCTAAAGGCAAGATTCCCATAGTTCTTGCAATTATTGCGATTGGTCTAAAATACCAATAAAAAGGTTTCATTTCACTTCAAAGCACAAAAACTTGCAAATATATACTAATAAATAATACATATTTGTAATGATTGTAACAGCAAAGTTAAACAAACATATTTTATCAAACAAATGAATCCATATGTGATTGAACATAGAATTGCTATTATGTTGATTATAACATGTATATACAGGGCACCCATAATGCAGACGGTGATAAAAACACAATAGCTGTTTGTATAACAAGGGAGGAAAGTGTAACATTCATTCCGCGGATGAAGTTTAATGCCAGAAGCGAAGTGAGGGGGGTAGTAATCATCCAAGGGATAAAATGACACTTTTCTCCTATGTTATACATGATTTTTTCTACGACCTCTATAAAAAACAGATGAAAGGTAAATAACATTTCTTAAATGTATATTAGTATTATGACAGTTTTAATAGTAATTTGAATAGTAAGTAAGCCGTGGAATATAAAAATACCCGTTTCAAAGGTTGTTGGTATGGTGACAAAATATTGTAAATCATAATAAAAATTGAAATGTTAATTATAAATATATTTCTAAAATGAGCTGTATTGTTTAAAATTAATAAAACATTATAATAACTTATAATGAAAGTACTTGCCTTAATTTTGAAGTCTATTTTGTCATTTCAACAGACATTGAGATTTCAAAGTAACTATGATAATAGTCAAAAATGCGGGTAGAAAATACTTTCTTCCCTAAGGAGGAATGCTATTTTGCCTTCCTAAGGAAATATTGTACCATTTTCTACCCTTATTTGAGGAAGTATTACTCTCTAGATCGTAAAAAAAATAAATAAATCGTTTTATACTAAACAGTTACACTAAAGGAAGTTACAACCTTTGGAGATTGGAACAGGTACTTATTAACTGTGTACTTAGGAGCATTGTACAATGAATTCCATAACTTTGTTGATCATGGCAGAATCGTCTTGTAGGTATGAGGAAATCAGATTTTGTAGAGCAATCCTAACAATAGAAGAAACTATAGTATCACCAACAATATGATTTTTTAATGTTTATTTCATTACAAATGTTCTTATTTTTTAACATGTACCTGTGCCTGTTACATTTATATGGGATAGTCAACTGCCTGAGTGTTTACTAACCTTATTAGTTTTTCATTCAAATTATATATCGCAAATGTTTAATTATAAATGGTTTTTAACATTAAAAATTGTTAGCAGAAAAAATGCTAACTCAAAATTGCTATAGTATATCCTGATGGTTTATATCATATAGAATATTTGACAGTGAAAAAATGTGCCTGTGTTTTTGATAAAGGACAAAAACTATACAAATTGCACATATTACATATGTATTTATATATAAAAAAAACTTGAATATATCTAGATCGTCTGCAACATCAACGTCATTTACATATTGAAAAGGGGGCCAGTATAGACCCTTCAGGGACTTCAGAAGAGGCAGTGTATTTGACAAACTTGTTAGCATTATAAGATATTGACATGCTATTAGCAAGAGAAGTGAAAAAACATTAAGGCTGTCAAATGCTCAGATTAATAATAATCTGAGGTCAAATGCTTTTGAAAAATTTATGTACACATCTATCTGCATATGCATGGTCCATAGATTCTGCTATGCACTGCTTAATGCACATAAGACTAGAAACAGTAGCGTGACCTTTCATGAAATTATGTCATAGAGGTGATGAGACGTTACGGGAACTTTTAGAGAATTGTGCAAAAGAAATTCGGAAACATTGGAAAAATGTCATAAGATTAAAGTTGAAAGTTTGTGATTTTAGCTTTATTTCCTTTTTTATGAACAGGGCAAACCTTGAAGTATTTCTATATATTTGGAAAGGTATTTCTCAAGGACAGGTTAAATAAAATGAAGAGTGGAAAAGCAAATCTCTAAATATAAAGGTGGCGATATCATCGGGACCAGCAGTAAATCTGAGTTTAATCCGTTTTATAGTCAGTGATACCTATAATAACTAATAAGATGTTATTATCACTTAGTAGCTTTTGATGATTTCTGCTTGTTGGAAATGTGTATGAGAAGAATAATTAATTTATTATAATTTATCACTCGATGCATCACTAATAATATTATTATTAATTTTGATAATTTTGAATTATTCTGTATGTAAAGCTTTGACATATTTCAGAAATTAGTGCACCATGTTATTTGTTTATATGTTTCAAACTATACTCTTTTCAGAACATTCTAAAAATTACTTACCATTGTTTTAACTCTGTCTGACACCAAAATAATAGCGAGCACTGTAACACTATACAGAAGGGTCAGAAGTAATAAATTTGTGACGTTATTTCTATAAATGATGTATGTGCTGATATTCACTACAAAGAAAGCTATTATGCACAGCTCGTGAATGGCTATAAAACTTCCATAACATTTTCCCAATTCATAAACTGTCTCGGACAACATATTATGCAGCAATCGAATTTTAGATAAAGTACGATGCATATCAGAATCATATTTTAAGAAGGTATTAAAATAATCGCCAACAAATTCCCTTTCTGATAGTGTCTTATTTATTTCAGAAAAGCTACAGATGACCTTAGAAGCAAAATAAAGATATAAAAATGCTGGTAGAATTTGCCAGTTTGTTAAAAATCCATATAAATAAGACACTAAAATGCAAGTATATTTTTCTCTTTGTGGAAATACTTCTTCTAATAGCTTAAAAGAAAGTACTATAGATACATATAAAAATACCGAAGATATTACAATTGGGAGAATAATCCAAAGGATGCAATTTATAAATTGACTGGATTGTTTAATGGATAAAATATTTACTTTCCTTTTGTCAAATGTGTCCAAAAGTCTGATCAGTTTAGGCAGTTTCTTAGGATGATACCCACACAAGATAAAAGAAATAATGGCTCTTCCTGTCGTTAAATAAACCATAAAATTTACATATTCATGATGGTATATTATTTCCATGTCAGATTTAAATCCATAGAATAAATATGTTGTATAAATATAAAAACTAAATATTGTAACGGAATAAAAGAAGGAGAAACTAATAACTCGGTATTTCAAAAGTGCAGGATCTGAACTTAAAATATTTTCAACAGGAAAAATACCAATTATTTTTGTAATAATAGCCAGCGGTCGGAAATAATAATAGAAAGATTTCATTTTTACAGTATTCACAGAAAAAATAAGAAGGATACTGGGAAGTAATTAATTAACTTATCATTATTATGAAAGTTATCTATATATTTACTATTTAGAAAGGTACGGAAGGTAAACACAGACCATATTGCACATTAAAATATCATTTGTTGTCGCTGATGTCACAACAAATAAATAAAGTGGATTGATCTATCTAAATAACAAATTATCTTTGATCTTCAAATGACATGTTAGCAATGTTATATTTAATCAATTACCACAAATTGTTATTCAACGCAAGGGCTCTGAAACACCAAATTTATTCATTGTTTAAAAATAAAATTACAATAAAATTATATGTGGAATATTATGTTACACCAAGATCTCAGAATAGATTTTTTTTTAATATTTTAAAATTTTAAAATAAATTCAAAACAAAATATTTCAATTTGACTATTTAATTAAATTTGTTAATGAATAATATGGAAATTTTCTCCAATGAAAATAAATCTTTCTGTTATTTAACAAGTACAGCATTTCATTTTTTTTAATATTAGATATACAAGGTGTAACTGAAATGGGTGCAAAAAATTCTGTAGTATTTTCTAGAGGTATAAGGAAGTGGTTTAGTATTTGTCTAGAATTTACAAAAATGGTGTACACTTAACATATTTTAATTTTAAAAATATTTCCTATAACTAGTGTTGTGAGCGGTTAAAGTTTCCAAGAGAAAGTGTCATAAATTCTCGAGCATTTATGAAATTTAAGATAATTTATGAAACTCCATAGAACAGGAAATTTATGAGAATTTAAGAGAATTTTAAATTTACCGCCACCATGTGTACGTCGTCGCCATTATTTTCAACTGAATTTTGGCACATTTAAAAATGGTTTAATTATTTGATGTATAGCCAGAATAATAGTATTTTAGTGCGAATATTTTGAATTTTTATTAACACCACAGGTAATACAACCCCCTGTATCCCTGAAGGTACCTTGTGTGGGAAAGGGCTACACATTTAGAGACAATGGACACACACACCCAATGTCCGAGTATGCTAGGATTAATGTCTGGTTTAGAAAAAATCCTAGCTCCTCGACCGGGAATTCAATCCGGGAGTCCCGGGTGAGAAGTAAGTATCCTTACCATCCGTCCACGAAATCACCATTTTTTAAATTACTAATAATTTTACATCACTAGGAAATGTGTTAATTCGTTATAATTTGACTGCTTTAATCTAGACTCTAGCATAAAAGAAAATAGTTTTTTTTTTTGTACAATACTACTGCTTCTGATGATTAAAATAAATACAATCACCATATTTTTTTTATTCTTTGACGATATTCAAATTCTCCAATGTTTCATAAATTTCCTGAAATATTTCCTATATTTCATTACATATTTCATAAATTTCCTAATATATTTCATAAATTCTCGAAATATTCATAAATTTCGTGAAATATTTCTTAAAGTTACAAAATTCTCTTAAATTTCATTAATTCTCAAAATTTCCAATAAATTCTCTTAAATTTCCTGGAAATATTTATTTTTTTTAAAATTCTTGTGAATTTTATAACTACCTGATTAATTGGTCTAGCGGTAAAGACACTTGCCTTTCAACCTGGAGTCCTGGGTTCAATCGCTGAGTTGAGGAGCTAGGATTTTTTCTAAACCAGAAATTAATCCTAGCATAGTCAGATATTGGGTCTGCATCCATTGTCGCTAAATGTGTAGCCCTCTCTTAGACAAGGTACCTTGAGGTACAATCAGGGATACAGGGGGTTGTATTACCTGTGGTGTTTAATTAATTAATTAATACTAAAAATTTGTAACGAATAAAAATGCCCTAGTTGCTCTGCCAAAAAGAAATCAACATTTGATTACAGGAGGGCAACCTGAACCACAATAACTGATTATAAAAACAATCATTTAAGACTGCATATTTTTAATTATCTGAAGCGTGTTTCTTATGATTATCGAATAGAACCATAAAAATTTAAAGTTTTATTTTATTTTATATAATAAATTGTATATTATATAAGATTTTAATTGGTCTTTTACGATGAAGATATTACATTCAAAGGAATATGATATTAATACAATACAAACATGAGAAATATAAATAAAAACCAAAAATATTCCACTTTAAATAACAATTTAATATTTTGTAAATTCTTAATACTGTTGACATAATTAGATTTAAAATCACCTTATAATTTCTAAAAAGTCATCGGATAAACATACCAGTCTAAAAAGATATGTGAAGGTTTGAGTCTAGATGTTGACATCTAACTGTGTACTGTTTATTTCAAATTTATTTGCAACATAAAAGTGTCGTCTTCTTTAATCCTTTTATCGGCGTCAAAGAACCCCACCTTCTTTATGTTGCAAATAAGTTTGAATTAAACGGTAAAACAAAACAGCCGATTCCTTTATTAAATAATGAATGATGAACACACGGGCCTCTCTCTCCTCTCGTACTAGTTCATATTCTCCTGTAGGAATAATTTCAGATATGCTTGGAATTTGTGGCTGTTGTTCAATTTGTATCAAGTCATGTAAACCATTTTTATATGACTGAGACTTTGTAATATGTTCCTTTGAACAGTTTTCATGACATCCATCCAAAAGAAACATAGATAGGATAGCTGTAAATTAAGAGTAAATAAGTCTATGAAAAAAACTAAAAATAAAAATATATTTTTACCAGTCGATTTAAATGTTTAGTTTTTATGCTTAATAATTGATGTTCAAATCACCATGGAAATCTTCCTCAGTAAAATGTTTACTACATATTACACTAGTATTGGGGTTCCAATCCTCAATTCTATGACATGCTTTCATCTACGTTTTTCTTAATATTTCGTATTTTGGAAACGTGATATGAAGAGCCCAAGTTCTCGCTTTGTTTTCACGAGGCTGTTGTTGCATATAGGCACAGCACATCTTGTACCAGGCATTCTTAGCAACACCTGTAGAACATTTTAATTTATTTAAAATGTAATGCAATATTATATCTTTTTAAAAAAGCTAATTTACTAATGTATAAGGGAACTTTGTGAACATTAATCTGTACATAACCATTAGAACAGTAATTAAAGTTAAACGAGCTTTAATAATTAATCATTTTGTAAATATTAAAAACTAGAAACAATTATTTTGGATTGAAATCTATTTTAGAAAAACCCAAACCCAAATATCAAAAGAAGCTTAATCTGTCGAGCATTTCTTGGATTTGGCATGCTATATAAAATTTTATTCTAAAATCGACTCATATGATGACTGCACTCGGCTACAGGATGTATTAAAACAAGTTAATGATTGGTGTATTGCCAATAATCTACCTCTTAACATTAAGAAATATAATGTGATGTCGTTCAGTAGGCAATTAAATCCTCAAGTCTTTGCTTATCAAATAGACAATGTGTGCTTGGTTCGTCCCTGCTTTATAAAAGATCTTTGAATTATATTTGGTAGTAAACTGTCTTTTAATGAACGTGTTAACATAACACTAAAAGTAGCCTATAAAAATCTTGGATATGTACTAAGAAATAGTAAAGATTTTGCTGACCCTAGCACAGTGATACTCTTGTATAACGCATTCATAAAGTCACGCCTGGAATATGCCTCCATAGTATAGTGTCCAACATATGCTGCATATCGACGCTTAAGAAACAATACCTCGTATCTCCATTTTTGTCAAAACTCGGTTTAGAATTTTAAATTAATGTCCACTCCTATGTCCAACAGTTCCCAATATCTTGTAGCTCCAAGATTAATATTGATACCAAAAACTCTACTTAAAAACTTAAAAAAATACCTCGTATAACAATAAAATAACTCGTATCTCCATGATCTCCATAATAAAAATAACATATCTATTAATAATGAAACTTAGTTTTTTTCGTCTCCTGTAAAACTGCTAATTTGGAGATAAGAGGTATTGTTTCTTAAGCGTCGATATATAGACAGTATCAAAAACATTCAACATAAATTTCTCAAGTATATGTAACTTAAGGATAATGGAATTTAATGATATAATATTTATAACTTTTATAAGAGCTCTTGAGATATTTTTACTAACTGCGAATAACGTGTGCTTCATGGAGTCAAACTTAGTACCTTTTCTGACGGCGCTGGCGCTGCCACTCACAGATAGTGTTAACATGAAAGGAAATTCTACTGTTTAAGCGCGGGTTAATTTAAATTGAGACAAATCTACAACAGTGTACACCAAAATCAACTTCTAGACAATCCCTGATACACAGGGATACAAAGGTTTATTGTTAATTTATCTAAAATAAAATTACTTAAATAAATAAACGCAACAAAACACTATATATTGAATTTTAGTCAGTAAGTTGTGAAAACTGACAAAACATTTGGTATTGACATTTGTATCATAAATTCAGGATAGCTACATATGTTAAGAGATCACAAGCCAAATTAAAGAAAAAATAACGCAATTGTCAAAGTGCTGTCGTAGTAGGAAGATGGTGAACCATACCATACTGCAGAGAAGCCCTAAAATAAAACTATTGACTTTTCAACATAAAATTCAGATTTACCACAGCCTGCCATAATTTAAAAATATCTGGAATATCACAACTAAGAGAAATTAGTCTAAAAAAAAAATCAATAAATTATTTATTTTTCTCGATCAACTCAAAATGAGAAAAAAAAATAAAGTGTGGAATATCTGTAGAACGTATAATTTATGTAATATATAAAGCTGCAAATCGTTTCTGTGTATCATGGTCGTAGAGTACAGATGTACTTACTGTCACCAGCATTCACCTTGACCGCGAAACTCTTTCTCCAGTCCAGTCTATTATTAGCTTTCGAGTTGTGTACATGTTAAGTCACTTGGGCGTATCGCATATTGTTTTTGTGTTTTTATTTTATTTGTTGTACTGTATTGTTGATATTAATTTAATAATAAAGCACGGCAAACGTATGCAGGGGTAAAAAACGGCCATTTGCTGACAAAGTGAATAAATTCATAGGTGAATTCCCGGATTTATTCTATGATGGTGCTAAAATAATTTGTAAAGTGTGCGAGAAAGATTTGATGTGCTGGGATAAGCGTGATTGTAGACTTCACGTAACTAGTGTACACCATAAGAATAAAAAAAATGGCATGCCTTCGACAACTCAGTTTATGTTTGATTTACTATTAATGCTGATTGCCTGTGATGTTCCGCTGCACATACTCGATAAACAACCATTTCGAGAGTTCTGGAATAAATACAATGCCCAGGTGAAGTTACCAAGTCGCACAACGTTATGTAACTATCTACCAACTGTACACGTAGACATGGTAAATGAGATGAAATGTGAATTAAAAAATACACGGCTGTGGTTATCTGTTAATGAGAACAGATTGTAAACAAAATTCTATTTTAAATGTTATAGTACGAGCGCTGGACCCTCTTAAACCCACAGTTCCACTGTTACTAGCTAGCAAAAGACTAAGTCAGTGTACTAGCGAAACAATTACCAGGTGGGGCTGGAGACGTTAGTGAAAATTTGAACTGTCAAAAAGTCGAGTGTTGATGTTTGTGACTGATGGCGCCATGACAATGCGTTCGGTAGGCCGTTCTTTACAAGAACAAGGTTGTACGTTTATACATGTTATGTGTAAAATGCATGCTTTATATCTTGTGGTAGAAACTATTCGAAAAGATTTTCCAGAGGTGGATGCATTAATAGCAAGTACAAAAAAAGTGTTTCTTAAATCTCCCAAACGTCTTCGTGCATTTCATAGCAAGTGTCCCGGTATTCCTGAACCACCACAGCCGATTCTTACACGTTGGGGAACATGGTTGCAGGCAGCTTTTTATTATGCTGAATATTTCCAACTAATAAAAGCTGTGATACTACCAATTCAATCCAGATGAGGCTACAGCTATTAAGGAAAGCCAGACAAAATTCGAGATTATTTTCGTTGAAACAGCTTTAAAAAATATTGCGAAGAACTATAAATCATTATACGAAAGCATATAAAAATTAGAAAACAGTGCATTGTCGTAAGCGGAGTCACTGCAAATAGTGGACGAAGTAAATCTACTGCTACACGCTATAGGTGACGCAACAAATGAGCGAAGAAAAGTTTGCAAGTATGTTAAATAAAGACACCGGTTTTACCAAATTAAGACAAATATTTGATGGTGTAGCCCCAGATCCGTTAAGTGCGTTCAAAGACTATTTTACGTATGCGTGTATTACATCAGTAGATGTCGAACGGTCGTTTTCAAAATATAAGAATACATTTTCACCAAAGCGAACATCACTCATGGAGACAACCATAGAAACATACCCGATGCTGCAAAATGGCTACACATCTTCTCCAGTTTGTGATAAGCAAGTTCATCAAGCTAGTTAAGAGGGTAAGTTTTACATACATTGTTATAAGTTGTAACAGTTTATTGTTTCTCGTATTTGTTAATTTCCCGTACGCCACTGTCCCACGGAACATTTTTGACAGCCCTAGTAATATATGTAAACAAGTTTTATCATTAGAGGCTATCAGTTCAGATTAAATGGGGAAAATTTAAGTCGCCTTTAGGAATAAAATTAGTTTCAAGTAAATAATATAAAAATGAGGTTCAATTATTAGGCTTTTCTGTTGAATGCTTTCAATTCATATTAGACGGGAAGAATTTAGGTCCTATTAGGGAATGAAATTGGTTTCAAATGAGTGATACAAAAATCCTAAGTTCGAATATAGGACATAAAAAGTGGAATTTTAGATATTTAAGAGATAACAAAAGTTGTGGCAATCCTGACATGTGATAAGAGGAAAATAACTTACTATAAAGGCCCATGTTAAGTTACAATTCCACGATGGTGATGCATCGTCGGTAGTCGTATCGGTTTTAAACTTAAATTTTTTTTTTTTTCAAAAAGCGGATCTCATATGTAACATCTCTATCCATCCTACTTACATTGATACTTACTGTACTTAGATATTCACACAAACAGTTTGATGAATCCTGTATTTACGCCACCGGGTACAAAACATTAAATATGGTGCCTTACTTAGACAAAGCGGCTCCTTTTTATATGCAAAATTCATCTTTTTCAACAAGTGCATCTTAAATATACTGCATGGCATACACTTTTGTGGGATACACCACCATGACGACCGCAAAAATCCTCTTTAAGTAGAGATTAATATTATTAAGTCGTTTGCAACAACCAAATTTTAGCGAGACTTAATGACAGGTTATCCACGCTTAGGTTCTCCCGAGAGATCTTTTTTTTGGAATAACTATTTTTCTCGGCTTATTATTAAATTTATTTTCATTATTTAAATATGATTACTTTAACTGTTAACAATATTTAAAAAAATATTAAAAATGCCGTCGTCTTCACGTCATCGTCGTCGTCGTCAGTATCTAACGTCAACGGCAGGCCGCGCTGAACACTACCGTACTACCAGTTACACCAGTTATACCTATTATCCGACTCTAATATCTGTTATATTAAAAATTTCACAGGTTGCAGACAGGATCTTCAGAGATAGGCTCTCCCGAGAGGACCTTTCATTCTAGATATATATCCGACTCTAATACCTGTTATATTAAAAATTTCACAGGTTGCCGACAGGATCTTCAGAGATAGGCTCTCCCAAGGGGACCTTTTTTTTCTAAATATATTATCCAACTTTAATATTTGTTATATTAAAAATTTCACAGGTTGCAGACAGAATCTTCAGAAATAGGCTCTCCGAGGGGACCTTTCTTTCTAAATATATTATCCAACTCTAATATCTGTTATATTAAAAATTTTACGGGTTGCAGACATGATCTTCAGAGATAGGCTCTTCCGAGGGGACCTTTTTTTCTAAATATATTATCTGACTCTAATATTTGTTATACTAAAAATTTCACAGGTTGCAGACAGGATCTTCAGAAATAGGCTCTCCGAGGGGACCTTTCTTTCTAAATATATATATAAATATCTGTTATATTAAAAATTTTACGGGTTGCAGACATGATCTTCAGAGATAGGCTCTTCCGAGGGGACCTTTCTTTCTAAATATATTATCTGACTCTAATATTTGTTATATTAAAAATTTCACAGGTTGCAGACAGGATCTTCAGAGATAGGCTCTCCCGGGGGGAACCTTTCTTTCTAAGTATTTCAATACTTAAGAGTCAAACCTGCTATGCATTTTTGTACAAAAATCCCTCACGCGATAGTACACCTTAAAAAAAATAAATATGTAGAATTGCCTTGACTCACCCTGCATATTCGATAACAATTTCCGGTTATAGACTTTTTTGTCTAGTATACTTATGTTTTTAAATCAAATTTCTAGCTATCATAGAACTCGAGATATCGAAATCGGACGCACTATTTCCCCAACCTATATAGTAGAAATTTCAGTGTCAAAATGTGAATAATTCATTTTAGAAACGCCATATTATGTAACGGCTACAGTATGGTAGATAATCTGCAGGTAGGTTCTCCAGAGATATGATCTCCTGGGGGAGCCTTTCTTTCTAGTTATTTCCATTCTTACGGTCCTAACCTGCTATGCATTATCATACAGAATTTCGCGTGCGCGCGATAATCCGTCTTAATAAGAATAAATAATTATTATATGCTTTTACCAGTTTTACCTATTATCCAATTCTAATGTGTTATATTAAAAAACTCGCGGGTTGCAGACATGATCCTCAGAGATAGGGTGTCCCAGAGGGGCATTTTTCTTTCTAAAAATTCCAATACTTACGAGTCAAAACTACTATGTACTACTGGACAAAATCCCTCGCACAGTAGTACACCATAATAAAAATAAATATTATATGTTTACGTATTATCCAATTTTATTATTTATAATATAGAATAATAATATAGAATAATATTTTTATTACACAAAAAATAAAATGAGAGCTTGGCAAATCTCCCCAGCCATGGGCCAACTGGTAGTGTTAATGTAAGTAAAGTTTTATGTAATCACTTTTAGTTAAGTTAAACCTTTTTTCAATTGTTGCCTATTTAAATAAATGTTTTATTTTTGTAACCTTTGTTTCAACTTCTTTTAATACCATTTGCTACACCCCTAGCGTGCGTATGTGGCTGTGGGACAGCCAGGTACGTAACAATAATAAAATTTTACAATAAGACTTGTCCAGCGCAGAATGCCGTCAGTGTCAAACATCAAACTCTTATGCTGTGCTCTTATTAGTTTATGCCATAGACAAATACAATATTTTTATCCATGGTTTATACGAGTATACATGCTGCTGGTATAAACTTTGTCTAAAATTTTTACCGTAGGTCACTGATATACAGGGTGCTCCGAATTTAAATCGGGAAATTTCGCCAGGGAATACTACCCATAAAAATAAGAAATTTTTGTTATATAAACATACAAATAAATTAATATTTTTTGACTCACCTTTTGTTCATTGTTGGGAATTCCAAATAAACTAAATTCATAATTTTACAGCAAACAAAATTTGTATCTGCTACATTTTTATTTGTTGTATCTCTAAAAGACTGCATCATTTAAAATTATTTTACACTGGAAAGCTGTTGTGTGGGAACTGTTGGAGCATTGCCTATTCACATCATAAAAGTTATTTCTACCTCACTTCTACCTAACATACACTCTTAGATTAACTATTTTTACTATATAGAAAAACTATTCTTGCACTAGTACTTTATGATTTTATTTGAGTAAAGAAAAAACAAATAAAGTGCAGTCATCAATCATCATCATCAATTATTGTCAAATCAACCAACGATTCTAACGAACAGCTGTCAACTACTGTCAAAACGATAGGGCTTTTCAGGTGCAGAAAAGTTGTAACCAGTAGTTAGAACCCCTGGATTTATCATTGGTTGTTCAAACTCAAAATTAATTTCAACCAATGATAATCGAGAGGTTATAATGCATAAACACGAATATTTAAAATTCTCTTGTCGTTTCGTGCAAAACAGGCATGGCGTTATAATACAGTTGAAGAATGAATTGTTTTAAGCCACTTTCCTAACTGTCGTCTACCTTAATAATAATGAAAATCGAAAAAAACTTGCTGTATATTTGATAAAGAACCCAAAAACTAGCCATCATGATACTGAAAAGTTTCCAAACAATCAGTAACCGTATCATCTTCGCGAGGAAAGGTACAATAGGGGAGTGACATCACTAATTTTAGTCCAAATGTGACACCGCAACATTTCGACTATAATACTTTATACTTTTATGGTCGAAGTCGCAACATATAAACTATGATGATCTGGAAGAGTTCTTTGAGTTCATTGAAAACCAACACGACCTCGATCGGATGATAATTTTGGGTGATTTCAATCTACCAGATCTACAAACATTTTACAACGACAATCATCTAACGAGGTCCACTTCACGCTTTATTAGATTTCTCAACTTCTGTGGTTTTGTTCAACATAATAAAATAACTAACATCAACAACAGATTACTAGATCTAGTGATCTCGTCCCAAAAATATATTTTGTGAAATTACTGAAGATACTGATCCATTAGTACCCATTGATACACATCACCCTGGTCTCCTAATAAATTTATCACTGAATACTGGTAAAAGTAACAACTTTATATCACAACGCCCTAGGTTCAACTTTAGAAAAGCAAATTATAATCGTTTTTATCAATTGTTAAGTGAAGTTGACTGGTCCGAACTTACCTTACATAATGACGTCAATCAAGCCTGTGACTATTTTAATAATAAACTTAATAGTAAAAACCCCCAAAAACCTAAAGGACCCGTGTTGGTTTAACGTAGAATAATTTATAACATTAAATCTAAAAATCATTACTTAAAAATGTACAGAAAACGTAAATTGCTTTTCTACCTTGAGAGAGTAAAACGCCTTAGACGATTAATAAAAAATGAAATTAGTACTGCCTATAAAAACTATATAAACAGATGTGAGGGTAATATACTAAACAATCCACACAATTTTTGGAGCTTCGTAAACTCAAAAAAGAAAAAATCACGTATTCCAGGTTCAATGCTATATAATGATATATCCTTATCTTCACCAAACCTAATAGTCAATGCCTTTGCTGAACATTTTAAAAGTGTATTTCTTCCACTTGATGACCAAAGCTGTCTAGATAACCTTAACTTGCTCGAATTAGGGAAGATAAACAATTCATTTTCACATAATGAAATTTCGGAAAACCAAATTGTAAACGCTGCTAAAAAACTGAAAAGCAAGTTATCAAGTGGGCCTGACAATATCCCTTCCCTAGTGATTAAAGATTGTATTCAATGTTTTATACTACCATTAAAGTTTATTTTTAATTTAATTTTAAAATCATGCACTTTTCCTGATCTATGGAAGCTGTCTCGTGTCTGTCCAGTTCATAAATCTGATTCAGTTGCAGATATCACAAATTATAGACCAATTGTTCTAATTTCTGTTTTTTCCAAACTGTTAGAAATCATTTTATCGGATACACTTTCTGCACATGTGAAACCTGCACTCTCCGAAGAGCAACATGGTTTTGTGAAAGCGCGCAACACAACGTCTAATCTATGTTCATTCACGCAATATGTTTCCGAATCTCTTGACAGTAGGCATCAGGTGGATGTTATATACACAGATTTTAGCAAAGCATTCGATCGTGTATCACATGTAAAATTGCTCCAAAAACTAAATGAATATGATGTTTCCAATAATATTTTGCGATTGTTGTGGTCCTATCTAACCAACCGACAGCTTTTCGTAGAATATGAAGGTGTCAAATCTAATACATTTGTAGCTAGTTCAGGAGTCCCTCAGGGATCCAATCTTGGACCACTTTTGTTTCTCATTTTTGTAAACAATATTTGTGATCAAATAATTTCTTCTAAATTATTATTCGCCGACGACTTAAAAATTTTTAACCAAGTCAATACTATTACTGATTGTCTTCAATTGCAAAAAGATTTGACCTCTTTAAATGACTGGTGTATTGAGAACAAACTATCGCTTAATATTAAAAAATGCAAAATAATGTCTTTTACTCGCAAGGTTAATATCATTCCATTCGATTACCACATCAATGGTGCTTTGCTTATGCGTGTTTCAGAAACAAAAGATCTTGGGGTTACTTTTGACAAAGGACTCTCTTTCTCGCTTCACATCAATAACATTGTATCGGATGCACTCAAAATGTTAGGTTTTGTTATAAGAAATAGCAGGGAGTTTTCCTCTGTCAAGGTAATTAGCAGTCTATATATAGCCCTTGTGAGGAGTAAACTGGAATATGGCAGTACTATTTGGAATCCCTACCATGAAAAGTATATAGGTCTAATTGAAAATGTCCAAAGAAGATTTTTGAAATTCTTGTTCTATAAAAAACACGGTATTTACCCTGAGAGAAACTATGATTATAATCTCCTCCTGGAGGAGTTTAATTTTATTTCTCTTCGAAAAAGGCGAGAGATGGGGGATTTACTATTCCTTTACAAAATTTTACATAACATTATTGACTCTCCCTTTTTGCTAAGTTGCATATTTTTCAATGTACCTCGTATTTGCTCAAGGGGAAATAACACATTTCATATTAAAGTATCAAATTCCTATCATCACTTTCATTGCCCTATTACTTCAATGTGTAGAAGTTATAACGATTTGCAAACTGTCGATATTTTTTCTGCTAGTTTGATCCAATTTAAAAACAAAATTTCCAGTTTACTTCCAAATTAACCATATACCTTGTTAAAATACCTTTCATAATTTCCATTCTCATAATGCATGCTAACGTACTGTAGAGCATTTTCATTTTCATTTTCATTTTATTTTCATTTTCATTCCTTTATTTGTAATTTATTAGTTTAAGACTTTCTTTCTAAGTTAACCTACATTTATATGTATATTTATCATGTACTCCTATAAATGGCCACTTGGCTGCTGGATGTAATTTAACTAAATAAATAAATAAATAAATAAATAAATAAACATACCTAGCGTTCGAGGTAGATTAGCAGTGGTATGTATCTCTGGCCTTGTTTGGCTTGATAATAGAACATAACCTAGAGAACTGGAAGAACGTAATATAAAAATCAAATAATTAAATAAATATGGACGAAGAACTGTCGAAATAGAGGTAAATTGCACTGAAGTTGACGTATTGCTAACTGTCGACTTGGAGACGGTAAATGTATTGCAAATGGTCAAAATATTAATCTTTTTTAGTTATTTTTCTTAAGAACCGAACGATTTCTCTTGAATTAGGATAAACAGAGCCGTTAACTATTATTTGCCTCCAAAATAATGCACATAAATTTAGTGGGTACATCCGATGTTTACTATACAAAATATTCAAAACAAACTAATTAATTAGGTTAAACGAAAAAAATTTTCAAATTTGTAACCATGATTTAATAACCATTATATTCGTGACACATGTTTACCATTTTGACGGTATGTGGTGGGGGTTAAACCGCTACTTACCGCTCATATTTAACCCGGTGTGTCGCGAAAATATACTTTAGGATAGACATACACTTCGACCATAAAACTTTTTATGGTCGAAGGACATACATACCACTACTAATCTACCTCGAGAGCTTGGTATGTTGCGCTATTACATTTGAACTAAAATTAGTGACGTTACTACATACTCCCCTGTTTTTTTTCGTTCTTTGCGATACGGTGACTAAAGGGTAATATACCAGGTATGTAGTGAATCTTCGACAATAAAACTTTATTTTATGATCGAAGTAGTGAACGGTTACTAGTGGTATCACTCGCACCATAATACAACATATGCATACCAGTAAATACCCTACTCTGAATCTGTGTATGTCTTAATTAATAAAATTGCTATCTTCATTATATATTCCCCTAACTTACCGATGTCGTGAAACGTAGTGGTTACTGGAACAACATACCTGGTATGTCGCGAAAAGACGTTAAAATAATGCATACCACAAATCACCCATAGATAAAATATTTTTCTATGAAATCACCCGGTATGTCGCGAAAATATGCTTATGTGAGGGAAATTTTGTAACCTAAAAATGTTTTAACATTTTAAATTTCAACATTCAACAACGGTAATAATAAAACAGTATCGTAGTTTTTGCTTGTGGTGAGAACTTTTTAGATACAAAATGAATGAAGGTATTGTTACAAATAGTGTGATATTTCTCCCATATTAATAACATTTACTTTATAGCATTAACATCAAATAAGTCTGAGGATTTGTGGAATCCCTATAAAGATTTAAAAGGAATTGTTTGGAAACATTTGAATGAACCCACTGAAGATTTAACAACAGCCGAACTTGAAAATGTTCTAAGGAAGCATAAGCAAAATTTTTTCTCGCTTTTACAGAATCCGGTATGATATATTTAATATTGAATTTTTTTGATTAAGGATAATCGAGGCATTAATTTATTATGGGTACCTAATAAAATGATTTATGATACGATATTGTTTTAATAGTTCCATGAATGAAAAAATAATGTTTTAGTTCATTAGCCCAAGTGTAATAATGCAAGCAACAAAGTTGAGTGCTTTTTAAGAAGTACATTGGTAGATTAGAATCTTCATTCCTACTTGATATATAGGATTTATCATATGATTGGCTAACGTGCAAGCATAAATATATGTATTTTTCTTATCTCTTTGCAAAACTTTAAAATAGCAACTGTGGGAATTTGAAAGAGTTGTGGGGTGTAGTTTCTTTTGCTATGATTTGTTTTTATCAACCTCAAGGACAGGTATCTTAGTAGTTCACTTTATCTATGTACGTATTTAATATTATCCTATAAGTTTTTTTCACAAATGATTATAAATTTGATGTATATTTGTTCCTAATATTTATTTTTGTTAACCTATCAAATTTATCATCATTGCAGCCAAAGAATGCTAAATGTAGAGAAGAACTTAAAAAAGGGATGACCGATGGGATTAATGTCAGGGGAATAGGTCATCAAGTATTATCCAAAGAATTATACCAAGAGGCAATCATCTTATCCGATATGTTTGAAATGAATGAATTTGTGGCACTGGATCTATTATGCACTGCACAAATACAAATGCCATATTATCCTTCGCTTCCTAGAGGCTTAGTGGCTGTTCTTTTGTATTATGATGGTCGAAAAGCACTTGTGACAACTTTACTTTATCTGGTACAAGCTCGGACTGGGGTACAGTGGTGTGTTAAAGTAAATCCTGATATAGCCAGATTTATAACTGATTATACAGACCAGCTGATGGAAGGTGGTTTATTTAATAGAATATTTGAGCTATTGAGAACACTTGATCTTAGTAAAGAAATTGAAAAATTACAACAAAATTTAGCCTTAGGAGGACCAAAACATAGAAGGCAAGTTACAGATTTGTTTAATGATGTAAGAAATATTTTAGCAGATATTGTATTTTCCTGGTCAACACAATGTGGGCTTCAGAAAGACTCCACTTTGGCTCTTATTAATTACTTAAGGGAAGTTAAAATCGAGGAGGAAGCCTCTGGGAAAATCGATGATGTAAATTTATACCTAGAAATGTCATTATTATCAGCCTTAGATCTTAGCATATTGCATACAAGAGAAGATGGAGAGGAAGCTGTTCAGCTACTACCTGTCCTGTGCGATCCAGATTATTTGTCTATAGTTATCAATGAATTTTTACCATCAAAGCCCAAGTGGGTATGTGATGGGTTACAAGCTCTCTCAATTTTTGGCCTCTCAGTCTGCATAAGCTCACTACGAGATGTGCCACAGAATTATCGATTTCAAGATGCAATAAATAAAGAAGAAACTTTTGTCGATGCAGCTATTGAAATGAATGTATTTACATTTATGCATAATATCCTATTAGAAAATAAAACACTATACAAAGAAGCTTTCCTTTATAAGAGGATTCACAACTTACTCACAGACTTTATTTTCTCTATGTATCCGAAAGTAAAAGATTTACGAATGAAGGCAGATGAGATTTCTAGAACCATGCAAGTATATATTAGAGAAGGTCTAGAAGCACCTGCTAACCTTCCAAGGTACTTTGAATATTTACTGTTGACAGTGGGAAAGTTTTATTCAAAGGATGTTTTAAATACAGATTATGTGCTGAATTATTGGAGTCCTATCGAAATAAGCCCAAATCAGAATTATTCGTATAGAGCACCACCAAGGTCTGTGTCTTTATTTAAGTTCATAAGATTAGCTGGTGATATGCTACCAACAACTCTCTTTGTACCTTACATATCAATGCTAAGTGGATTGTCATCTTCGCAACAAACAGCAAGACACTGTTTCAATATGCTGAAGCAAGTTGGATCTCATATTACTGCAAATTTATCATGGGACCACTTTTTTATGTCATTCTCACAATATTATAGTAATCTAAGACAAGAAGCTCCTCCACAAGCTGACACTGTTTATAGAAATCGTGCTACATACCATAAAGGAGTGTCTCCTCAAGAACTTGATGGTTTGCATGCCGTCCTTCTACTGATTCGTACCGTGGCAGAACATGATGAATTTTCTCGCTTAGCACTATGTGAACATCCTGGATGGTCTCCATTGACAGTTATGTTAGGACTGGTTAGTTGTTCAATTCCCATACCATTGAAAGCTAATCTTCTACGTACTCTTGCTGCTCTTTCAAAATCTTCTGAAAATGCTGCACAGATGTGGGAAAACTTGGAAGCCTCACAAATTTTAGTTACAATTCCGACTACTTCAAGCTATTCTCCTAGAGGAATTCAGACTGAATTGGATGAAATAGAGTCAAGAATGGAAGAATACCCCTTAACCAGAGCCCTACTTAAACTATTAGATGTGTTAACCAATTTTGGTATACCTAGGACATTAGGTGCGGGACCACGAAAGCCAGGTTTTGATCCTTATCTATCATTCATTGTTAATTCCGTTTTCCTGAAATATCACACGAGGTCATACAGAAGTGTTGCAGAAAAATGGGAAGTAGCTCTTCTGTGCCTAAAACTGTTTGAAAAATTTTTAACTCAGTATGACCCCAAACCCTCAGATTTTCCCAGTAATGTACTGAATGAATTTAATTCTCCACCTGGGTATCATCTTATGTTGCAATTGAATACCAAGTCAGAAATGTTAAATGTTATATTGGACATAATCGATGATGGAAACAGATTTTTTGATTCTTACGTGTCATTTCAAGGACAAGAAATGGTTAAGGAATGCACATTAAGTTGTTTAATTATTATCCACAGAGTTTTAATGTTGCAGTCCAAGTTTTTTGGTTTACTTGCATCATCCTCAACTTCCATTTTACTCATTAGCATACATAAACTTTTATTGTCTATAAATCGACGTACAGGCAAACCTGACCACTGTGTCAATATTGCAAAATACGTTACTTATCAGCCGTATTTACCAAAACATGGCTACATTGCTGTAAAAATTTTAGCACATATAACCAGTTCACCTGTTTCTCATAATCAATTTATTAACATTTTGTTGGCCTCAGAGGATTCAAAAGAGGTCATTAAAAGTGGGTTTGTTGAATGTTTAGACTCTATGGGAGATGAAGATAGTGAAACGATAGAAAACACAAAAAAGGAAATACTAAAATTACTGAAGCAATGTTTATCCCATAATGCACCAAATTTAACACACTTCTTGATGGGTTTTGATATAAAAAGAGATGTTTCAAAGACCGAATTCCAGTTTCCTGGGGTGCTAGGATTTCCTCGATCATGTTTACATTCTATCATATCGATTATGGATGCTACCATAAATCGTTTTATTGAAACACCTTCACCTTTACTATTGGAGTCCACTTACCATCTACTTTATTTGTTGGCCTCAAATGTAAAAACGTCTGGGCCTGTTCTAAGATTTATCAGATTAAACAAAACTTTTTTTTAAAGATCACCTAAAAGAAGTCAACAAAAATATAAATAGTGGCTTACATGAATTCAGTCAGCTATCCTGGTTAATGAAGGTACTTGCCATTGAATTAAAAGTTTCAAGTCAGATTAAACAAGTAACTTATTTAAAGCAGCTGACCACCTTCCTTGTGAATGTCCCTGTAGAAGATGCAAATAATCAGGAGATGTTCTCTTTGGTACAACAAGGAGCCCTTGAAACTAAAATAGTTACACCAGATGACATAAAAATGGAAAACTTCATGACCAGTTTAATTCCATATTTCGAGTTTAGAGAACCTCCAGTTGAAACGCCTTCTTGGGAATTTTTTTGATAACACTGTATTAAATCAAATTCTTCAAAATTGTCAGAAAAAAGCTCCACCTAAGTTGGTCGATTTGAAGAAACTACATCAAATACTGTATGATGAACTAAAATCACTGCAAGGAACAGCTGTCATGGGCCAAATACAGGCTATAACTCAAGAAATTCCAAAAGTACTAAAGTATGCTCTTGAAATAAACAAGAAAAATGAAACTTGCTTTGCAGTTGTACAATTTGTGGATGCTTGGAGACAAGTAGCAGAAGTTTTGGTTATATATACTCCATTAGAAATACTTTCTTCTACAGAACAACAAGTTATAAGTATTTGTTTGCTCAAACATTTATTGAAGAAAGTCATAAAGGTGCAACTTTTACCAGAAGTATCTCGTTTGTTATCAGGAGCTGTTTTGTTAATGATGGGTAATTTAAAGAAATGTTATTTCCATGATAAAAAATTTCAGAAAATCTGTAATATAGAATCTGACCAACATGTTAATATATTGAAGTTATATTCCAGCTCATTGAAAGAAATTCTTGAAAGTCTGGTAGAATGGATCATGATATCTGATGTTATAGATGGAGAATTAAGAATTAATTTGTATGCAGCACTTGTAACATTTCTGCAGTTGACAAATCTAGAAACCCCACATGAAGATATAATATTTAATAATAGTATCTATGTAAGCCGTTTAGATAGTTCTAGATTTAACAGTTCCAATAAGGAGATGCAAGTTCAGTTTTCGTCAGATGTTTTATCAACTTTTGGTGAAAAATTGATTGAAGTATTATGTCATGATTGTATTGGAGGTCAAGAAATTTGCAAAATTCTTGCAATGTCCAGCTTCAGTCATTTAATGACGTTATCAGGTAGTATCAGTTGGATTATGTATATGTCTGGAAGGGGCTATTTAAAACACATAATACAAAGTATAACAGATAGTGAAACTGATTTAAGGAATATGTTGGAACCACAAGCAGAATCAATAAAACCTCTCTACCTATATATGGCCAAAATTTTGTTGTTAGCCAAATTAGCAGGCACCAAATTGGGTGCAGAATTATTGCTGGAGCAAAAATTATTAGTTTGCTTCAGCAATATGTCCGTATTTTCCTTCCACCCTGAAATATCTAAAGCATGGCAAAGGGATGATGCTTTAGAAGACTTTTTACCACCAATTGAACAGCAGTATCTCCAGATTTGGCTGCCAACTTTAGAAATTTGTAATGCTATATTGACTACTTTAGGTACAGAAAATCAGTCAGCCGTTGTACAAATAATGAACTTCTTGCTGAATCACTTGGATGTGATTGAGTTAATTCTTCGATCGGGAAGCCCAGACTTATCACCAATGTCCTTAAAAGAACTAGCACTCGTTACTTCTGTTTTATCCCGAACAGCAAACAACAATTTAATAAATGTCTTAGAAAATCCAAATATTCCTCAAAATAACAGGGCACAACTTTATAGGCTACAAAAATTGATGTTGTCATTGTTACCCAAATTTATTTTATCGGATGATGTAGTCAAGCGTTTGATAAGTCACTCTTCGCATATGACCAGTATGTTTCAAACTTCAGAAAGATTGTTGTATGCCATGCAAGTTATGGCTGATTTGTTAAGTTACTCGAGAAACATAGTTTCAAATCACGGTATTGAACATTCTGGTGTAGGAGTAATTTTTTACCCATCATTAACTGACCCTTTATTAAATAGTTTTAATACAAGGAGAGTCTCCAATGAACAAGAACCCTCACTGGGTGTGATTGTTCAGCAGTTAATTAATACTGTAAATTACCACCATCAAGAAAAGGTCACACACGATTTGCTGATGAGAAAACTTAAAGAAATACCAGATATGAGTTCAGTAGATCTTCGGCATTACGTGATGATTCGGTGGAATTGAGTGACATATCAGCAAAAAGAGAAAAAGCTTACGATATCATATGTGATAGACTAGAGAAAAAGAAAAAGGAAATAAATTATTGTGCATTTATTATAGAAAATGTTCTGTATTTAATATGGTTACATCTAGATTTCTATATGTTAAAGGCTATACCAAAACCAAAAAGTTATGGGTACATACAATCAAATGCAACATTCAATCCAGACAGTGAGTACTAATTTTAATTATTTGATTTTGACACATTTTAGAGCAAATTTTCTTAATATAACCGTAACAGCTAATGATTTTTTTTATATAATTCTTTATTTCTTTTATTTCTAAAGCAAGTTTAATAACTTAATACTATGGAAAAATATAAATCTTTGTAGAGACTAAATTTAGGAAGAAAATAATTCTTTTGTTTTCTATAAATCTTGTCATAGTTAAGGGACTTGTTAAGTTTATCATCTGATTTAAAAACCCACAAGCTCTGATGTGTATAAATATTTTTTATTGTAAAGACTCATTATACAGATTGTTCACTGGAAAATAAAGACATTTTAATCAATTAATACAGTGTGTTCCACTTTGAGCAGACACACCTCTGTATTTCAGTTGTATTTGGGTGAATCGAGAAATTCCTTTTTTTCAAATTGTAGTACTTGACGAGATCTACGTTCCTGATCGACATTTTTTTTATGTTGTGTATTCACAGCTTATTATAATTAAAATAAAATGCATAAAATTAAGAAACGCTAATGGGGATTTTTTTTACGCAATGGTTTTTAGGAAATATAAATGGGGCATGCTTAGAAAGCCTAAATGGGGAGTTTCATATTGATAACTCTTACAAGGTGTTCACTATAATTCATACATTTTTATAAAAAAAATACTTAATGTGTCTCTAGTATATAAGATCGCGTCATGCCAGCGTGCCCCTAGTCACAGCAAAATACCTCAATTAGTCACAAATGGCCATTAGATAGTGTTTAAAATAAAATATTTCTTCAGTAGGCAACAAAATTTTTTTTTAATGAAGTTTTTTCACATTTTTAAAAATAATGCCATTTTCGAAAGTTGATATTTCTTGGCTATACTAAATGTGACAACTTTTAATTTGTGATTTTTTAGTTTTAAGACAAGCAGAGACATTCACCTCAATTAGTTTTTTGTGTCAAATAATAAAAAAATCCCTTAAGATGCGGACCTTTTAGTATGCATCATGAAACATCAGTTTTTTTTTAAATGTTACAATTGTATTGGAAATAACACCATAAATTTTTTTATATTTTAGTAACCCTTGCTTCTGCATCAGAAGCCACATGGAAGGTTTCTACCGACGTTATCAGTAATTTAAAACAGGGGCTGGTTTCCCTTTTCAACGATAGTTTTAGCAAACAGCTGCTGGAAACAGCTCAGGTAATATGCCATTTTATTGAAATGTTCTAATTTATGTATATATTTTTTTCTAGGAACGTACAGAATCGGATAAGGGATTTGTAGAAGCATTATTGAGGAAGATTAAACGCCTTGTTCAGTTTGTTCCAGTTAAATAATCCGTGATATATATATATATATATATATATATATATATATATATATATATATATATATATATATATATATATATATATATATATATATATATATATTGCTCCTATTTTATTTTAATTAATAAATAATATGTTTGTAAAATATATTTTAATTAACCTGGACATTTATAATAAAGAAATGTTATACAATTAATTTGAAGGAAAACAAGAAATCACAAAAACAAAAAAAAGATGGATTTTTATAGTATTAACAAAGTTACCGGTAAGTTTATTATTTTGTAAAGAGCCATTTATTTTTCGATATTTTACTAGAGTTTTAGTGTACCCTGTATTAGCATAACAATAATAATAATGAATTATTGATCTTTAGAAAATATACATTTTATAGATATGTCCAGATGGATAGTTTATCGCCATTCTAAATAACACTTATGAACTAAAATTAAAATATCTTGCATGTAAAAAGTACAGAAACATATAAAATTTTAACAAACTTTCTAAATTAACAAATATTACTGTTACGTGTTTGCTATCTACACAAACACCTATACTCGTAGATTCATTGATTGAAAGTCTAGGTAACACTTACCACTTTATTTACTAATTAACAACAATAGATTAATTATTGTCTTAACTATCATCACACTTGAACACTTATAAGTCTCTTTCTTATTTCTTCTTTACTCGTTCACGTTCAACTTAAGACTGAGTCTCGGCCCACCGTGCGTCTTATTTATACATCCATTCACACGGTCTAGAGCATTCCAGAATATTCCCGGCCGTTCGCATACAATTCCAGTCTCATCTAACCAGTCTACAGAGTCCAGTGGCGTAACACTGCCCCCTCCCTTAAGCCTGAACGTCCCGATCAGGCAATTCATTGTTCCCTGTATACTTGGCTAGTCTCTCTATATGCACCACCTTCATCTTTGATTTTGGACTTTGCTGAATTCGGTATACAACGTCGTTTAGTCTGGTGACGACAGTGTAAGGATCTTCCCAGGGCGGGTGAAGCTTCGGGGACCTGTCTTTCTTTCGTTGTGGGTTATATAGCCAAACCAAATCTCCCACCT
This sequence comes from Rhamnusium bicolor, assembly GCA_029963845.1. NCBI lineage: Eukaryota > Metazoa > Arthropoda > Insecta > Coleoptera > Cerambycidae > Rhamnusium > Rhamnusium bicolor. The sequence continues at coordinate 458,959 of JANEYF010002641.1, read as the reverse complement.
GGTACCCTGCTGAATTAGCCTTAAGATCATAACGAGCCTTCATACGGTCACTTGTTATTGCAATTCACTCAAAAGGAGCCCTGGCGTTATATTGCTTATTTCCTATTTGTGGCCCCATTCATGCCGTGCAAACTTCACATTGGCGGCACCAAACCTCCACATCTTGACGACTGTGTACCCAGTAGAAACGTTCTCTTTCTTTTGTCAGGGTTTTGTTGATGCCAAAATGTCCGCCAGACGTTCCAATATGCACTTGCTGAAGTACATTTGCTATGTGACATCTGGGGATTAACAGTTTCAAAGTAACTTTCCTCCCATCTGGACTTTTCCACGCCCTCTTCAGCAGTCCATCCTCTACTATAAGGGAGTCCCATTGTGCCCATAAAGCCTTCAGCCCCACTGATTTATTTGATATGTCCTTCCCATCGGATCGGGTTCCTCTTTCTTTCCATTTCAGAATAGGACCAGTTTCCTTATCGGTTAACTGCTCTTCCCTTAATGACTCTTGTCCAATAATCCGGAACATCAATCTTAACAGTCTTCATTATTTGTACATTTTGCTGTTTTTCCTTACGGTGACAAGATGGAAAGGCCATCTGCTATATTCCCCGAAGTACCAGCTCGCCAGTTTTCCTGTGGCTTCTCGATTAATGCGACAGTTACCCTTTCAGGGCTGCGCTGACGACAGTTACTCTGAATATGGCCCACTCTGCCACACTTATAACAGCGCATGCCTCCTCCACTCTGTCTCTCACTACTTTGCTGTTGGTTTTGTCTCGGCTGGAGATTCGAGTTTATCAGTAGTTGCATGGTCTTTTGTACTTCGGACATTACATCTTGAATGTTGAGCTCATGACAGTTCCTCTTAATATGGACCCATTTTCCACACTTGTAACAGCGCATACCTCCATTCGACCTACCACTACTTTGTTGTTGGTCTTGTCTCTGCTGGGAGTTCAATTTTGTCAGTAGTTTGGTCATCATCTTGTGTAGATCAGATATCAGGTTTTGTGTTGTGTTGTCTGGGTTGTCTTTCTCCACACTCACAGCTCATACTCTCTGATTTGATTGTGTGGTATTCTTATAGGCAGCCTCAATCTCCAGTGCATGTACTAAAGCCTCACTACTAAGTTTATGCCTGGCCAACTTAAGAATTCGCCTAACTTCCTGGTCCCTTACTCCATCAATAAATGCACCAACTGCTAAGTGAACTCAGGGCCAGGAGGAGAGCTATCTCTCTAGGCCTCGTCCTGGGCTTTCAAACGCGTTTGCGTGATTTAAGCTGAGCCTGATACTTGGGCAAGAGTTGGTCGCCATATCTTAGTTCTAACACTGCCTCTAGAATGCTAAAGTTTTGTTGCTGTGCGGTGGGAAGTTTGGAGCAAGTCAAGCTTTCCCCTGTGCTAAACCAAACTGTTGCTTTTTCCTGTGGGTCCAGTTATTTGAACGTGCAGCTGCCTCAAACGTCGTTTAAAGTTGACCATGAACCTTGACCATCAAAGGAGGTGGTTGTACCTAGTACCAGACGACAGTACCAACTCGCCACCCTTCTCTCTTAATTGTTTTTGAGTCGGGCTACTTCTCCCTGACTTCAGTTATTTCCCCTTCAACTTGGCTGACTTTTTCTTTAACTTCACTGACTTGTTCTTCCACTTCACGACTTTTCCTATAACATCGACTTTAAATTTTTCGTGAGAGAAAAATGGCTGCCTGCTGTTTCTCTAGGCTTCTTTTTATATCTTCGTTTTCTTCCAATCGTCTTATTTCTAGCCCTCCATCATTTTCTTAAGTCTTCTTTTTTTTGGCGTTTCTCTTGTTTTTCTTTTTCTTCCTTTCCTCTGTTCTTCCTAATCCTTGCCTTTCTTTGTGCTTTCTTTCTTGATCTTACATAATCTTTCTTAATTCTTCCTGGTGTTCTCGTTTCTGTACTTCCATTTGTTACACTAAAACTGCAAGTAAGTCTTGTGTTTGTTTCTCCGCCATGTTGTTGGCATTAACTTACTACACGTAAATCAGTTCAGAATAAAGTTTATTACACTATAAAGTCTGTAAAATGTTATTAACACGTCTATTTTAATAATGGAATGTTCCAGAAAAATCTCGAAACAGCACTAAAAGGTCTTATATAGAGTCTAGATTACTTTCCTGTTGACGAAATTCACTTATCTCCAATAATTGTGAAATGGAATGTTCGAAAACTTCCACAAAATGTCACTATTAAGTCTTGTTTGGAGTCTATAACTCGTTTCCGTTAACACAGTTCACGTATCTTCTGTGGTTTCCAAATCGAATGTTCTAGAATTGTCACTAAAAGTCACTTATAGTCTTGTTTTTAAGTCTATAACACGTTTCCGTCGACACAATTCACGTATCTCCTGTAGTTTCCAAATAGAATGTTCTAGAATTTTCCTGAAATTGCACTAGTAGTCTTTTTTCTCAGTCTACAACACGTTATTACTAGCGGCACTCGCGTAGTGATGGGAATACTCGTTACTTTTGAATACTCGTATGTATTCGTTACTTCTACGGATAGTAATCGTTACTTTGTAATCATTAAGGTACATTTATGAAGTAGGTATGTACATACCTACCTAATACTTACTGCGTATCCCATAGGTACAGCACTCACCTCGTATAAGTAAATAAAGTTCAGTGATTAATGATTATGATTACTTGTAACATAAACAAAGCTCTTCCATAGGTTTAAGAATGTTTATTAATAGCATTTTACTAACAAATAATAATAATAGATACCTATGTTGGCTTGAAGTCAGGATACACACTTGTTTATGTTTTCATTACATTGAAAATAATCTTGAAATCCTAAAGAGAGTAACGATTAAAGTAACGATTACTTTTAAAAGCAGGTATTTGGTACTTCGGGTATTTGCGAGTAACGAATACTCTATTACCCGCCCAACACTACACTCGCGTATTTGCAGCTATTTCTAAATCGAATGGTCTGGAAACTTCTCGAAAATCCCCCTTAAAGTCATTATTCAGTCCAGAAATAGTCCTCCAAACACTGTCCAGTAGCTTAATTCTCCGTGTTACCACTAATTTCTGGAGTGTTTGGTACCAAGTTATCGATAATAAACTGCTTTATTGAAATAATGTATTGAGTCACCATGGTGCCATTTAAAAGAAATGGGTTATTCTGGAAAAACGATTTCCGAAATGTTTAGGAGCCTATAACACAAATGTCATATGACATATGTCATAATTGTATTTTTTTGATTATTTATTAAAGCAAAACAAAATATTATTTGTGGTGACGGCCGCCTAGATGAGAAATTAAATTTGTTCAAAAAAATGTCAATCATTAATATTTTTATCTCAATATGCCATGGTTGTATGCAAAATGATATCCTGAATCTAAAAATGTAAAAATATACAGGGTGTTCCATTTAAAAATTCAAAGTTGGCATCATTTCCGGTGAAACCGGAAGCGACAGAAAATGGTAAATCGGTCGAATTAATCCATATTAGCCGTTATTTGACGTGCCCAAATTTGAGATTCATATCTTGAAAAATCAAGAAGATATAGGGGCGAGCGTCATCTCGTGGTCACCCGGTATATCTAACATCTAACAATACAAATATATATTTGATCTGTCACTCATTTATTAACTATTTATTTGGTCTTGTGTAAATTTCGATTTAAAAAAAGACCACAAGAGAATAAAACAAAACCGAAGACATATAAACATGAACTGGGATATCTGTATTATGGATATTAAATTCTACTGTAGTTCACTGTAACTATTGCTATATAATTTATAAAATGAATTAAAAGTTCAGAAATTGAAGCATCATGGAACACATTACAGAATTTAGAAGTTAAAAATCACATAAAACTCCAAATTTACGGCAGGAAAGAGAAATTTGTGTTTTTGATTATTTTAAGAAAAGTTTTTTGTTTAAACAATTTTTGTCCTGCCTTTGACCGGTCAAAAATGCTAATTACAACTATTTAATTGTAAAAAAAAGTCAAATTATTAATAAATTTATTATTATTAATTATTCTTGTTTACTATGATTATTATTACAAGACAATCATACTTTACTACCCCGGATCCAGACAGTAGTAACAACTGGTGGTCCAAGAAATTTCCTTCCATACACCACCGTCTGGCACGAATTTTTAACTCATGAGTCATGATTGAACAAGGGGCAGCATATTTCAGACGTTTGTGCTAATCCACAAAAAAAGGGGATCTTTCCGACCTAAGAAATTATAGGCTAATCACTTACCTCAATTCCTGCTACAAGTTATTCACATGTATTTTGTATGCCAGAACACTGAGCTCTGTTGAACCAGTATTTCAGTAGATAAACAAACAGTGTGATGCGAAGAAAAGACAAACTGATGATAGACCACTGTATTACGCAGGATTCTTGCAATACAAGTGGACTCTAACAATGGTCTGGATCGATTACCACAAGGCATATGACACATCTCACGATCTATTACTTCACCTGCTCCAATGTCTTGTGATACCAGCACCTTTGGTGAGATGATTTAATAGCTGCTGCCACTTTAGAGACCCACTTCGCCATCAGGTACACAGCTAATCATGACAGAACAGATGGCATTTAAGAGAGCAGTTTTCCAGGGTGATTTCCTGATCCCTCGCTTCTGTGCTTCAAAACGCTCTTGAGGTGGTCGAAGAGTACATGCATGCAATTAGTATGGAGCTTCCAAGAGAGGGTGATGCAGAGAAATCTCTAAAGGAGCACAGCTTGCAGGCAGAAGGATGCTACAACATCTGGATACTGGAAAGACCTATACATATCTGGATGTGTAGCAATGGCACATTCAGAATGTAAAAAAATATGTAAAACAAATAAAGGATTCTCTGCGGCAAGTACAGACGCTGATTCCGAAAATTTTTTTTTCTGAACTTTGAGGGAAGAACAAGGTGTCTGTGACTAACAGGCTTGCCGTTATCCGATTCTACTCTAATACTCCTTTGGAGTAGTAATGTAGACGGTAGACGATTAGCTGCGCCAATAAGGGCTAACGTTTTCAGGCTCACCAGTTGGCGCTACTGGCGAGTGTTGTCATGTCAAAAGTTATTGTTAGACGCAGGAAAAGTTTATAGTGTTTTATTATAATTATTTCGTATACCAGCAAATAAAAAACCTTGTTAATTGTGCCTCAGTATTGTGCAGTTCCATTTTGTTCGGAAACAAAAGGTGGACATATGCTTCCGAGAGACAAATTCGCCTAAAACAATGGTTGATAGAGATAACTCTACTCCTTCGAAACATCATGTGTTTGTAAGAAACATTTCAATCCTGACGATCATGCATTACGAAAGGAGTCTACTACAGAAAATCGTGAGTAATAATCAAGTACATTCGTTGTTTTCATCATGCTCATTCATGATATAACCAAACTTTAATGACATAAGACACTTCTGATAAGTAAAATTTCCCTACTGAGCAAGTAAATTACTACTTTCCCCTTCTGCCATCATAGTGTTAAATGTTTTTCATCTAATTATTATAAAAATTACTAAAAAGTAGTGTTAAAAAGCCATAGTAAACATTAACGTTCAGTGATATTGACCTTTTCGTACACTAGCACCTCTCGTGGTGAATTCAAGCGCTTTAACCCTCATTAGACAGAGATACCTGCAAGATGATGAATTTCACAGTATTCATAGGATTGGTCAAAGCAGCAAAGAGAACCGTAAATGAACTCGGACTCGTACTCGACAACAGGCAAAAGGGCCGGCGAGGTCCTGTCGTTGATTCAGTTACTGTCAGTCGGAGACTAAAGGATTCATTGTGGCCTCTTAGGATGGCATTATCAACACCTTGGTCTACCGTAGCCGCGTGTGGGATTCCTGATATTAACTGCACGATCTACCGTCAGGCGCTTGATTCGCTCATGAACTTCTTTCAGCATGTCCCTTATGTGCGATTTCGGCTACATCTACCGACATAACGAGGCATTACTAGTATTATGTTACTACCTCTTATGGGGTAGACCAAGCACCAAAGCTGTCTTACGGCCCTAGACATAATGTGCGCTGTCAAGAAGAAGAATTGTCGAATTTACTAAAATTTTAACCACAAGTAGATCAAATAACTTTGTCCGTTGTCGAGAATTGCCGGATTTTTTGGAATTTGAACTAGAAGTAGGTCAAATAACTTGTTCTTCCCAAAAGAGAAGAAAAGGCTACGGACAACAGTTAAATTTCTTATTGTAAGAAGTCTTAAACATATTTGAACTTAGTTTTCAAAATTATTGTTTATATTTTACAATCTTTGCAACTTCCTTTCTAAACTTTATTTCATCGGTATTTCTTAACTCAAATAGTAAGTCATTAATAATACATTGATGTGATAATATTATAGGAAAATAATCGTTTAGAAAGCTGGGTAGAGTGCATTGGCGGAGTTTGGGTACTTTTATATCTAATATTAATGTTGTGATTATTGTGCAATGATAAATAAATTTTATATCGGCTCGGGTTTGTTTATTAAAATTTTGCTTTTTTCTTCCTTTTTAGAAACTGTGAAATTCAGTGGTTGCAGCAACATAAAAGCCATTTGTTATTAATCATGAGTTCATATCAAGTCATTACATTTATTTCCTTGTCAACTTGGAAATCACGGAAGCCCGGTAAATATGCAACGAGTTCAGTTGTAGCATAGCTATGTATTGATTAATAATATTTGTCTTTGGACTTTTATTTTCTATTATTCCTCTAATAATAAATACAGCAGACAGAACTAGTTTAATGACATTACAACATTTTAGTTTATTAGGATGTTTAGCAAGAAAATATCAGATAAAAATACTTAAATTTACACAACTAAGGCACAATACATAATAAAACAATAAAATATTTAAATACATTTAATAAAAATTATTTTCAAATCAATTCAATAACAATATAATCAGCCATAACGATAAATATTTGTTATGTTAACCATCACAAATTTAGAAGGTGTTTATCATTTTGGTCTTACACTAAATAAATAACATTTTTAATTTACAAATAAAGCCAACATTTTTGAATTTACAACAATTAACACTCTTTTTGAGGGTGACAACTGAGAATACTAACATAAATAATTTACTTCTTAGATGCCAATAGAAGTATGTCACTCGTAACATTTGTATAAAATTTTACAGCTACATAGTAGGTAATATTTTATCAAAGCAGTTATGAATATTTTAATGCCATATTTTAAAAGTTTTGTCTTATCTCTAAAAATATAAGTTATAATGAAAAATCAGTCATTTTTTGTGGAGGAAGCTAGCTGTCCATCATTATCAGAAAACACTTCACCTAAATCGTCAAATTTCGACTTCGATGTTGATTCCCTTTGGTCCACAATTGCCTAAAAACAAGCAAATTGTGAAATTTAATCATTTAACAAGATACGGGGAATATACTCTTTTAGTGTGAAATCACATACAATTAAACTATCCTAGCTTGGCACTTGAGCTTGGATGCGCAATGGTCTGAACCCCACCCTTTCAATGTAAAACGGTTTGCTTCGTCTGTGTCCCACACTAGCGACATTGCTTCTCTCTATGCACCACCAAAGTGCCAAGTTAGGACTGTTGAGTAATAACTATGCAACCTACGTACTGCTATCATGACACTGGTTGCCTACACATCACACTGGAATTTGACCCTTAATGCAAATTCTATAAATGCAACATTTTCGCGGATTGGACACAGCATAGAACTTTATTTTATTTCTCCCTTATAAGAAATATTTAAAAGCTCTCTGTTACCTACCATTTACCATGCACAAAGCATATGAAAATATATGCAATTATAATGCATTACAGAAACTTTCATTATTAATATAATTAATTAACAAAAGTTAACAGCTGCTAACTTCATCATCCTTTCAACTTGTTTGTGTCACATTTTATAATTAAAATTATGTATATTCAAATTCAAGTGTTGTATTATTGATTTAAAAGAGATGTTTCTGTGTTTATTTTGAACTATGAACGTCACTTTTACACTACACAAGAAGAGCTGTCCCATTTTTTATTGACCGCAACTGTACATAATCAAACATGTTCCATGTGTAAATTAGTTACTGAAAGTTCTTAAATATTTCCTCCAAGGGAGAAATAAATAAAATTCTACGCTGTATAAAAACCTCGTGCGGGTTGCATAATTATTTGACTTCACAACTAATAGAGTCCATTACAATAATGAACATTTATTTACATTCATATCGATAAGAAATTATACATACTTGTAAATTCTTTACTTCTCTTTCATGAAATGCAGTGCTACCCTCTGAAGATGCTAATGAAGCTGATAAAGGTGATGAATGTGGACTAATTCCAGCCGTTGTTGTTACATTCACCTCGTGACAGCTACTTGTATCAGGAGAATGAACACATCTTTTTCCTTTTTCGAATTCTAAACGCTGTCGAAGATCCAATATTTTTTTCTTCCAGAGCTCGGTTTATTGTTAACTGAGTCTGATATTTACTTTCAACAGCCTAAAATAAATATAGGAATGAAGATTCCCGATGTTTGTAAAATAAAATCCCACACAATGTTTTTCTTGTTCATTTTTTTTTTGTTTTAGCTAAATAAAGTAGCTTTAAATTGATCAAACCTTTTCTATTGAAAACCAAAAACAAACAAAAATAAATTGTTTTTAAATATACAGATTAAGTGGATACAGAGCTGGGCGTTACTCAAATCTAAATGGTACTCGAGTATCTGTACTCATTATTACATATTTTCAAACGTACTTAAACACATGTACTCGTTGCAATTTGAAATGTAATCGAAATACTCGAAAATGCACTCACAATGGTACAGTGCTACGCAACTGCATGCTGCCACTGGTATATTCAGAGTTGCCAGATGTGGCAATTTTTTGCAATACTAGCTACTTTTTTTTCATCATCTATGACTAATATTAAGGTAACTGGCGATCTTTAAAAGCAAATTGGCGGCTGTACAATGCTCTTCTGTTTAGAAATAGAATATAAACTCATTTGTGATATATTCCTACCATTTGTACATATGAGAAAGCATTAGAAAATATTGGAATGTGATTATATCATATGTGGTTGGTTGCACGTGTGGTTTGTTACATGTGGTGGATGTATAATGCAGACTCAGAATTTAACGCCAAAGTTGGGCAAATGTCATTTAACTTTTGACATTTTATGTTTGCCACTTGTCATCTTAAAATAATAGTAGTAGTAGTAGTTAAATGGAAGAAACAATTATAACCGAAAATATAAGAAGAGTTGGAAAAATGACCTGTATTATTTTATATTTTATACTTTTATTATTATTACATGATGATGAATTCCAATACTCATATTATACGAGTACAAAAGGACTTGGAAAAATTCGAGTACTTTGGAGCAATGTACTCCTACTAAATGTACTCGAACTGCTTTTCAAATGTAATCGTAGTCGAAAATGTATGAGTACATTTGTGAGGTACCTGGCCTAGCTCTGAGCGGGTAAAATTACAGGTAAAAGTAATGTCTAAATATAATAAACAATCTGAAACTGGAACAAATCCTAAAGGGAAATTGACCGAGGTTTTTCAACTAGTGATAATATATTTTCTTTTCAAATATATTCCTTTCAAGAAAAAAACACATTTAAGAAAAGAAAAAAGGGAACATATATGTAAATATTAGAACATAAAAATGATGGTGTTAAAAATCAAAACAATTATATATACAAAATATATCTCGTTCTAACCTCCAAATTTTCATGACGCTGCTCATTTATTCCAATTAACCACCGCTTTTGTGAAGATAATAATTCCTCATTTGCCATTATGGTATGTTCTAGCTCAATTATTCGGCTTCGACAGGCCTCTAATGCTACTACTTTCGTTTTCCAAATGCTGATTGATAGCTGTAAGAATATTAAAGATAAAAATAATCACCTTACAGTATATTTTATATATGTAGTGTGCTTCACTTTGAGCAGACACATCCCTATATTTCGGTTGTACAGTAGAACCCCCCATTATCCATGCTCCACGGGACCGGACGGGGCACGGATAATTGAAAAGCACGGATAATCCAAACATTTATTTTTTACATAAGAAACTGAACTATACATGGATAACGCTTATCTAAAAGGAACCAAGCGCCAAAATGGCAAAAATGAGTTAATCATACCAAACGACTTGAATATCTATTAACTACGTTTGTGTGTAAATAGATTTTTTTTTTTAAATAATTGTACAAGAACCCTAAAATTGGTAGAAATATACCAGAAAATATTTCAAGACTGCTTCTTCAGTAAGTGGAGTATTATGTGTATTTTTGCATATTATAATTTATTTTTACTTACTGTGTTCATGTTTTATCTGCCAACAATTCTGACGTGATTATTTATGATGAAAATAAGGGAAGGCAAAATTTTCATAATTATATTTGCAGTACAACCTTGCAATATTAAAACAGAGTTTCTCTAAAATATGCAAATGTCACTTGGTTCCTTTTAGATAAGCGGTATCCACATATGTAAACATGCACAGAATAATTGAAAACACAGCTTACATTTATTTTAAGTAACTATACTTTTAAAATAGTCAGTCATTTTGGTCTGTGTTCCATTTTTTCTGTTTTTCTTTATTTGCTGACGTATTTTGCGAAAGTTTAAAATGTTGACTAACTAAAACAGGTAATGCGTTCTTTTCATATTAACAACCGCAGCCGTCATTTACTACTTAAACACGTGCCAAAATAAAAACACACATAAAAACGCGTCCCGACAAATTCCTAGACATACCACGGATAATCCGCACCCCGGATAATCCGCGCACGGATAATCGGGGTTCTACTGTATTTGGGCAAAAATCTTTTTTTTCAAATTGTAGTATTCGAAGTGATTACCTTCCTGAACATTTTTTTTATGTTGTGTATCCACAGCCAGAGATTTTTTTAACAAAATGGAAATATGATTTGGGCATACTTAGAAAGCCTAAATACTGAATTTCATACTGATAGCTCTTACTACAACTCATCAATTTTTGTAAACAAAGAAAAAAAATTATCAGAATGTTTTTTGCAGTTTAAATGGTAAAAACGAGTTCATTTCATTTAATCAAAATGAAATAATATTACGGTTTATACAGGGTAATCAGAAAGTACACTCTGGTACCAAAATAAAGTTATTAGTAACTCCTCATAATTCCGAATACAGAGAATACTTTCTGATCATCCCATAGTATTAGGTTAGGTTTCTTGTGAGTGGGTCTCAGTAGACCCTCCACTGCGGTCATCACCAGGCCTATTATATTTCACCCAATAAGTTCAGTCTCTTAATGAAACTGATAACTTTATTGGGTGAGAATGTGTCCAGATCCTGTGGCAGCAGTTGCCCGTTGCCAAATATTGAGAATCGGATCCTTTCCACAGCGGGACAGGTGCATAAGATGTGGTCTGCCTTCTCATCATCCTCCAGGCATAGACGGCACTCGGCGTTTTCCGCTAGGCCGAGTTTATGCAGATGATAGTTAAGTCGGCAGTGCCCGGTATATAGGCGTTAGAGTTTTCAGGTTTACCTTGTTTAACTCTAAAAGTTTCTTAGCTCTTGATTTCAAAGGGTATTTTATAAACGCCTTTGAATGAACTAATCTTAGTAACTCTTGCCAATACTGGAGTTTTCCTTTCAGCCCAGGTTGAGATAGCCATCTTGGCAGTACTGGAGGATATGCCAAGTATTGGTTCTGGTCCGATGAATCGTGATCCCGCTCCTCCTCTGGCTAAGGAGTCCGCTATTTCGTTACCTTCCATACCAGAATGGGCGGGTATCCAGACCAGAGTCACTTTGTTGTTTTTGCTCAAATGATTTAGAGCTTTCTGACAATTCCATACCATTTTGAAGTTACACCGGTAGGAACCAAGAGCTTTTATAGCTGCTTGGCTATCTGAGAAAATTTTTATTGATCTGCGTGTAAGATGCATATATTCCAGCCTTCGTATACACAGTTCAATGGCATGAACCTCAGCCTGAAAAACAGTTGCATGAGTACCTAGGCTTGAGAATATCCTCACCCTTGGTGAGGATAGTTTAGTGAGGAATGGGAGCAATATTTCCAGTCTATTTTGTAGTAGAACTGGAAAAACTCCGTCCTCTCCTGGCGATTTGAATGGTTGGAATGGTCTGATGGCCCACTCAATTGCCGGTATTGTGATCACCTTTTTAGCCGTCAGCCAATCATATTTTTCAGGTCGTTTTAATCGGCCTTCTGATGGTGACGGCTGTTGGTCATCCGCAATCAAGCACCCTGGGAAATGGTTTTGTGCTAGGAGCTGTAAGGTTTCCTTTCCAGAGTCCATCTATGAGCCATCCGGTCGCCTTAATGAACCGAATTCCCTCGTCGGCTCTCTGGAAAGAATATATACTCTCACAGAATTTCCTCCAAGATCCCCTTTTTGCTTTCCTTATTTCTTTGTTATAGTTCGTTAGAACGGATCTATATTGGTCCCAGTCACCCGAAGCTTTAGCTCGATTAAAGAAGCGTCGAACTTCTTTCCCATAGTATTACTGAGTATTGTATCACAAATTTTAATGAAAAAAAAAAGTTAAATAAAATTTGGAACTTTCTATCTTCAATTAAAAAAAGTGGAAGAGAGTTAACTTCATCTAATTACTGAGTATTGATTAGATGAAGTTAACCCTCTTCCACTTTTTTAAATGAAAAACAACGTTCCAAATTTTATTTAACCTTTTTTTTCATTAAAATAGTAAGAACTATCAATATGTAATTCAGTATATAGGCTTTCTAAGCATGTAGCATTTATATATTCAAAAAACTATTTCGTTAAAAAAATCCTTAATAGCGTTTCTTGATTTTTAGTATTTAATATTAATTATAGTAGGCCGTGGATACACAACATAAAATAAATTGTACTTCTGGAAGATAGATCTCGTCAAGTACTACAATTTGGAAATTGGAAAAAAAAGAAATTTTCAATTCACTCAAATACAACTGAAATCAGGAGTGTGTCTGCTCAAAGTGAACATACTGTATATAAGAAATGATAATAAAATTAAAATTTATTGGTAAATGTCGTAATGTAATCTACTCCACATGTACAATAGCACATGAATTTGAAAAATTGTTATTTTATAACAGAGTTTCATGGAAAAGTAAAATGAGATGTTTCTAAGGACATGTCCGGACTAGTAGGAACAGTTAGATCTAACCTTAAAAATAAAAATGTATTGGACCACAATTTTAATTCCTAATGTCTTATTTTCCTTCCCGGCAAAAATATCTTTTTTCTTGTCATGCTTTTGACTTTTATTTTATTACACAGTTTCAACGAATATTTAAAAAATATGTTGCTGCTATTAAGTGTTCTTAGTCTTAAATTTGAAATGTAACAAGTGTTATCAGATTGTCATAAGTACCTAACCTCTTTCAGGATTTTACTGTTATTATTAATGTTATAATGGCTTTTAATATTAAATAACATACCTATCTTTAATTTATTCATTACTATTATTGTTACAAGGTACAAGGTGACCCATGTTCCTGTTCCTCTTCTAAATTATCATTGGAACCTAATGTATTATTTCTATTTAGGAATTGTGACTCTCACAATAAAAATTTCAGTTTCTACACTTTTACCAGACTTAAATTTGAAGTTAAATGGCAACACTTGTCATTTGTTTGTGCAGAGTAACTATAACTCTGTTATCTTATTGTTACAGATCATATATTTATCCAATACTTTTATTCATTTAGTTATATGTTCAAAAATGATATGGATTTCCTTGAACGTGGCTATAAATTGTACAATTTGGCAACCTTACTCAAAGTTAGCTCAAACTCAGATAAATAATACTAGAAGATGAGTAACAAAACATAAAAAGTTGTCCGATTTATCCAGATCCCATGCGAGATATGTAAATATTATTGCTGGTTTTATTCCTATTGGTCAGAATCATGAATACAGCACGGAGAAACCTGATTGATGCCCGATCTATCACCGTCTTGACAACAAATAGTGTTCTGTAAGATGTACGTGTTCATTTTAATCTGTGTCTTTGAGTGATTTAAAGTTTTGTTATTTGGTACTGTGATTAGTAATCGATTTTTAGTTATAAACAATTTATTTATAAATATTTATTGAGAAACAATGACTAATAAGTGTATAGTATGCGGTCAAAGAGGAAAACCACAGGGTTGTTTATCTTTTCACAGGTAAGTAAACAAAACAAATCAGGGCCGGCATAATACGAAAGTGTGAAAGCTCAAAAATAACTAAAATTAATGATAGCTTTATAAAAACAAAAATAAAAGTTGATGCCATTTGAACAGTAAAAAAATCCACATTCTATCAAAAAAAGATACTCATACAATAATATTTATTTTAACGAATGGAAATTTCATTCTTAAGGTTGCTCACAAACTGTAGATGTTTTAAAGTCAATTGATATGTTTTTAATTCAGTTTTAAAGGTTGTCATTAAAAAATATATTTACTCTCAGATTTCGAAAGAATATGGAGGGAACAGAAAGTTGGCTGAAAGCTCTCAAAATGGAAAATCCCACTAAGTGGCACTACATGTGTTCACACTTCACACTTTAAAAAAAAGTGATTATATTATAAGATCTGGATTAAGTATTGAAAATTTAAATGTTAAACGGGTTTTTTTATTAAAGGTATTTTTCCAATCTCACAATTTTTTCCCAACACTTTGTGCGGCCTCACCATTCATGAGTACTTCAAAAAGTAATGGTTAAATGTTATTGTTTTTCATTATTTTATTGTATCTTTAATGTAATAATGTTATAAAATAGTACTATGACTTGCCTTTTGTATCGTGTGTATGTTGATTGAGGTTAATAAAGTATTATATTGTAAATTTATTTCAAGTTTTATGAAGTGCTGGTAAAAAATTCTGAACGAGTGGAAAATTTCTCTTTATCAAAAAAAAAAAAAAAGAAAAACTGCAGAATTTATTTTACCAGTCAATGCACTAGAAAATCGTTTGACTATAATCAATTGGCAACAGCAGAATAGCACTGAAAAATACATTTCTCAAGCAAAGAAATTTGGTATACCTATTAAGTTTTAAATTATGCAAAAACATTAAAATAAACGCTGAAGCTGGAGCCGCCCCTAGTTGGTTTTGAATACATTAATATGTAAATATGCAAATTGTTGTTTATGTATCGGTCATAATAATCAGTGTATCTCTTATGGATGTTACTTATCTTTATATTATTAATCTGAGACATCAATCTACTTTTTCACGCTGAAAAGCGCTTCGGACTAATTCACTTTTCCAGACATGTCTGATGGACTTTTCCAATGAATTTTTCTCACCCCACACCTCTCAAGTTGATAACCAGACAATTTTTGTCTGTGGTGTCAAACTTCATGTTTTAATAACTTAACCTCAAAAACATCATTTTATTTGCGATTTTAGTTATATAACATGAAAGAGCTGAAAATTAGATAAAAAATTGGGCAAGGATATATTAAGTTCTGAAAACCTAGTATAGGTAGACTTGTATTGTAGTTTTATCTTGTGAACTTAAATTTTGTAAATGCTGAAGTGAAAAATGGAAAGGACAAACTAAAATTGTAGTTTTTTACTCATTTAAATTACTTTTTTTTAATAACTATATTTTGAAACGCAAGATATTAACTCTCAAATGTCATACAGGACCAACATATATGCACATAAACAGGGTATATGTTGTCACAGATTGGCGAGCGTTTTATGTGAAATATTAAAAACGAGACCGATAATTTTTTAGGTAAATAAATCTCAAAAATATTGTTCCAGTTGTACATGTTTTTTAATTGTACATTAAATAAAAATACAAATCACTGTAGTGGCCTATTTTTTCAATTTCTACAAACTGCTTTTAATAAATATAAAATATGAATTATGTAACTCTTATTTGAAGATAGGCTGTAGCCTGAAACTTTGTTTCTATATATTTTATTAAAATTATTTATTGATTCAAATACCATAAGGGTAATTTCTTTTTGTTATATATTATTATTCATTGAAAAAATTTTAATTTTAACAAAATTATTTTTGTTGCATACTCTCACCCTTAATTTCATTCTTATAAGCTTCTTTTAAATGTTCCAACTCCTCTTCGCTTTTCTCATGGCACTAAGTTTATCCAATTTTTCCTGATACTTTAGTTGGAGCTCTCCAATTAAAAAGTAATTCTTTATTAACTTGCTCCAATTCATGTCTACCTTTTTCACCTGCCCATGCCTGCGCTCTTGCCACCTGATCGGATAAATGCATTAGAAATAAAACATACAAATCCATATAAACACTTACATTTACTTCTGCAATTGCATCTAGTAATGCAGATTCTGCTTGCTGCCTTTCGACATCCAATAAGGCGCATTTGCTTTTAGCATCACTCAGATCTTTTACCAATTCCTCATTGGTCTCCTTCAGGACCTTACATTCCTGTTGTAAACTCTTACACTAAAATTCAAAGGGTAATCTTTATAACTGAAGATTTTAAACTTTTTAAAATGAAAATAAGTCAATTATAACATTATTTTACCTGATTTTCCCAATACTGAATAGTCTTGTTTAATTTTTTGTCTTCTTCTAATCGCTCCCTTTTAAAACAATCTAACTGTTTTCGTAAATCATCAATGTCTCTTTGTTGTAGTTGCACTGTATCTCTCTAAAATTAAAATGAACTTATATTAATAGAATATGTGTTTAACATTCAATACATATTTGTTTAAAATGTTGTAAACTGGCAACAGTTAGATGATAACTAAATAAATACAAATGACAACAAATGGTATCAAACCAGCGATTCAGTGTTCTTGAGTCTAATGCCTTGGTCACTGTGCCATTTGTGGCTCGCTGCAGGGTGTTTATTCCAACGCATCATAAGCTGAATGCTGAATTTTCAGAGGCTTATTTTTGAAAAAGGCTTCAGGTATGATATTATTTGGACAAATAGTTATTTGTATTGAGGACTGTAAGCTCACAAAATTTCGTTTGAATCGGAGACTCGAACATCTGACCCTCCCCTTGTGAATAGAGAATCAAAATTTTTAAATGGGATCACAAGACCCCCATTTTTAATTTAAACATTTTGAAGGGTTGTTGGCAATCAAAGGGGGTTACAGTTACAGTATTAATCAAAAACATGCTGCTACTGAACTCACCAAAGCTAAGTTACATTCTTCCAATAAACTAGTATTTTTGGCATCTGACAGTAGCCGCCGATTTCTATAAGCGTGTGTTTCTCTTCTGTGCCTTTCAAATAGAAGCTGCTGATGTAAGAGTTGTAGCTGGTCCCTATGATATTGAGAGCTATTCCTGTCATTGCAGTTTACTGCCGAATCGATGTACCTAAAATATTTACCTTATTGAAAATCTTGGGTGAATAATTCCATGATATATTTGTACTTATATATTGCAGGGCATATTTACCTATCCAAAATGTCATATATAGAAGGAGGAAAATATTTTTCCTGGGAAAAATTAAAAAGGTGCCGGACTTGGTGCAGGACTAGGTTTTATTTCATTGCTTTCTAAAGAAGGAAAGATACCCAAAAATAAGTGCTCATAAGGCATGGGCCAAAAGTTTTCAGTCTGTGTGGTACATGAAGAACGAATGGGTTTTGTAACTTTATTAGATACATCTATACCGTTCGAGTTATTCAAAATAGTTTCTACTTTAACTTCTGTAGTTGTCTCCTCATCAGTTTCATCTAAAGGCTTACTTATATTGTCTTTCGTAGGATAAACAGGACTTTTCTTCATTTCAGGGCACGAATTTGCACGTCGCACCGTTGTGCTATTTGGAAATGATATACCTATGGTCAAAGAATAATTTGTAGTTTTAAGAATCTCAGGACAATTACTATTTATAACAATTGTAAAGGGAATACTTACTATTGCCTGGGCTACTGCCAGTAGAAGTTTCAATTCTTTCAGGCTCTGGGTTACACTGACTATGATATCTTAAGCGTTGAACTCTCTTTGCAAAATTATTCATAGATTTTGAATTTGGCATATGAAGTCCACCTGCAGTACAAGGTGACCCATGTTCCTGTTCCTCTTCTAAATTATCACTGGAACCTAAAGTATTATTTCTATTTAGGAATTGTGACTACTACAATAAAAATATCAGTTTCTACACTTTTACCAGACTTAAATTTGAAGTTAAATGGCAACACTTGTCATTTGTTTGTGCAGAGTAACTATTTGTTTTATAAAAATATAGAAAAAACCAAGAACCATAAACTAAACAGAATGGTTACATCGAGTGAATCTGTCAGTCAGCAACACCGCAACCTGCCTACTCAGTGATGTAAGCACGGGTATACTAGGGACCTTCAGACTTACAAAAGCATTGGACAAAGATAATTTTTTCATGTATTTTACAACTTTTTTTAAATAAATCATTAAAGTTTTCCAAAAAAATTCAATTATTTGTTTATTGTGGTATAATATTTATTTTCTGATAATTGAAAAGATTATTATTTTTATATTATTATCGATGATATGATCTATTATGATGATTATTATATATTTTTTTTTCTTATTATACGTGTTCATTGAATGTACTTATTAAAAATATATATATAGGTTCAAAACAATTTAGAATACAAATAGGTAGGAAATAAGTTTTTATTAATTTTTAATAATAATGATAATGATAATAATAATATTTGGTCTTTCGAACTTTCGGGGAAGAATAAGGTGTCTGCAACTAATATGCTTGCCGTTCCGATTCTGCTCTACTCCTTCGGAGTAGTAAAGTGGAGGGTAGATGAGCTGCGCCAATTAGACAGAGATACCCGCAAGATGATGAATATTCACAGAAGTATTCATCCTAGATCGTCCGTTCCTCATGTGTACCTCCCACGTCAACGGGGGGGGCCGAGGACTCTTGCGCCTGGAGTGTACGCATGGCAGAGTAGTACTGAGTATGGCATGTAACATCCTCAGGAGCTCAGATCCCCTCTTGCGGTTTGTGAAACATCACGAAACTGTAGGAGTGGGAGCAGGATTGTTTAAGGCAGCAAAAAGAGCCGCAGATGAACTCGGTCTCGCATTTGACATCAGGCGAGGAGGCCACGAGGTGCTGATGTAGAGTCAGTCACCGAACTTCAGCCAAATCGTCTGAAAGCCCGAATTAGAGCTGCCGAACAGGAAAATCTGTTTTGGCAGCACGTCGATAAACCCCAGCATGGTGTCTTCTATAAGAACATAGAAATACTGGGTTTATCGACCAGGCTGACATTCGCCTTTCTAAGGTCAGCCGGGCTTAAGTCAGAGACCAAGGGATTCATTATGGCCTGCCAAGATGGTGTTAACAACACCTTGGTCTACCGTAGTCGCGTGTGGCGTGTAGAGGTTCCTGATATCAACTGCAGGACCTGCCATCAGGCGCCGGAATCGCTCATGCACTTACTATCTGCATGCCCATAAATACGCGATTACGGCCAACATCCACCGGCATAACGCGGCTTTACGAGTGCTATACTACCATCTGAGACACTCGTACGGGGTAGACCAGACACCAGTGCTGTCTTACATCCCCGGAGATATTGAGTCCGTTGTCGAGAACGAGAAATGCCGGATTTACTGGAACTACTCGTTCCCGACTGTCAGGCTAATCCAAGCCAACAAGCCTGACATAGTCCTCCTCGACCATCAACTCAAGGTGATGTATGTCATCGAGTTCTCGGCACTTGCGGAGAAAAACATCACCTTGAAGGAGAAGGAGAAACAGGCCAAATATGACGATCTTCGGTACGAGTTCCAAGTGCTGTACCCAGGCTACACGGTAAAAATGGTCGTCCTTATAATCGGTGTACTCGGAGGGATAAAGCCTACGCTGCTCTCGGAACTGAAGATCATACCGGTCTGCCAAAAATCAGCCGAGTGGCTGGCAAGTCAAATGCAGAAGGCGGTCATTCTGGGTATCTCCGTCTGCTTAGGGTACATGATTCTGGTATCTACAGGCACTAACCCTGCGGGATGTGGGGAGTGGCTGTAGTTGATGCGCCGGCGCGACTCCCGTGAGGCGTCGGAGGCCACGGGAGGACTGACCGGCATCGGGAAACCGAAAAAATAAAAAATTATTAATAATAATAATAAGTCTCTATTGCATGAAATATTTTGTACAATTTTTGTTACAAAAGACTAAGTCTAGCCTATGGCTAATCAACTAACCTAACAATTTAAATATACAACATAAATACAGTAAAAATTAAAGGAAAGTACAATTTTACAAAGCAGAAAAATAAATATTAGGAATCAACAAAAATAATAACATTCACATGCTATGAGCATGCATGAAACTTTTCGTGGTACCTACATATATGTGCTTACATATTAATTGTACAAAAAAAAAAGAATAAATACACACATTTTTTAAATATTATATTGAATTAGAAATTATAGACTGATAAATCACAGGAGGTTATTACAGTGAAAAATAGTGCAACTTGATTTTTTTTTGTTTTGGGGGGGGGGGGGTTTTGGGGGGGGGGGTTTTTTTGTAATGTGGCCCCGTAGTAAAAAAAAACTCTCTCCCTCCGGGGGGGGGGGGGTGTGGTGGGGGGGGGGGGGGATTTTTTTTTTTTTTGGGGGGGCGGGCTGTTGCCCCCCCCCCCCTCCCCCCCTGGGGGGGGGGGGGGGGGGGGCTCCCCCTTTCCCCCCCCCCCCCCCCCCCCCCCCCCCCCCCTTTTTGGTGTTTTTTTCCCCCCCCCCCCCCCCCCTTTTTTTTTTTTTGGCCCCCCCTTTTTTTTTTTTTTTTTAAAACACCCCCCCCCCCCTTTTTTTTTTTTTTTTTGGGGGGGGTTTTTTTGTTTTTTTCCCCGGCCAATATTTAGGGCCTTTTTTCCCCTTTTTTGGTTTTGGGGGACCCATTTTTTAGGGCATTATCCTTTTTGTGGACAATCAAACGAGGGTTAGGATAGTAATGGAGAGGGGTTTAAAGATTTAAAACTAAAATCAAAATATCATTAATTATTATTTATTTGCGTTTATACAGCATATAGGATTACCAGTATTTATGCACTATGGGCTTTGGGAGTAAAGTGAGTGTTTTAGTTCTGGCGTGAATAGTATTCATGAATATTCCGGCACATAAACTATAAAAAATAAAATACAAATAACTGAAGTATTTAGTGCCTATTAATTATAAACACCAACCATAAAAACGGAACAATTTTTATTTTCTTTAATTGATTATTTTGTTTATTTTTTTTCTGCTAAAATCTGATTTCTGCTGAAATTTTTGTTTATTCTTAGCTTTTAAATTTCGAAAATTCAGACGAATTATTGTTCTTAATCTACAAAAATCTTTCAGGATATCAAGGGATAACTCTTGGTCCCTTTTAAATATATTCTTTGCCAAATTCTTAGAAATCCCTGGCCCTTCTCTTAAAGCTTCCCCATGATGTGTAATAAAGTAATTGTTCCACTTTTTTTAAACCAATGCTCTTGAGTTTTTTAGGCCCCCATAAGGCAACTGTTGAACCCAATACGGGATATTATAATTGTGATCCTGTTCTATTTTGTAAGTGGCTTGACCTAAATGACAAAGTGTGAAAATCGTAAATTAAGAGTCATCCAATAAAAAATCTCAAAACAATAAAAAAAACTGTTACAATACGCCGAAAATCAGAAAAAAAATATTAAACTTGCCAACAGGAACACTGTAAAACTCATATGTGTCTGGTGGTCTTGTCTTTTCCGCCTTATTCTACTCGTGCTTACGTCATGACCACCGCGAGCGTTGAGGAGATAGGTTGAGGTCGTCGGATATAGAACTAAATGAGAAGTAACCATCCTGTTTAGTTTATGGTTCTTGTAGAAAAACAACATATTGTCGTTGAACCTCAAAAAAGTCATATGTAGTAATATCCGTATTATTAACATACGACCTTTTGCCGTATCAGTGACGATTATTTAAAAGTATAATACTAAAAATCTGTATATTATTTATCACGAGTTTCCCTTAATTTTAGTATAGCCTAAAAAATGTATCCATATGACATTATAACCAAAACAATTTATTTATTTATTATTAAAAATAACAACATTGCAAGATACTGTGATTGACAGTTGTTGTTTTCGTGCCAATTCGTGTATTTTTATCTTATTGTCTGCAGTTATAGAGCATCAAGAAAAATTTGAGTATTTCGCCATGGTTTGGTTTAGGTTTATGGATGATATTTTTGCAGTGTTTGATACAAAAGTCACTGATACTGACAACTTTGTTTCTAAATTAAAGTCGTTTTGTGTCAGTTAAATTCACATATGTGACAACCACCATTTTTAGATGTACTATTAACTGATGAGGTGGATGGATAAAGCTGATAGCTGACATGTGTTGTGATGTTACAACTTATCACCCATGTTTCGTTACATTTCTATGACTAGATGATTAGATACCGAATGGATAAACATGATAACTCAATGTCTCTTGTGAATAAAGATTTGTAAAAACAATTTTCTGACAAATTAGCAATTTGCCAATTAACACCTTTATTATTCATCCATCCCTTCAATTAAAAATAGTGGAAATAAGTTGGAATTTGACATACAGAAAAGACACCAGTACTTAACGATATATCCCTAAAAACTCTGACTATTGTGCTCAACACAAAATAGTGATTTTTAATTTTTTACTTCACTGCCTTCCCCCTCAGTTGTTTTTTCTAACTGAGATCTCAGTTAATCTAAATAGTTTTACGGTTACAGAGGCTACATCACCTGAAATTATGCTTTTATTTATGCAGTGTAACTGTAAAACAACTTAGATTAGCTGAGACTGGTGGTAGAAAGCGCACCTAATAAGGAAGTTTGAAAAAGGAAAGGCATTGAGTAAGGATATAACTGTGAGTAATGGATACTCTGTAAGTTTAGTTGATAAAATATTAGTTGATAAAATAAGTAGGAAACATAAATTTAAAGACATTTCGAAATTCATTGACCTTTCACGAGGGTATCATATCAGAAGGGTGTAAACTCCAATGTAAGTGCTTTGATTATACGTCTTCTGATATGATTTTTAAAGATATATAGGTATGACAGTGGTTCATTCATCAGGAAATAAACTACAAAAACTTTTAGTCAATCCAAAAGACAAAAGACGAAAAGTCGGGAATTTACAAAATTAGATGTTAGGACTGTAACCAAAAGTATGTTGGATAAACTAGATGATCAATTCAAACTAGATTCAAGGAGCTTATGGCTCATCTTAAATATGGTAGAACAGATGTCTAATGTTGCCCAACATGCATTTGAGAACAATCATAAAATAGATAGTAGCAATTTAAGATTAATTAAGAATGTAACAAATAGTAGACAAGACAGCTGAATGCATCCAGCATGAGTGCTTGGAAATTACAGTGTAAAAATAGGAATAATGACAGAGGACCAATCCCATAATATAGTATGCTCTATTGGTTAGTTAATCATGGTTCACCGAACCGTAAAAATAGTTTATGTTTAAAAAGGATACATAATGTTAGTTTTAATTATGTCCAGATGATGCTAGCTTGGTTGACAAAAAGCGCGTCAATTTCACTATATGGGGTTTTATGGAAAACCACACCAATGTTAGATAACTTGTAAAATATTTGCAACATTTACATTTATGGTATAAGAATATTTACTTACAGTCATCGAATTCAGGTAATACACTATCACATGCTCTTGGAACTTGATGTTTCATAGAATCACTCTTACTAACAATAGACAAAACCTCTTCATCCTCTTGGGTGATGGGAGATTCAATTCTTTGGTGTGGACTAAACTGTCTCGATACTGTTTCAGAACTTATAATACGCAGGGGACTAGAAGGTGTAGGTAAATTCTTGTTTTTCGTAAAATGATCATCGCTTGTTGTTTCAGCAACCTATAAAAAGTAGTATGTGGTATACGGCACCATTATTAAACATTAAAGATTAACAATTAAATATGTTAAACATTTTGTTTATAAGTTTGTAATGTAGCCAATAAATTTGCCCCTACTGTTTTTTATTTCAAATTAAAACTGACCAAACCATTTTAACTAGAACCTTTACATACAGTTATTTTTTCATGTCAATTAATTTTATTTAAACAAAATGTAATCGGTCGTTAATAGTTTAAAAGGGTTATTTATTCATACATCAAAAAGCTAAAAGTTTCATATGATTTTTATTTAAATAAAAAAGAAAAAAAGTGATGAGAAGTCCACCAGATATGTAAGTCCGGAAAAGTTGACGAATCCAAGGCACTTTTCCAAAATGTCCAATTAATATATAATATCAAGGAAATTTCTTTATTGATAATTAAAAATTCGAATTATTGCATGCATAACATACAGTAATTATTGCATTAATCGGTTATTTTGTAATTAATACATTACAAGGATATATTTGTTGTTTAATATGAAATGAAATCAACGATAAAAAATTGTAATTTTGAGAAGTTAGCCACTTTTAACGATCTAACAACATTAAATTTTGACAAAAAAAAATGATGTGCTTATTTTTTTGTATATTCTTATTTAGTGTTGGCAGTCACTATGACCGGTCAGGCCACGGACACGGTCAACTTGTCCAAAATTTTAAGTGTACTGCTATTTCCCTTGAAATTTTAATCATGACACGTGACAATGATATCAATCACCTGTTTTTGGACAAAGAAATTGAAATAAATCCTCAGTAATAAGAGAGACCAGTATACTTTTTCATTTTCTTCTTGTTTAAAAAATGCCAAAAATTTGCAAATTGGGATTTTTTTTTTTGAAAAAAAAAACCAATTGGTGTAAAAAACTATGCACAGTGTCAGGTTCTGTGGGATGAGGTATCAAAGCCATGCTACCAGTGGTGGCTGGTGAAATTTAGGTTATGTTATATTGGAGCATGGAACCCAAGCGATACTTTAAGGCATAAAAAAATTATACTTTTTTATGAAATTTGAAATCTGTCGATACATTTTCCTCCCATTTCTGAAAAAAAAAAAAAAATGTTTTGCAAACATTTTATGAATTGCTTAAAAAATAACCTAGCGAGGCACACAATTTTTTTCACAAAATTCAATCGCAATCTTTTCTGCAAAACACTTTTATTCAGTTTTGATAGTTATGTCTTAAAGTAACGCTTGGGTCCCATGCATCAATATTAAGATACGACATAACCTATATTTCACCAGCCGACATTGCATGCTACTTGCCTGACAAAACGCATTGTAAAAAAATTGCCAAAAATGCCAAAAAATGAGAAGCAATTATTCATTCCCAAAGAGGGCACAAATCCAAAAAGTGTTATGTTGGATAAATTCCTAACAAAACCAACGCGCAATGAGAACATCGTTGATGAATAAATATTTAGGTAAGCTCATAGACAATGGACGTGAAAACATAAAATGCCAAAAAATCCTAATTTGCATAATTTCCTTCAGCATAAGCCTCAATTAAATAAGTATTACACACCATTTTAATGAGACAATTATGATACATCCAATGGCACTTTTGTTTTTCATTTTTAAAAATGACTGGTTTCGTGACTTATCTTGACCGGCCACGATGATCTGGTCAGTCACGGATACGTCGTGACCGGTTAACTACCCGGTTAACATCGCTACTTTTAATACATAAAAGTCAACATCAGAAGCGAGTTAAATAAATAAATAATCAAATACCATAAAACCTAGAATATGACAAGTTAGTGAAGGTGTTAATGGTTGGTGTAATTGTGCTGGGTCTATCATATTACTGGGGCAGTAGTCATGGAAACTGTATGCAGAGTATCGTCAGTATCAAGATTGTGGATAGATAATAGAGGAATCTAATATTTTTTTCAGAGTTTTAGAAAATGAAAACATGCCTATTGTTAACCCTGGATACAGTTATGTAGGTAGTTAGTTTGACTCTAATATATTCAGAATATTGGAAGTTGTTCAGTGATATTGAGTTATTTTGGTCAAATGTTTTGGAAGCATTTGATAAAAATTGTAGAACTGTGAATGTAATATTTACATATATAATATGATTCACGAATTTTAGGAACGCAAATAATAAAGCAAGTTTAATCCATTGCATTGAAATATTGATTGGTTGGGCTCTGTTATATGAGTATAAGCGCCAATTTGTTTATTTAGTTGTTGAATATAGTTTACTAAAGTAGAAATATTCATTACAAATTCTTCCATACAATAGTGTATTCTCCTTATAATTATTAAGTTATTATTCCTATTGAAAACAAACGCATTAAATATTTAATTGATTTGGGTAGCGAATGTTTATAATATAACTGTGATGTTGTGGTCGAGTGGTGGGGACACTTGCCTCTCACCATGAGGTCCTGGGTTCGATTCCTGGTTGAGGAGTTAGGTCATTGGGTGTGTGTCCATTGTCTCTAAATGTGTAGCCCTCTCCATACAAGGTACTGTGAGGTATTTTCAGGGATACAGGTGGTTGTAATATCTGTAGTGTTTAATTTGAATTTAATTAAATTTAAATTTGGTTTAAAAATTAATGCAGGTGTCTTAGGAAATAGATTTAAAATGTAAAACAAATAGTCATGAATCAGCACTTACTGAGTCCAGAATGAAATCAGTTTTGTACATGCAATTAAATGTAAACATGGATAGCCCTGAAAGAATAGTCACTTTGTATGATTGTGGGAAGGAAAATATGTCATGTTATCAGGAATATTTATATTCTGATATGGCAGAATTTTGCAGAATAAAATGGTTTACAGTATTCAATGTTTGGGTCATAATTATTGTTGTTATTTCAAACTATAATTTAAAAACTGAACTAGTGAGCTCTAAAATGAATATTGGTAATTCATGCAACTTTTAAATTTGTATAAAGAAAACAAACATTTTGAGATTGGAAAAACTATACCCGAGTATTAAACATAAAGTCATAACAGTTTTATTTTATATTATGGGTCATGGTCCATTTAAATAATTTTAGTAATTTTATCCATATCATTCATCATAATCATCATTTATACTGCATGTATCTGAGTTTGGTTATTTTTAGTTTATGAAGTGTTTTATGGATTCGTATTCACTAAATGGTTAAAATTTATATAATTGTTGATTTGAAAATAATGGCATATTTAACAGTAATGAAATGTTATTCCATTCACCTGTTGATCATCAAATATGTTTTGACAAATCTTATGATGGTAATATTTTAAAAACTATAACTACAGGTGGATTTACAGTTTATATTCACTTTTAAAAGAAATACAACAAAAATATACAAAATGAAGCACTTTATTTAATAAATCCCTAACAGATGAAAGAGAAAGTTCGCGACTTAATAGTGTAGGTTTTGGGAGGTTCAAAGACTCTTTGAGAGACAGGCACAACTCACTACTTAAATGCTGTTAGTTTTATCAAGGGGAAAATGCTCCAGTAATAAAAATGTAACCTGATGATTCTTGATTAATTGTTCACGATAGATGACGATTAATGGTGAAATGTTCATGATGATTGATGATGATTAGTTAGCAATATGTTGATGTTGAGAACTGGTATTATGTTCATGAAAATAATCAGTTGGTAATATGTTGATGTAGAGAACTGGTGTTATGTTCATGAAGATGATCAGTTGGTAATATGTTTATGATGATGATGGTAATTGGTAATATAATTATAATTAAAATGATATTAAAAGAGCCTTGGGTACGGTTTGAACATGACTTGAGTAATTTAAAACAATTTCATAAATGGTAAGTGCCCTTTTCTTTTTGTGACTACTTGTCTGTGATTATCTTTGACAGATGCCTGGCCCAGTGGCGTGTGTCAGTCTATGACCCCAATGATCTGTGACAGTGACTGTGCTGGCAAGAGTACTCCCCTTTTTCATTCCAGTAGCCGTGTTGGCGGTGTTAGTTAGGATGTTGATGCTTGGGCCTCGTGCCTTCTGGCGGATATCCGATTTGGATAAGTTAGTGTTGATGCGTGGGCCTAGTGCTTTCTGGCAGATCACACTTGTATAAATTAGATTGTTGGTGTTTGGGCCTAGTGCTTTCTGGCGGATACCACATTAAATGTCTATAATCACATTTTGTTTGATTTTTACACTATTTTGCTTGTCAGGAGCTAGAATCATGTTAACGCCAAGCATACCGCATATTATATGTCCAAGTGGCAATTTCAGTAATAGTTTCCTGTTTGACATATATATTATGTATCACACATCAGAATAACCACAAGCCTTGTTCGGTGTTCGTTATTATTATTTAATCTTTGTATTATGTATTTGTTTATGCCTTTAATACATAAAAGCCAACATCTGGTTTTTTTATACCTAGCTATTTTATTTTATAACCTACAAAAATGTTTAGCAATCATTATTCAATTATTAATAAAATGTTTTGCCTATTATGTATTTTGTTTCATCTATCTAGATAATCTACACATTTTTTATTTTAACCATTAAAATGTTAAAAAATAAAATATATACACCTGGCTGCACAAACATTAAAAACCCCTGGTCTCTTTCCTAACTAATAATTATTTATTTTATTAATTAATAGTGCTAAATTTGCTTCGTACACCCATGATATCTTTTTGAAAATACTATGCCCGTTATGTACGCTGAAATAGTCTACTAGTATGCTGTGACCAAGCCATACTTTAAGGCATAACTGCTAAAATTAAAACTAAAAATTGCAACTGAAATTTTTGAAAAAAATAAATTGCAAAATTTGTATGCCTCACCAAGTTATTTTTTTAGACAACTTGATTTCAAATTCCTTAAAGGTATTTTATTATAGTTACATCTTTTTGAAATTTACACAGTGAAAATTTAATCTAAAACAAAATTTCAAAACGGTGTAACTTTATTAAAAAAAGCTATATTTTTTTTATGAAAATTTAAGATGTCGACACATTTTCCACCCGAATTTGAAAAAAAAAAAAATGTTATGCAAATATTTTCCAAACTGTCAAAAAATTAACCTGGTGAGGCACATAATTTTCTCAACTTCTTTTCGCAAATTCCAATCGCAATTTTCTTCTACAGATGTTACGATATGTATGTAAAATATGCTATTAATATTTAAATTGCTTTGGTAATGTATATATATTTAAAGTTTGCTTTGATGTCCATTTCTATTTCTATATATTTGAAAATTACAATTAAGATTAATTTAACTCTATTAATGATATATATTATTATATACTACATGATGAAAAAATGTCTGGTATTTAATAATGAACATTGTAGGTTACAGCTTCCAATTAATAATTATGATAAAGAGTTTAGTTAAAAGGATAGTTTTTATTATATTTTCTATTGCCTTGTTACTCTTATAAAATAAAGATAAAAATATAACTAAACAAAATTTTTGCCATCTATTAAAATAAATTAAAAAAAAAAAACAGTAGTCAGGGACCCTTCTTCACGATAAGTTTTATAAATACAAACCTGTGAACGCTCCAGGATCAACTTAGTTAATTTTTGGTTAGATACTGAGTCTCGTTTTGGTTTAACAAAAGCTGAACCTGATTTACTTTCCGAAGAGAAATTAAATGGTGAAATCTCTTTACGCATTGGAGATGAAGGTTGTGAATGAGTGGGTGTTGTGGTCTGAGAACCTGAGGATCTACTTTTATTAAATGATGTCAATGCTCTGGCAATATTAGAATTTAATGGTTGAGATCTTGTATGTATCGTTCGAAAATCCTAGAAAATAAACTTAGTAACAGAAACAAAAATAAAAAAAAAACACAAAATCCATAGTCAATTAGCTAACTCCACATTTCCACGACATTAGCATAAGCAGTAATACAGTAAAGTGAAAAATGAAGGGGCTCTATTGAATATTTACCAGCATTCCTATGTTTTGGCTGTTGAAAAACCAAGAAGTGTCCCCATTTCTCACATTTTACTACTTACTGTTCTTGCTCATGGAAATGTGGGGTAACCATACATTTTTTTGACATAATAATATACTAAGTATATTAAGATCTTTTGAATTTTTTGATCATATCAAGGTATTTATGGCAGAGTCCTCATTAGGAAAAAATAAAATAATTTTGATATGTACTATCTGGTATTGTTCAAAAACTGTGCTATATAAAAATGTACAAGTATATTACTTACTCTTATAGGGGTGGTCTCTGGTGTTGCCTCTATTGCAGCCTCAGGAGGAGATGTGCCCTCTTGTGAAGGAAAATTTGAACTTTGAACACCCTGAACATATGACTTTTATTAAAATCAATCATGAAAATTTTGTGGCAGATAATGTTTAAATTAAAATATAGAAAATTTTGCAATTCAATATGTTGCAAAGCAAAGATTTATTATATATTAACAAATGAAATCAATTACCTGCACATGAGGAATATTTGTTGGAGCAGTTTCGGTAACTGGTGGAGTTTGTACATGAAATACCATACTAGGTGTAAAATAACTAGAATCAGTGCTAGGCATTTGTAACGATGCTAAATTTTTTAAATTTTGTAGGTGATATGATGGTTCTAAAAAATTAATACACAAATAATAAAAAAAACATTTTTTTCTTAGATGAAAAATTAAAATTTTCTAAAATCAATTGACAGATAAAATTTCACATATACAGTGTTTCGCTTTTATTAATTAATTAATTAAATCAATCAATTTAATTTTAAAATCATGGCTGTTTAAAGTTTTTATTTGAAAAAAAAAAGTTTAGTGTTTTCTTTTGTCACTGATCAAAAGTCACTGATTATATTTAAAAGTGAGCAATCCTTTTCAAAGTAACCAATTCAATTCAATTCAAATCGAACAATTTATTAACAATAAAAATACAACAGTGTCTTCACCGGACACTCATGCCCATGACCAGCCGAACATCCACGTTGCCTAGGCGCCGTGGCAATTGAGGGGCTGGGCAGGGATGAGGCCGATTCAGATTAAAACATTGAAAAATAAAATAAATCTCGTTTCTATAAAACAAATATGTATATAAATAAAACAAACAGAATGATTACCCACTTAAAATAAGTGTAAACGGTATATAAATAATTAAAATAAAAATGTATAAGAAATTTGTATTTTAAAAAATTTTGAATTTTGATTGTTGCAACGGAAAAACACTTACCGAAAAAAAAAACCGATAAAAACACTTAAAAAATCAGAGCGGGAATGTCAGCTTCGCTTAATTTTTACCTCAAAAAATTATGATTATTAAGTTGTTATGATTTTAAAAATATAATGTTTATTATCTATAAAAAATTTTGAAGAATTTTGAAATGACAAAAAATAACAAACTAAACAGAAGAAAAAGAAAAATTAATTTAGAGTAATTTTGAATTTTGATAGCCGGGTCTAAATTGATTGTGTAAAAATGGGTAATTTGTGTTTAATACAAAAAGGCATGTTATGCTCTCTAATTTGCGTAATGTTGGTTGTTAGCGGACTATCACCCAGTTTGAATTGATAGAATTTTTTGAGATTTTTTTTTTTTTGAGAAAGTGACTGGTTTTTAATGCTTTTCCAGATTTTCTAACCTTAAAATATTTTTATGGCATCTGATGGCTAAAAAACTGTTCTTGAGCATTGATTAACTTTTTAAGATCTTTGTTAAAAAGAAGTAGTTAAATGGTAAAATTAATGGAATAGTTTAGGCTTATTTAGAAAAATATGAAAAAAAACAAAAAACATGCAGAATGCATGTTTTGTCTAATAAATTATGTATAATGCCCCAACCCAAGAATGAAGGGGCATATTAAAACATAAAAACTGCCAAGAAAAGTAAAAAAATCTTAAAAATAAGAAGAAAGTTGACTTTGCTCTGAAAGTCTTTTTTTGAAAATTTTATTTTACTGTTAGGTACAATTTTTATTTTGAGTTAGTTTAAATATCTAAAATAAATTTTGATCAATTTATCTTCCATATTAATAAAAAACAGACTCCCTGTTTTATAGAAGAGTATTTATTATAAAAGTTAAATAATCTGATAAATACATAACTTGATAAACGAAAACAAACAAAACATAATGTGTAATCTTTTCCTTTAAATTTGTATCAATTTGTATCAACTGAAATATTTGGTGTCATTTTAGATGAAAAATTTAATTTAACAAATTCATTTTGAAAGTTAAAAATTACAACATAAATGACATGTTACGGAACAATGTTCCGTAACTTAATAATTTTTAAATGACCGGTCATTTGTCATCTCTATTTTTTGTTCATATTGTTTTATTTCTAAAACAACTTTTTGTAACTTTTCATTTTTATATACCAAAATCGGATAAATTACAGAACATTTTTTTACAGAAAAAAAGTTGGCTAATTTTGAAGGAATGAAACATCGTATGTATGCTGATTCATAAAAATTAAAGAGCCAAAAAAAAATACCTTTGTGCATAAAATAAGTAATATCAGTGTAAGAACTAATACTTAGTTTTCCTTTTTTTTTTTTGTCGGTTGTCAGAAAAACAAACAATATAATGAAGTTGTTTACACCAAATTCTTAAAAGAACACTTTTCTCTGTAATAAATTAGGAGAAGCGATTGGGAATGTTACAGCAGAACTCCCTGTATATACATACATACATACCAGTGGCGGCTGGTGAATTTGGGTTATATAACATCTCAATATTGGAGCATGGAACCCAAGCAATATTTTAAGGCACGACTATTAGTACTGACCTTTGTAAACTATTTTTTTTTTCGTAATCAAAAGGAAAATTTATCACCCCGTTTTTTTTTTTGGTTTTCGAAAATTTAGATTTTTTTGTAAAGTTATGACATTTGGAAATTTACACAATGAAGAACTTAAATTTCAAAGTGTCATAATTTCACAAAAAACCAAAAAAAAAGAGATGATAAATTTTCCTTATGATTCTGAAAAAAAAAATAGTTTGCAAAGATTGTACTAATGGTCTAGAACGAATCTGGGGAGGCTGTGCATTTATGTAACTTTTTTCTTAAATTTTTTTTCTGCAAAACTTCAATCAGTACTTAAAATATTGCTTGGGTTCCATGCCTCAATATTGAGATACTGTATAACCTAAATCCACCAGCCGCCACTGATACTGATATTACCCGTTTTTATAACTTTGCATTAGTAGTAATTGATAAATGTAGCATTTAGCAAACATGTATAATGTATAACAATAAACTTGACATATGAAATATGACATTTTCTAAAAATTTTAAAACTCTCATGAGGTTTACATAAGATTGTTACTTTTGCCATTAAAACGACTATAAATAATACCTACCTATGGTCGAATTTGAAGTGCCAGACCTTGATCGAAAACCAGTTGCATTTTGACAAGCATCATGTGGACACCTATCAGTTAAATCTAAACTAAATCTTTCACATTCAACTATGACATCATGTACTCCCATTTTTTTCCATCTAGAATATTAAAAAAATAATTCAGTTTTAGGAATTATAATTTATAACATGTCTGTACCTTTCTGTTGTTGTTTCATTATCTTTTGGTAACTAGAGATGGATGCATTTTAACAGTATCTAACATAGGCTAGAAAGATAAAAATGGCGAATATATTAAACAGAAATTATTTTGTGATAAAGAGAGTCGTTTTGGAGTTATTTGTATTTTAATATTGCAATGCAGGATAGGTGTGCAACAATGAAAGACTACTACATAACTCTACAAAAATAATTCCACAATATTTTCAACTATTGTTTTGTAGAGCAATTTAAAATATCGCTTTACACAATGAAGCATGTAATTTAACAAATGTTTATAGACAATCAATTTATTTTTTATTCTTGATCATCTTTTGAATTTGACACAAACCTAAAATAATATTAATTAGAAAATTATTGTTAATGAAATTTTTTTTTTCCTTCATTGCGTAAAGCGATATTTTAAATTGTTCTACAAAACAATAGTTGAAAATGTTCTGCAGTTATTTTTGTAGAGGTATGTAGTTACCTTCCATTATTGTATACCTATCCTGAATTGCAATATTAAATTACAAATAAATCCAAAACGATGGCCCCTAGCGAAATTTAGTAAGAGCACCTTTTCTTTGCAGTTTAAACACTGGTACCTTTTTCCATTATAAATGTAAAAAAAAAATGACAAAAAAATTATAGCGAAAATTCACTTTCCCCCCCCCATGTAACTACCCCAACAAATCATAATATTTAGATAAAAATTTGACGAAATATAGCATTATGAAATTAATAAATGGTCCAAATTTAATTTTTGCAACTTTAGACGTTTCAAATTTATTGGCAAATAACTATGTTGTACTTACCCCTTATAAGGGGTTGTAGCTCCCTTATGAACTGATTTAAGGCAAATGTTTATATACAAAACTCAACTTATTTATTCTAGTTCTATCACCCCCTTGAAGGAAGGTACTTAATTATGGGGCACCTTGTATATTTTTCCGTCAAGAAAAAATCCATGAAAGCAAATAAAATGAACATAAACAAACAAAGAATCTTTACTCATCTGATCACAACACCATATGCTCCAAGGTGATGTTAGTTCCCAATTATAATTATTACATAGTGTTGTCATATGCTGTCAATGCAATGTATGCTGTCGAACATTTAGCAAAGTAAAGCTTAAATCGTATGCCTCAAAATGCTACAAAAAACTGATATATTCAAAAAAAAAAAATGACTAATTTTCAAATTTCAAACGATATTTTTATTTTATAGTGTAATTTAAATTTTAACTTGGAACAAATTAGTAACCATAGTATAGGGCTCAAAATATATATTACCAAAAATATTTTCAACAAACATAAACATCCAGCTTCCTAGCTTGTTGTCTAGGTAGAAATGGGGAGAACCATTTCATCACTACTAGTGCCAACAATAATTTTGGCAGACATTTTTGATATGGTTATTTGTGACAAAGTAAAATGCACCTTACCTTAATAGTATGAACAAATACTGGATTATTCTTTTCTTTATACTGAGTTCTTAGATAACCGAGGAAATTACAGGGATACATTCCATACAATCTTAAGAATAAGGCATATAGGGCCACCTGCATGTGAACATTCTGGTCCTCGACAAATTTTCCTGAACTACAATTCCAGGAAGCCAATCGACTAAAAATAAAATAATGTTTATTCATAATCTAAAAAAATTAATAAATATAAAAAAAATCATAACCAAATATATTTAATATTATCATACCAACTTAAATAAAATTAACTAAAGTCTTACCTAAATATATCAAAAATATCTTTCAGATAGTAGCCCATAGTTGATGGTATTATCGGTAACAATACAATTAAAAGGAGAAGAGCACTTATTAATGGCAGAAGTTCCACTTCAGTCTATAAAAAATACGGTTTTAATACTTTTCTCAATTTATTCAGAAAACACTTACTTTCAGCAATTTAAAAATATCTTTGAGTAAGTTATGATCTTGAAGCTTGTAAAGCCAAGTTGGTTGACTCCGAGTGACATGTCCTAAAAGTGTAAGTGCCTGTACTTTGATTTCAGTTTTCTGACTTCTAATTGAATCAGACAATCTAAAAGAGTGAAAATATATAAATATTATTGTTATGGTTGTAAGTGGAATTTTTGGTGGGTCAATTAATGAGTCAAAGAAGTAAAAATTGTCCTAATCAAAAATAAAAATTTGCATTTCCCACTCAAATTCAAAGTTTTCCATAATTTATAACCTCTAAATGGCACCGGGTTCATTGAAATAATTGCACCTTGCATCCAAAATGAGTGCAAATCGATGCATTAATGCACCACACCTGGTGCAATAATAAGCATCAATATATTGCTTTTTTATAAATGGTCATTACGACTAGTATTTATTTAAGTTATTTATATTATTTATTGTTAAGGAATCTTATATTTGAACCAAGAGAAGTACTCGTATAAGAGACCAGTGGCAGCTGGTGAAATTTAGGCTATATCATTTCTTAATATTGTAGCATCGGACCCCAGCCATACTTTAAAATATAATTAGCAAGATTAAATGAAGAAGTTTTGCAGAAAAAAATTGCGATTAAAATTTGCGAAAAAAAGTAGTGCCCCCCTCGTTTTTTTTTAGAATCAGGTGGAAAATATATCAACAAACCTCAAATTTCATCAAAAAATAATGCTTTTTATCAGTGCTGGATTACCCTATACGCTAATTACGCACGGGCGTAAGGCGGCAGATTTTTAGGGGCGGCAGGCAAAATCAGAATAATAAAAATTCGCTCGACTGCATAACTTGCACTTATATAACTTTGTAACTAATGAATAGACATAATTTACTATGCCGCTTTTATCATATTTAGAAATTATTATTTAGGTATTAAGTAAATCACAACTTACACTTTTTTATTTAATGTGAAATTAGCTACTTTCCTATTATTATTAGAGGCGGAAATTTTAGGTTTGCGTAAAGCAGCAAATACTTTAATCCGTCACTGCTTTTTATAAAGTTACACAGTTTTGAAATTTTATTTTAGGTTCATTTTTCACTGTGCAAATTTCAAAAAAGCGCAACTTTGTAAAAAAATCAATATTTTTTAAGAAATTTGAAATCTGCTGATAAATTTTCCAGCTGATTCTGAAAAAAAAAATGTTTTGCAAATATTTTACAAACTGTTTAAAAAATAACCTGTGGGTAGGCACACAATTTTTTTCAAGTTTTTGTCCACAAATTTCATCACAATTTTTTTTCTATAAAACTTTTTCATTTAGTCTTGATAGTTATGCCTTAAAGTATGGCTTGTGTTGCTTTTGACATTTCTCACTAACAAATTTCAAATTTCTGTTTTATGTTCTAGTTTTATTAATTTTAATATCATATAAGATAAAGTGAATAATTTCTGAGGTTATGACACATCCGTTGAGAAAAATTGTTATATTTAAAAATTTCGTTTTGCACCCACAGATGCAAAATAATGCGCCGCACCTGGTACAAATAATATTTGCACTAGTTTTTTTTTCTTCACCGATGCATACCCTCTTGCCATCGTAAAAACTTTCTATATCCCTTTAAAACTGCACAAAATAGTATAATAAGCAAAGTGAAATTAAAGTGTTTGCCATGAACTACATAATGATGGTGCCAAGTTTCACCTTTCCTTAGTCGTCGCTTGACGAGAAATTTTGTTATCTTATACAATAAGGTAGAACGAAGAAACTTTCTTTTTTAAATTATTTTGTCATAGGCACCAAAATGTGCCTTTACACATATAAAAGGCATTCTTGAATGCTGATCAATGTACTTTAGTATCCTCAGATTTCCTCATTGGATTAAAAGTTCTTCAGATTTCACATTTTTGTTTGTTGCAGTGGAAATGTATTTTCAAAAAAATTATTAATATTTGTCATAGCCTTTAAAGTGTTTATTTAAGTATGTTAAAAGAATCCTCTAATGAAATGATTTAATTGTCGTTAAACGATTCATGCACATTGAGTTATTATACTCATATCAACTTGCAGCATAGACACAACTTGGGGCCTGACTCGGCTATGATTTTTGTACGTTTTGGCTTTTTGAGGTAAAATATTTAATTACAAGGATAAATATGTCCCATAATGGAAATTCACATGATGGGAAACATAATTTTGAGTGCAAATTTTGGACAACTTGATGAACCTGAAGATAGCAAAATACAACCTCCAGTTTTCACAAGGTGTTTTATGACTATAAAAGACACGTTTTGGTAAATATGACAAATTTGAAAGAATTTTTTTTCTTTTCGTTCCACACTCAATTAGGGATACTTACCGATCAAATAAATATTGATGATGGGGTTCCTTTATGTTAACTAGTATATCCATCGATCGAATTGAATTGGTATTTAAGTAATAGTCGTATAAGCCATTTAATAACCAAGGATCGTTAACTAAAAATAATAACAATATCATCAAATAAATAAAAACCATAAAGATAAAATGTTAAAAATAAAAAATTTCATTATGGTGTATTAAAAATGAACAAATATTTTATATACATTTCTCAACAGTACGGAAATAGGAAGCCGAATAGACAATTGAATAATTTAATAAAAAAATTTTCTGCATTGAGCGTAAAAGTTTAGATGCCCTTATTTTCTATTTACAAAGTGAGTGATACGTCCTTTTGCTTATTTTATTACCAACTTGCTACTTTATTAGCCCTCGGATATAACGAGAAGCAACTATATACAAATGATAGTCGTTAACAATGGGATTTTGTACATTGAAAATGAATTCATTTATATTCATCGAATGTATAAACAAAATGATTAAGCCTGTCATTATAGCGCAATATTTGAATACATATTCTCTAACCTATGGCATAATTTAAAACTTTTTAAACACATCTAAATACACCGATGAATATTGGACTTTTTTTATATAATTATTCCTCTTGTAACATAGTTTTTAGTACAAATAATGTTACTATTGAGTAATTGTTTGTCATAGTTTAATGAAATTTGCTAAAGTAAAAACTCGGTAAAACTATTTTATAGAACTTAATATAGAAATTGTATACCAGTTCGAACATTTTATAGTTTCAGATGGCAATTTCACAAAAGTAATAGCAAACACGAGCTAAACAGGCCCGAATCATTCCAATGCCCCAATAAATCGAATAGAGACGTGGTACCAGCTTCCCTGAGAGCTAAATCCAGTGAGCTTCTTTCTGGCATCCATTATTTATACAGACACAAGGGAGCTTTTCAGATTTGGCATAAAAGTAGAGGAAAATATAGAGGCTTAATCAATAATCATGACAGGTAGCAGTAAGAAAGAATATAAGTTCCTCGGGTTTATAAACTTTTAAGGACATATACCTACTTACATTATTATAAAGGGTGTTTCAATAAGAGGTTGCATTTTGAAATACTCACCATTTCTGTTGTATCAAGCGTGCAGTTGTCATATTTGAAAGCTGTCATCATGAAGTATTGTCATTTTAATAATGTAACACCATTCGCTTGAAGAACATTTACTTATTGTGAAAATCCATTATCAAAATGGATAAAGTGTTACGGAGACGTTTCATAAGTTACGTGAGCATGTCGTATAATGATACATTTTACTGGCATGAGTTGGAAGATTTTGCAGTACCTTTTGGCATAATTACAGCTCTATTTCAGCGATATGGCGTCGCATTTCGTCCTTCCAGTCTTGATTCATTTGTGGATCGTTGGGGTAGACTTTGCCTTTCAAAAGACCCCAAAGCGAGAAATTACATGACCTGAAAACACTCCCCATTTTGATAATGGGTTCTCACAATAAGTAAATGTTCCTCGACTAACGCAACGCTAATACGTTGCATTAGTAAAATGGCAATGCTTTGTGATGACAGCTTTCGACGACTGTACGTTTGACATAACAGAAATGCCGGAGATTTCAAAATGCAACTTCTTATTGAAACACCCTTTATTAATCTTTACTACAAAAAAATTGTTTTCAGTTTTATTTCGAGTAGCTTATCTGATATAAAAAGGGTTATTAATTTTTTCCATTTATCAAAAAAATTGATAAGGAATTAGAAATATTTTTTTAAATATATATTATTCTAATATAGGTAATTAATTTACATCTAATACAATCAGCTTTATTTAATACCTACTTGTTCATGGTAGTTAAATAAGAAATATAATCAGCTGATAGTATTCAGACCTTCAAGATGTAGATCTCTGCCCTTGTGTTGACCGAAAATCTTCTGATTCCATTATGACGAAACTGTTTCTTGCAATATTTACTAGTAGAAATATACACATATACAACAAAGGTACTTGTATATTACGTTACAGAGCTTATTTAAAGGGAAAATTAAATAATCATAATTTAATATTATTCCAATACATACCTTTAATAAACTGTTCACGTAGACTTTGTTTTGTATCTTCAACTGCTTTTTTATCATTGGATTCGAGGCGTTCAAAAATATCTGTCATGATGTATAACAAAAAAAGGTTTAAAAAAAGAGATGTACATTAATAAATCGGTACAATTTTTAGACTAATTAAAGGCTTTCAAAAATTTTGTATTGGTAAGAGCAGCTCATTGTTGTACTAAAGTAAGTAACCTGGAAAAGAATAAATTAATAATTTTGAATTATAAAAAATGGATTTCTGTCAAATAAGAATAATTAACATTAATACAATTTTAAATTATGGCGTTACCTGATATATGTTAATAGTTAGTATTTTTTGCAAATAATATATATATCTAATCCAAATATTTAAATAAAACGAAGGTAAGATAAAATTAAAATATACATACCTCAAATTGTGAGAGTTTAGCATTTGTCTGTCAAGTCAAATAGAACTCTGCGGTCTTTGCTGCTGCTGTCTAGTGATTATTGAAATTCCCCTAAAGACAGCTGATTTTCTGATTTTAAATCAAAAAGTTCCCAACAAATCAGGACCGTACTATATATTTTCAATAGTTGCGACATATATTTTTTTTCTGAAATTTTACAATATTAATAATAATTCAAACTAATGAAACGAAACGGCATCTTCCCTTCAATTATTAAATTAAGAGATAAAATTCGTAGATTTAAATGAAATTAAAGAAATTCAATGAGGATGTCCCACTACACTGAAAGACGGATTTTCTTGAATGTAGATTATACTACACAGATAAAGCCACAAAGGGGCGAACACGGCCATTAGTATGCGCGATTTAGGTTTGACCGTTGGCAGACGGTGGGGGATCGGCAGTCGCTAAGCGGTGTGTGCGGTTTAATGTCACAGCTCATAAATGAGCCACCTACCGGTTAGAAGCGTAATTATACGAATTCGTACAAGGCTAATGTAGGTTTCTATATAAGTCAACTGGTTCGGCAATGAGGGTTAACGCTCTTGAATTCACCACGAGAGGTGCTAGTATACGGAAAAGTCAATGTCACTGAACGCTAATGTTTACTATGGGTCTTTAGCGCTAGTTTTTAGTAATTTTTACAAAAATTAGTTGAAAAACATTTAACACGATGATGGCAGAAGGGGAAAATAGTAATTTACTTGCGCAGTAAGGAAATTATTGTACTTATCAGAAGTGTATTATGTCATTAAAGTTAGGTTATAACAAGAATGAGCATGATGAAAACAACGAATGTACGTGATTATTACTCACGATTTTCTGTAGTAGACTCCTTTGGTAACGCATAATCGTCAGGATTAAAATTTTTCTTACAAACACACGAATGTTTCGAAGGAGTAAAGTTATCTCTATGAACCACTGTTTTAGGCGAGTTTTGTCTCTTGGAAGCATATGTCCGCCTTTTGTTTCAGAACAAAATGGAACTGCACAACACTGAGGCACAATTAACAATGTTTTTTATTTGCTGGTATACGAAGTAATTATAATAAAACACTATAAACTTTTCCCGCGCCTAACAATAACTTTTGGAACGACCTTACTCGTCCAGTGGCGCCAACTGGTGAACCTGAAAACGTTAGCCCTTATTATCGGATGTGTAATACACCGCCTGTCAATATTCAAGGGATAAAAGTAAATTGTGCGCTTATAAATCCATGATTGCGTATACTTATAACCCTGTTCGCCCATTTGTGGTTTATATGTATATAATCGATTTGGTTGTCATTTTAGAGCTTTCGGCATGTACGAAAAAAAAAAAACAGATAATTACAAAATAGTTATTTAATACGCGCGCTATTCTATTTTCTTCCCGGCGTTGTCATATTGCTTGCTTTTATATATGTTTCGACGGTTGAGGACTGTTGTAGAAATATTTCTGATTTTGAACTATTTTATGAATTTGTACATTTATTTTTATGTTGCATGAAACTTTTTCAAAACTTTGCTTAAATGTAAAACGTATAATTACTTACATATTTTGCATTTTCAACTTAATTTATTATTGAGAACTGAACATATAGACAAAACGAAAATTTCTCTACGGAACTGAATTTACCTTTCATGGCGACTTGACAGTACAAATAACTTTTTCTGACACATTACTATTTTCTAGAGATATAATTCAAAAAATCCTAATGTTTTATTAATATAATACAATTAAGACTACTAATGAAATAAATACGCTGAAACTATAGGGACTCTACTGTGCTAGGGACACGTTAATATGTAAAACTGGCAACGTGACAGTATCGTCACAAGAATAGGATTATCTTAAGGTTCATTTATAACCTATTGGTATCGTCACATAAGGTGGTATGTGACGATATGGCCAATATTCACTTCAATTGCAGAAATTTAATTGAGCGTACGTCAAGTTGTTCTGCGTTTAGCACGAAGTAGTCGGATGATGTCAGCAGATTTAAAAATTTATCAAAGATTTGCGTAATATTAAAAAATTCAACGATACTTTCATTACCTCCCCCCCCCCCCCCCCCCCCCCTTTCTTACCCTCATAGAGCTAAAAAAATTGTGTAAAAATAGGTACTATCAATTATCAAATAGACAAATAAAAAATGTATTTATTTTTAACCTAGATCGAGTTTAGTTTATAGTGACGTTAAAATAACATAAAACAAGACAAAACTGGACTGTCCGCCAACTCCAGCATAAAATCACAGAACAACTATAATAAAATCAAAAAATGACCAGAATTTCACTTTTTTTTCTCTCCTTAAAGATTATCTTTGCTCCTCCTTTTTTGTCGCCATCTTAAATCCAAATCGTGTATAAGAGGAATGCATATTACAGAGTTCTAGATCTTCTAAGATTAAAAACAAAACTAATACATTGTAGTGTCGCTATTCACCGGTAGGTCGCGCAGGCTTGAAAAACAGCGAAGCAAATAGAAATACAACATATACAGGGTGTCCGAGAATAATAACAGATATTTTTTGGAGTGGAATCTTCACTCAAAAATAAGAATAAAAGTTGAAGTCAACAGATGTTCGAAAATGCTTCTTGAGGGAACTACGGTAGTTTGAAGATGACACGCCAAAATCTGGTTTTCATTTTTTATTCCAAAAGCTATGTTGAGCAAACCAATAAAATTTTGCCCAAAGGTATATTTTTAGTGAGAAATGTAATTGTTTCACAAAAATAGACCGTAGAGAACCATGGGCGTGCGAACCTGTTTCAAAGTTTGTCATATTTTTTTGTATCAAACTTTTTCCACTCCTCAACATTAACTTTAGATTCTTTGGACAAAATTACATAAAAAGGTATTTTTGATAGCAAAGCCGTCGTAGGATGTACCTTTTATGAGAAAAACCGCATTCAATAAGTTACTACATTGAAAAGTTCCCATTTCCAATTTTCAAATAAACAAAAACAGACGGTATAATCAATGAGAAACTAAACCATTTTTCATGTCAAATCAAACGCCTACTTGCCGAAAAGTTGAAAAAATATGACAAACTTATTTGAGACGACTTCCCCTCGGTTCACACCCCTTAGTTCTTAACGTCTTTTTTGATAAAACCATTAGATCCTCAGCAAAAAAAAGTATTCAAATGTCATTGCTTTGCTCAACATAGTTTTAGGAATAAAAAATAAAAGCCATATATTTTGGGTGCCATCTTTAAACTGCCATTTTGGACACCTTTTGACTTGACTTTTATTGTTATTCTTTACTAAAGAATCCCCCAAAAATTTTAATGTTATTCCCAAACACCTTCTATGTTAAATTAGGAGATAACAATAATAATAAGGTTGTCAGGTTGCTGTATATGCGTTAGGGTTATGCATCCTTTTAACTTTTTTAACTCCTATAATTGTTAGGGCACTTATTGCATTTAAAGTAAATTGAGCTTATTATGTAAATTGAGCTCTGAATGCACACATATGACAATATAACAAGAGAGAAAAGTGTAACATTTCATCCCGCGGATGAAGTTGTATCAACCAATGGATGATATATCAGTTTGCTCCCATGTTATACATATGATTTTTTCTACGACCACTAATAAAAAAACGGGTGAAAGGGAAATAACATTTCTTTAATGATCTCGTATATTGGCATTATGACAGTTTTAATAGTAATTTGAACAGTAAATAAGCTGTGAAATATTAAAATACCAGTTTCAAAGATAGTCGTTATGGTGACAAAACATTGTAAATCATAACAAAAATTAAAATGTTAATTATAATTATCTTTCTAAAATGAGTTGTACTGTTTAAAATTAATAAAACATTATAACACCTTACAGTGAAATTATTTAAGTACCTTAATTTTGTCGGCTATTTTGACATTAAGATCTCAATGTACATACGTATGTAATAGTTAAAAATTCAGTTAGAAAATACTTTCCTCCCCTAGGGGGAAAG
Organism: Rhamnusium bicolor; assembly: GCA_029963845.1. NCBI lineage: Eukaryota > Metazoa > Arthropoda > Insecta > Coleoptera > Cerambycidae > Rhamnusium > Rhamnusium bicolor. The sequence continues at coordinate 414,817 of JANEYF010002641.1, read as the reverse complement.
CTATTTTGCCTCCCTAGGGAGAGAAAGTACTATTTTCTACCTGTACTAAAGGGAGGAAAATATCACTTTCTATAGAGATCATAGAAAAAAGTCATTCTGTATTTGGTATTGCCATGACTTGATTTATCAGTTATTTAAACAGTCATTTAGAATTCAAATTAAATTAATAAAAATATGCAATTGTCAAAATTAAAAATAATTGAAAAGAGATAAGCTTAATAATTTAGAGAAATGCAATTTTTATAATTATTAACTGTGGGGATTTCGGTCAGGTATAACTAATTTAATTTTTTTTCTAACGTTTCGGTTTATTACACCATCATCAGAGAACTACAATTAATATAATATTTTAAAAACATAGTTATGGTTATTGTACATTAAAATTTACTTACACTATTAATTATTAGGAATTTGTTTTAAAATTTTGTTACATGTTATTTGGTTGTCTGTTTTAACGCAACTGAGATATTTTAACATAGTTTGTGTGCTCTTAATGTTTTGTTTATGTTACAGAGATAACGTTGGAAATGTATATGGTTTATTGTAGGTGTTTTTCTTAAATAGTGAATATATAATAAGATATTTTATTTCAAGAATTATTATTTTGTATCGGTCAGATGTAAAAATTGATTTCATGTTATGATTTTTTTCAGGCTCTAGCTCTAAAATTTGTCCACGATCATGCCATTCTGACCCCGGATTCGTGTTCAATGACATAAAAAACATGGGAATACATGGGTCTGGTATGCCGACCAGGAAACTTTGTTTTTTTTTTGTTGTGGGCCTGTGTATTGTTTCACAAGGAGCCAACCGCAGAACCAGTTCAGCCTACATAATATGTACTATCAGGATATTCGCGGCGCTAATTGATAATTATTGCTTTATCGAAAGTGAAATAAGGGAGTTTGTAATTCTTTTTATTATACATCTTATGGTGAATATTGTGATATAGTGAGTGTTGGGCAATGGAAGAACCACGAAAAAAAATTCAGTTCCATCGGTTACTGCCAGATGTTCCAAAAAAGTAGGGGTTCGAGAAAACCTGACATATAATGAGAAGAAGGTGGTTTTAAATATTTTTAAAATATTAACCAGGGATCACCCAATGAAGACAAAAGATGATCTGGCAAGTAAATGTAGTGAGTATACAGATATTGGCAAAAGCAGTATACAAAATTCTAAAAGAGGACAAAGTGAAAGGAAAAGTTGAGCCACTTAAAACAAGCTCTGGTAGGAGGCGGATAACCATCGATCATGATGCCAAAAACGGCATTCGTCGAAAAGTTCACTGCGTATTTTTCAAGCAGCCAACATTAAAAAAAAAGCTGAAACAAGCTAGTAATATACCCAAAATAGGCCAAACAAAGTTGTAGGAAACATTGAAGGATCTTAATTTTATCTATGTAAAAGTAGATAGAAAAAGCATGTTAATTGAAAAAGAGGAAATTGTTGGAGAAGAAATTATATTCGAGCAGTAAGAAAAACTCGTGAAGAAGTGAAAGAAATCTTTTATTTGGATGAAACGTGGTTAAATGAAGGATACAGTGTATCAAAAGTTTGACAAGATAAGAACATAAAACGTTCACGTCAAGCATTTATGAAGGAGAGCTTAATAATATTGCATATTGGAAGTGAAAATGCATTCGTCGACGATGGTCTTTTGATGTTTGAATAAAAAAAAACGGAGGATTATCATGAAGATATGAATGCGACGGTTTTTGAGACGTGGTTTCAAAAAATTTGTCACAAACTAGAACGTGGTTCTGTTGTAGTTATGGATAATGCCTAGTGTCTACAGATGCATGAAGAAAAGAAAATATTACAAAATGGTTAACAGACAAAAACAGAATTTGATATCTCATACCTTAAACCGGAACTGTTAGTACTGGCAAGACAGCATTTTCCACAATTTCGAAAATATGCCTTAGATGAAATGGCTAGATCTCGTGATATAGAAGTAATTCGACTATCACCGTACCATTGTCAGTTGAACCCTATAGAATTAACTTCAACTGAAATTAAAGGAAAAGTTGCACGAGAGAATAAAACGTTCCCCCAAATTGATACATGTCAAAGAACTGCTCTTAGCTGCTTTAAATAAAGTGAAAGTGGAAAATTGGATTAAGTGTATAGAACATGTTAAAAAGATCGAATTACAGATGTGAGAACTTGATACCAAGATGGATAATCCCATTAATCCAGTCGTAATAGAGTAGGTGAAAGCAGTAGTGAAGTGAAGAAATGTTTCCTTCAGACAATGAATAGTGCCATATTATATATTAACTATAGTCGATAATAAATCAGTAATCATTTATAA
>JANEYF010002641.1:0-407500 GCA_029963845.1 Rhamnusium bicolor | reverse complement strand
TATGCGAGTGCCGCTAGTAATAACGTGTTGTAGACTGAGAAAAAGGACTACTAGTGCAAATTCGGGAAAATTCTAGAACATTCTATTTGAAAACAACAGGAGATACGTGAATTGTGTCGACGGGAACGTGTTGTAGACTTGAAAACAAGACTATAAGTGATTTTTAGTGACAATTCTAGAACATTCGATTTGGAAACCACAGAAGATACGTAAACTGTGTTAACGGGAACGTGTTATAGACTCAAAACAAGACTTATTAGTGATATTTCGTGAAAATTCTCGAACATTCCATTGCACGATTAGTGGAGATAAGTGAATTTTGTCAACACAAAAGAAGTATAGACTCTAAATAAGACTTTCTAGTGCCGTTTCGAGATTTTTCTGGAACAATCCATTATTAAAATAGACGTGATATCAACATTTTACGGATTTTATAGTGTAATAAACTTTATTTTGAACTGATTTACGTGTCGTGAGTTAATGCCAACAACAAGAAGCATGGCGGAGAAACAAACACAAGACTTACTTCAGCATTGGTGCAACAAATGGAAGAACAGAAAAGAGAACGCCTGGAAGAATTAAGAAAGATTATGGAAGATCAAGAGAGGAGATGACAGGAAGAAAAAGAAGAACAAAGGAAAATTATGGAAGATCAAGAAAGAAAAAGACAGGAAGAAAAGGAAGAACAAGAGAGAAGACGACAAGAAGAAAAAGAAGAACAAGAGAGAAGACGACAGGAAGAAAAAGAAGACTTAAGAAAAATGATGGAGGGCCTGGAAATAAGACGATTGGAGGAAAACGAAGATATAAAAAAGAAGCCTAGAGGACAACAGGCAGCCATTTTCTCTCTCACTGAATGATTTAAAGTCGATGTTATAGAAAAAGCCGGTGAAGTGGAAGAACAAGTCAGTGAAGTTAAAGAAAAAGTCGGTCAAGTTGAGGGAAAAGTCAGTATTGTTGAAGGAGAAGTAGCCCGGCTCAAGCAACAATTAAGGGAGAGGAGTGGCCAATTGGTACTGTTGTCTGGTGCTAGGTTACAACCACCTTCCTTCGACGGTCAAAGTTCATGGTCAACTTATAAGAGACAATCTGAGGCAGCTGCACGTTCAAATAACTGGAACGATGAGGAAAAAGCAACAGCATTGGTATTAGCACTAAGGGGCCAAGCATTGGACCTGCTCCAAACAATTCCTGCCGCACAGCAACAAAACTAGCATTTTGGAGGCAGCATTAGAACTAAGATATGGCGACCAACATCTCGCCCAAGTATATCAGGCTCAGTTCAAATCACGCAGACAACGAGGTGGAGAAAGCCTCCAGGAGTTCGAGGCTGCGGTAGAAAGATTAGCCCATCTAGCCTATCCTGATGTACCAATGGAATTTCAACAACAGTTAGTAGTTGGTACATTTATCGATGGAGTAAGGGACCAGGAAGTTAGGCGAATTCTTAAGTTGGCCAGGCATAAGCTTAGTAGTGAGGCTTTAATACATGCACTAGAGATTGAGGCTGCCTATAAGGATACCACACAATCAAATCAGAGAGTACGAGCTGTGAGTATGGAGGAAGACAAGCCAGACAACACAACACAAAACCTGATATCTAATCTACACAAGATGATGACCCAACTACTGACAAAATCGAACTCCCAGCAGAAATAAGACCAACAACAAAGTAGTGGGAGGCCGAATGGAGGCATCCATTGTTATAAGTGTGGCAAATTAGGCCATATTAAGAGGAACTGTCATGAGCTCAACATTCAAGATCCGAGACAAAACCAACAGCAAAGTAGTGGGAGACAGAGTAGAGGAGGGATGCGCTGTTATAAGTGTGGCAGAGTGGGCCATATTCAGAGTAACTGTCGTCAGCGCAGCCCTGAGAGGGTCGCAGTAATGGAGAAGCCGCAGGAAAACTGGCGAGCTGGTACTTCGCAGAATGTGGCACATGGCCTTTCCAGAAGACCGTGTCAGGAAAACTGCAAGCCTTGCCACCATGAGGAAAAACAGCGCAAGGTACAAATAATGAAAACCGTTAAGATTGATGTTCCGGATTATTGGACAAAAGAGTCGTTAAGGGAAGCGCAGTTAAACGATAAGGAAACTGGTCCTATTCTGAAATGGAAAGAAAGAGGAACCCGGCCCGATTGGAAGGACATTTCAAATAAATCAGTGGAGCTGAAGGCTCTATGGGCACAATGGGACTCCCTTATAGTAGAGGATGGACTGCTAAAGAAAGCGTGGGAAAGTCCAGATGGGAGAAAAGTTACTTTGAAATTGTTAATCCCGAGGTGTCATGTAGCAAATGTACTTCAGCAAGTGCATAATGGAACGTCTGGCGGACATTTTAGCATCAACAAAACCTTGACTAAAGTAAGAGAACGTTTCTACTGGGTAAACAGTCATCAAGATGTGGAGGCTTGGTTTCGCCAATGTGATGTTTGCGCGGCAAGAATGGGGCCACAAATAAGAAATAAGCAATATAACGCCAGGGCTCCTTTTGAGCGAATTGTCATAGCAAGTGACCGTATGAAGGCTCGTTATGATCTTAAGGCTAATTCAGGAGAGTACCAGGTGGGAGAGTTGATTTGGCTATATAACCCACAACGAAAGAAAGGCAGGTCCCCGAAACTTAACCACCCTTGGGAAGGACCTTACACTATCGTCACCAGATTAAACGATGTTGTATATAGAATTCAGCAAAATCAAAAATCTTATATGAAGGTGGTGCATATAGAGAGACTAGCCAATTATGCAGGAAATAATGAATTGCCTGATCGGGACGTTCAGGCTTAAGGAGGGGGCAGTGTTACGCCACTGGACTGTGTAGACTGGTTAGATAAGACTGGAATTGTACGCTAACGGCCGGGAATATTCTGGACTGCTCTAGATCGTGTGAATGCATGTATAAATATGACACACGGTGGGCTGACTCTCAATCTTAAGTTGAACGTGAACGAGTAAAGAAGAAATAAGAGAGAGACTTATAAGTGTTCAAGTGTGATTATAGTTAAGACAGTAATTAATCTATTGTTGTTAATTATTGTTAATTAGTAAATAAAGTAGTGAGTAAGTGTTACCTGGACTTTCAATCAACGAATCTACGAGTATAGGTGTTTGTGTGGATAGCAAACACGTAACAATACAAATGATTACTATGGGACATTTTTTTCATTTTTATGTTGTTAGTTACAAAATTGGTATTGCAATTTGATTGCAGCGTCTTTGACAGTAACAAAATATTTTACAAATTATGAGGTTAACTCGTCGTCCTGTGTGATATATTGCCCATCAATATTTAACCTGATTGGCAGATTTTGTTTGCTTTTACCACTGTTTTCGTGTGCTAGGTTTCATATTTATTTTGAAAATTTGTCTTTTAAGCTTTTATTATTAGTGAATTGTATTCTTTCTTTTTTTGTTTATAATTATTTTTTAATTGAGAGTCCCCTGTATTTTTCAGTAGCCATGACATATTTTTTAGTTCTGTTTTCCCTGTAATTATTTCAGGGGTAACCCATTTATTATTATTATTTGTTTTTGGTCTAATTCTAAGAGGACAGTTAATTTATTATTTTGCTTTTTTTTAAACTGTGAATATTTGCCACCAATGCCACGTTGCCGCCAGTTTGCGAGGCATATCCCTTACACTCCCGAGTAGAGACGGGCCTGAACAAGTCTTTAAAATTGCATACACATAAACACTGACGTTACAATCAATCAATCAATCAATCAATCAAATATGCTTTATTGTCCAAGAACGAAAATCTTATTGACAAAGCTTAATATGAGTATAACACAATACAATGGTCACAGGGAAGTAAAATAAACAGCAAAGTAAGGTATAAATACTTACATACACACACAATGATAGAACATTACAAAAGAGAAAAATAATAATAAAATATCTACATGTTAAAATAAGTAAATAAATGCTAATGGGCGAAGCAAGTTCCAGTTAAAATCGGTCACTGTAAAATTCACTAATACTATAATAGGCTTTCTGAACTAAAATGTCTTTTACTGCCTCTCTGAAGGTCTTCAGTTCGGTCATACTTCTAACAGACAGCGGTATGTGATTGTATATTTTTTTACTCTCGTATATTAATGACTGTTTAGTTAGGGTCGATCTTGGGATAGGTAGGGGTAGAGATAAATTTGATGTCCGTCTAGTGTTATATTTAGGTAGGTGGTCAGTATCTACTGAATTTAACATTTTTTTATGTAATAGACATACGGTCTCTAAGATAAAAATGCAGGTGAGAGTTAGTATTTTGTGAGTAACAGAAAGGGGTTTACAGTGGTCACTTGGCTTAGATTTACACACGTATCTTAATGCTCTTTTTTGCAATACAAACACACTGCTTAATAATTGTTGCACATTCCCCAAAACGGAATGCCATATCTAATATGAGATTCAATCAAGGCAAAGTATGCAGTTCTTGCAGCTAGAAAACCCAGTTCATTGGACGTTACTCTCACTGCATAGCAACCGGATGCCATCTTTTTACATAGGTTAGTTACAACATGCACATCAAACTTTAGTTTGTTATCAATATACAGTCCTAGGAACTTCGTATGCGAGTTATTTTTAATATGTTGGTTATCTAGGAATAGGTCATTATAGTCAAATTTAAAGGTTAGAATGTTAGTTTTGTTTATATTAAACACAAGTAAGTTAGAATTACACCACTGCTTTACTTTACAAATATCTGACTTTATGGAGTTTTGTAAATTATTCACATTTTTATTATGCCACAGAATAGTGGTGTCGTCAGCAAATAATGTAAAGGTTCCCTGAATATCAATTGTGGCTAGGTCATTAATATACAACAGGAACAAAATAGGTCCCAAAACTGATCCCCGAGGCACACCACAGCTAATATTTCCTACATCCGAGATCTCACCATAAGTTCTGACCACCTGTGTACGCTGAGAGAGGTACGATTTGAGCCAGTTAAAGGATACACCTCGAAACCCATAACACCAAAGTTTTTGAAGAAGTATTTCATGATTTACGGTGTCGAAAGCTTTCGAGAAATCACAGAACACTGCACCAACAGCTTCGCCCTCGTTCAGTTGTTCTAAAAATTTTAGAATAGCATCAGAAGTGTTTTTTGAGTTTTGGAACCCAAACTGATTTTTATTTAAAATGTTGTGTTCATCTAGCAAAGTACTTAAATAACAGAAAATTAACAGGCAATGTAGAAAATAATGTAACTGTTGTAATTTATGTGAAAGTTTTTACTGAAAATTTAATTTATCTATAAAAATTGCTCTCCTTGGCATTCGCTTCTACGAGTAAAATACTGATGAGAACGGTTAAGGTCACTTCTTGTTTTAGATATTAATATCCAAATTTAAATTACCTATAAAAAGTTAATTTCTCAATAATTATAATTATTATATTTACTATTATTACTTAAATTATACCCAAATACATAGTTTTAAAAACTGCCTTCATGAAGAACATTTTTTCAGTTAATCAGTGTGAAATATTTATTTGTTTTTGATTACAGTCGATTAGTTTCCCGTAATTAAGTCAAGGAAAGTTAGGTAATATTACCTTCTATACAAATATGAAATATGCAAACAAGTTTTTTGATAAATATTGAAATTACGCCATGAGCGAACATACAACCACTAAACGAAATTAATTTCCTTATTCATAAAGAAATAGTTCAAAACTCAAAATTTGTTTGTCAAATCAAAAAGAGATACATGCAATTCACATATACTCTTTACAGCTGTCAAAGAAGTCGACATTTTTTATGTTGCAAATAAGTTTGAATTAAACTATACTTAAATGCACATCCATTTGTTCAAACGTTTCCCTTGTGCTGTCCCATTGTTTCCATCTGCTAGATTATATTATGGATCACAATAATTCGTGATACAATCCATAGGAAATTGTTTATCGAACGCATTTTTAAGGTGAGGTGAGGAAATAGTTATTTACGTAACAAGACTGGAAATAAGTGATTTTTAACTAGGTGAGCTGAGTAAAGACACTTTCCGGGTGTGTTGAGTACAACATTTTTTCTGTAACCGTTCTGGCTAGTGTCAAAAAACCTTTTTAATTTGAAATCTTTTGCAAACTGACAGATGTCAGACACTGTTGCCTGTAGTGTTTAATACTGCTTAATATTTTTTTGCACGATAAAGCTGATCTAGAACGGCAAGTATTTCACTTACTGTTCTGAAACGGTGGAAAATAGAAAATAAAATGAAGCACATTGTTTTTCAAAAATCCATAGCAACCGACTGTATAAGACAATAAAATGCCTACTTGAAGTAATATTACTCTGAATATCCTAAATCAAACCAATAGTTGCCAAAATGACAATGACAATTTAATTCTTTGAAGGTATCTGTCGATTTAATATTCTCACAAATCAAATGAATAAATATATTATACATCTGAAAATTTTTTGGCCTCATATCAATTTTGACAAAAATTTTAGTTAGTTCAGGTCTATTATTATTAAATGCGAACAAAGAAAATTAGTACAGTACAGTTTATTAAGTCTACACATGTAAAGATTTGAAGTATAGCTTAACCCAACAGAAAAACCCAGCTATAAACTTATATTTCTTGTTAACACAAAATGTCAATTGCTTGCTGCAAAGGGGTGTTGGGCTATACCGAAAAAAGTTATAATTTTATTTACCTCTTATATCTTTAACTTTAGTCTGTCAGCTATAAATTGGTTTTTGATTATAAAAATCGTCAATATTAAATTGTAAATTTGTTGTTAAAAAAAAATAAAAAAACATGAAATGGATCCGCATGAACTTTCTCACTCTGTCTTGTTTGCCTTGACTAATCTGTTGTAGTGTTGTTCAGAATTTTGCTTATCATCAAAACAAATTTATGAAGTAATGTATTTTGTGTTAGATTAGATTTATATTAATAGGTTTTTAAATAACTGTCAGTAATCAGAATTATCAAATAATAGACAAGGTCGTCAGTTGCCACAAGCCAAGCCACACTCGCTCTTATAAATAATATCAACAACAATAAATACGGTTTAGGTTCGAGTTAAATATTTAATAAAACTGCAGCAAACCACGTTATTGAGTATCGCGTCCACAAAATGTATACACATACAAATATAGATGTGAATCAGAAAATAATTGCAAACTTTTATGGGGCCTAAGAAAGAAAATAGTGTGTCGAGACATTGAAGTCCAATATCTTGGTATCATATATTCTCCAGGACTCTGTAAAAACTATGCAATCAAAATTGAAATCAAATTGCTGTAGATAAATTATAAACTCATCTAGATTTTTGGCAATAGATAAACACCTTTGTATCGTGCTTCGCGAGATATTGATATTTTTTATTAATAATGAATTCCTCAATATTGTAGAATTTTAAAAGGGGTCGTGACGTACACTAGTTACAACAGTCTATCTGTTCTGGGGGTCGTTATTCGGTCTGGTCCTACCACCATGAGTAAAACTTACAGAATTATTATTCAATAACCAATTCCATGCTCTATTGATTTTACATTAAATGTTCTTTCTATTTCCCTTTGCGTTTTACCACATTCCAACAGCTCGATTTAAATCTTCAGTGCTTAAGCGACACAGGGGCATTTTGCGCAATAGTATTTAAGAAACTAGAAGTGTCATTTTTCCATGGCCGAATACAAAATACACAAGCGGAAAATGTATAGCAAAAAAATCGTATCCTCTAAAGTATCCAAGATATTCAAAATGCAAAAAAATGTTATAAATTCAGGAAGAGTTCTGTTAATTTACAGGGTGATGTATACACAGAGAAAAATGGCCCAAATAAACTTTTTATTTGACACTTTAATTAGTAGGATTTTTTTTTTTTTGAGTAGTAATGAAGTCCACTAATAATGCCAAATAAAAATTCATTTAACACAAGTTTTCTAGTACAAATAACAGTGATATTATGATTAAAAAACAGATGTATTAATTGTTAAGATATGATTATTAATGACAAATACACATTTCTATTTATTCCATTTTATTAATTACTAATAACGGAGGTTGTGGGATTAATATATTGATTTCTAAAGCAAATAGTCAGTAGCTAAGAGCAAATTACCAGTTTATTAGAATTTAAAAGTCGTTGATATTCGTGTGGTTACGCCGCGACCTAAAAGCGTTTCCAACTATTTCGCTATTTTAGATGGGGAATGCGCATCTCCTCGACTCCTCATCTTACTCCGATGTTCGGTGCAGTGCTTTGTTGTAGGGCGTAGTCAGAAATCAGAATAAAAAACTTAGTCTATGTCCGTGGCGGTTCGTGGGTCAAGAGAAGGGAGGTTAATTAGAAAAGTTTACTGTATTATCTACCTTTTAAAGTGATTTAAATTCCAAGTCGATCCTCCGGTCTTTTTGAGATGCAAAGTGGGCAATTACTTTTTCATTAAAGTCTTTTTATCTTCTTTATTAATGCCCTTTCTATGGTAAGCATAGCTAAAGAAGATAATCTTTCCTGATCCATGGTATTTCTTAAAAATGTCTTTATTCTTTTTAAGGTGGAAAAACAACGTTCACTTTCGACGGTAGTCATAGGGAAAGTACACAAGATTTTTAACAGTTTGACAGTTTCAGAAAAAGTATTGCACAAATTATTGTTAATAAAAAGCTGTAACAAAGCAACTGCACCTTCACTATTGGAAAAATCTTCTCGGCTATATAATACTTCTAATTCAGTTTTAAGTTTCAAATGATTTATGACTGGATACTCCGTTTTAACTAATTTGAACATATCTTGAGGAAAGCTTTTTTTATAATCTTTAAATCGATCTGCGTGAAATAACTGAGACACTGCTAAATGATTACTGAAGCCAAACCTGTTTTTGATCTCAGATGTAATTATATCACAAACTTCTAATGAAATTCTCCTTTTTGATTCTTCCGTTTTACATCTCTGGGCAGACTGCATAAATGTCTCCTCCAAATAGTTATTCAAAATTTTATTTTTGATGTCTTCAATTTTACTATTAAAAACGCCAATACACTTATTTACTGTTATGACATCGATATTACATTTTTGTAATTGATTGAACAATATATCACAATGAGGCATAACTAAATGAAAAAAATTTAACCAGTAAAGAAAATGTTCATTTTGTAAGTAGTTTTTAAAACCAATAGCTTGGTTTAGAGTGTTGTTTTCTGATTCATTACCAATGATTTTTTCTAAACAATCTAATAATTCTGTTCGATAGGTATAAACAGTCTCTATGCATTTTGTATTAAAATTCCATCGTGTTGGAGCCGCTTTAGGTAATCTCACCTTAACAACATTATCTAACACGGCTGTTCTCTTTGGCGATTTTCCAAAGAATGAAGAAAAGCTATGTAAATTAACAAAAAAAAAAAAAAATTTATGCTTTTATCCTGACTTGATGCTTTTTGTAAAATTAAATTTAGTTGATGAGCGTAACAATGAATAAAATTTGCTGAAGGATAACTTTTTTTAATTTTGGCTTGTACACCTCCAAAAGCACCACTCATTACTGATGCTCCATCGTAACTTTGTGCTATCAATTTTTCAGGACTTTCATTAATTTTCAGACATTCTAACTCTCTTAAAATTACATCTGTCAAATGCTGCGATGTCGTTCCTTGAGGCTGAATAAATTTCCAAAATCTCTCACATACAACACCCTCTAAAACGTATCTAAACACAAAAATTACTTGTACATTATTGGAACTATTTGTGGTTTCATCCACTTGAACTGCAATTAAGACAGATTGATTAATTTCAAATTTTATTTCTTCGTGAATAATCGCCAGTATCGAATCTAAAAGTTCATTTTGAATTGCCTTTGAAGTGTCCTTAAACACAGTACTATTTTGCAAATGGTCTTTAAAAATGGCATCTAGTTCAGATTATTCCCGGGTTATCAGAGGACTCAGTTTCGTCATGTCCGCGTAGTGCTAGCTCAAAAACTCCACAGAATAATACACAGTCTATTATTTTATTTAAAATATATCTATTTTTAGAAACGTTTTCGTTGTAAGCTTTTAAACTTTTTCTATATGCACTGTCTAATTGCATTCTAATATCAACTGTACCAAGTGTTGCTAGACTACAACAGTTATTCATATGACTTGATGTGAGCGAATGTTTCTGTACTTTTATTTTTAAATGTTTCAAGTCAGTTACACCTATTTTGGACCATATAGGATCAGGATCATCACCAAATAACAGGCATGGGAAACAAAAAAATGCATTTTTTACCTCGCATCCGCAAATCCACTCGGATAAATCGTACACTGAATTTCGAAAATATCTATTAGCTTCTTTTTTCTTATCAAGAGATCTTTGTTTTATCGTCATATTAGGTTTTGGACGGCCACCACCTTTGAATTTCACTCGGTCTTCATAACCCAACTTATGTCCATCTTTCAGTTTTAATATATTTTGTACAACACTCATATTTAGTAAACACCAAAAACACTGTTTTACTTAATTTCACGACAAGTAGAGATTTACTAATAAAATGTTCTCAAATAAAGACATTAGAAACAACGCGACAGAATTTATCGACCAACGCGTACCTAGTCAGCATTAAGATTGCTCTACTAAACTTCGTGCGTTACCGACACCGTTTCCGTAAAATGTGTCAGGGATATATATCTTTAAACTTCAGAAAATGAATAGCTCTATTTATTTATTTGTATGTGGGAGGTCATTGACCAAACGACCCTATAGAAGAACCGCCAGTGGTCTATGTTTGTAGTCTTCTTGTGCGGTGCGCGATTAAATTATAAATACAGTGTATGCCTGTTTAGATTTAGATTATAGAAGTCATTAATTTCTATTGAAATAGTATCGCACTATTAATATTTAAAGTATAGAAATTACAATAATGGCATTTACATGAACGCATGCTGGCAGACCTAAAATTGCATTTCGTATACTATGTGACGTTACGGCCCTTTGGTGCGAGATCTTGAATTGATTGTTATGGCATTATATATTGTTATTAGTTATTATTAAAAATACATATTAATATTGTTAAGTACACAGAATCTCACTAATCTAACAAGATTCTAGGTTATAGTGGTGTATGAAATTATAGTTTTAAAGAGAATTTTTATGTATTTCTATGTACTTACCTAGAGTATTTTTGAATTGTGAAATTTTTTTGTTTTTCTAAAGTATAGAATAATTTTTATTTATAAAAATACTTTTTACTAAGGGCCGTTTTTATTTGCTACAAATATATCCTGTGTTACTAACACATTTTTTTGAGAGAAATAATAATATTTTTCTTCTAAATAAACAATATGTTTATAATAAATAATGAATCTACTTGTCATCATTAACGAATATAATAAATAGTAAACATTAAAAGTAGTATTAATATTTCTATATAAATGCTGCTAATAAATCGGGCATTAGTGATTGCTATCCAATAACATTAGTTACAAGAACACAGTATTTTTGGTGTTATTGGTTTACTTATTTAGTGGAAATAAAAAAATTAGTAATCACAAGTACAATTATATCACTAATAACTTGAATATTAGAGGCAAATGTTTAATTCAGTATTCATTAATATTTTGTTGATTAAACAGTTTATTTGCTAGTAATATCTAATTTTGATCACGCTTTGTACATTTGTCCCAAATATACTTTATCAGAAACCTTTTTTTAATAACTACTAATAAATTTGGTCTAGTCCCATATTTAGCTAAATTTTTTATTAAGGAGCCATAAATATATATTTACCAGCAATAAACGTACTGCGTACTGACAGGTCACTTTTGGTAGATCCCATAGATAAAGCCAAATTTGGTAAAAAAACCATGATGGAATTAAACACCCTGTATAAAAACAGTGTCCGAAATAATTGGCTAAAAATTCTCATATAGAACAGGAACCAGAAAAAAAAGATCATGGAAATGTGTGGGGTAGTTCAAAAAATAAAATCAATTTGAAAATTTACATAATTGCTGGTGATCCCATTCAAATTGACGGAAGTGTACATAATTTGAGCTATATCAGAGTAAACTATTAGTCAAATAAGTATTTGCCCTCTTGTAATATTCCTTGCTCGTTTTGTCCACTATCCATGTGATTTTTAGCAATATCATCGTGATATTGTAGAAAAAACTATTGTTTAATGTATATAAATTTATATTGTTGATAATTATGCTCATAACATAACATTTAACAATGCAAATGTATGTAAGCAATACCATTACACATGGGCAAATAAGGATCATTATCATTACAGTTACGTAAAAGTTTTAAATTACTTTATTTCAAATCCTTCTGTTCTTTATTTCATTTCAACAGGTCAATTGAAACGTAAAATATGTGGTTCGCTATCAGTATATAAACAAGTATACTTGTTTGGATAAAAGTAAAAGTTCGGTGGGTACATAATAAAATATTTTTTGGATCAGTATATTTCCACTACCATATACCATTTGCGGTTAAAATATATAAATATACGCGTCCAAACGTGTGTTCAATGATAGTTTTCACAATATGAACTTGTGTCGGTAATTTCAGTGTTAATGTTACAATGAATTCTGCCTTGTTTCAGTTTTACCGCGCTCTACTCCTGTGTCACTGTGTAGTTCAAATATCATATACCCAGATAACGTATCTATCTAATCCTCGGTTTCAAATTGAATATGTGTGGAGTTACTTAAACTTTACGTGGATATCACCGCAACAGTATTTGACTGCTCTAAAAAATGGTGAATATATTCCAGAAAATAATGTGCCGACAGGATTAAAAATATACAATGGTAATCTATATTTGTCTATGCCAAAATTTCGGAATGGAGTACCCGTTACTCTAGCTTATATTCCAATGGGCATTTCTAGAAAGAAAAATGAACTTCTTATTCCCTTTCCTAGTTGGGAATTGAACGATGTCGGATCATGCTCCAATCTACAGAGTGTGCAAAGTATGGAAATAGACACAAACGGGATCATGTGGGTACTGGATGGCGTCAGATTAAGCAACAACGTCAATTGTCCGACAAAACTCGTCTTTCTGGATCTCAACAACAACGGATTCGTGGTTTACAGTTATACGTTCCCAAATGAAATTAGCCCTCAAAATGGAGGATTTCTAAACGACATAGTTATTGATGACTCAGACGGCGGTTATGCATATATAACTGACAATTCAAATGTAGATCCTGGTTTAATTATATATTCAAGGAAGAAAAATCGTGCTTGGAAAATTCGTGATCGTTCAATGTTTCCTGAACCCTGGGCTGCCAATTTCTACGTTGACAATGTACGTATAGAAAATTTGGCACCCATAGATGGAATTGCCTTATCTCCAAAACCTACTAAAGGTGGAAACAGAACAGTGTTTTATACAGCTTTAACTGGGTTTGATCTCTTCGCAATAAGTACCACGGTTTTAAAAGACGAAAAACTGTGTAGAACTGATCGTTGGAGAACAAGTGTTAAATTTGTAGGGGAAAAAGTAAGTCAAACTGATGGAATGATAATGGACAGCAGAGGTGCTTTATATTATACTCTACTTCCACTTTATGGTGTTGCGAAGTGGAATATTTGGCAACCTCTTAGTTCATCGGAAATTGTCGATGCAGATAAAACAGATATGGTGTGGCCAGATGGATTTGCTATGGATCAGAGAGGATATCTTTATCTCATTTCTAATTACGTATTTAATTACATCAACCCCAACACCTCGTTAAGATTGTCACCTGATATTAAATTTCGGGTATTTAAGTTATATACAGGAACAAGAAGTTATTTATATAACAAGTAACGATGTAATTTACTTTAAATAAAATGCATTTGTGATGTCTATTCTTCAAAATACAATGAAAAGTTTAATTGAAGAGTTTAAAGTTGGTTTGTACTTACATTTTTAATTACGAAGTAAGTATTTACATTTACAAAATGTAATGGTATTAACTGTTCTGAATGAATGAATTGGAGAGTAGGTACATGATTAATAAGTTTATTAATTTTTTACCTTCATTATTTTTAAATTCTAATTAATATTTCCTTATTACAACACCTCTTATTATTAATTAGGTACTTGTTATATTGTGATATTTTTATACATAATATTTATTATATTTTCGATATGCCATATACATATATTATTTGAATAAAACTATTAATAAAGATACAAATTTATTAAAAAAAAAAGATAATTCTTAAAGTTTTTATTTTATTTTTTTATTGCTTGTCTTCTTTGAATTTACATTTAGAGAAAAAAAAAAAAAAAAAAAAAAAAAACAAAAAAAACGAAAAAAAAAAAAAAGAAAAGAGAGGATTAAAAAAAAATAAAAAAAAAGGGAAAAAAAAGGGGGAAAAATTTTAAAAGGGGAAAAAATTTAATTTTGTTTATAGATTCTTTATAACATTTCTGATTCTTAAATAACTTTTCTGTATATTAGAAAAATGTAAATAAATGAAAAACATGATATCCTAAAAGTAACTAAAAACATCCTTTTTGACTGAAATGTTTAAGATCTATAATAAAATTACATGGAGAGTGCACGACCACCAACGCAACGGTACGATAACAGTTTCATAAATGTCCTTTATCTCATAAAGTGCAGCAAGCACAAATCAGTCTGCAGCTACTGTGCGTGGATATATCTAAAGCCAACAGTTGGGATTGATCGCGCGTATACGTGCGTATTCATGAGAACCACAGTTCGCACGTACACTCTTCCATTGTAAATTTAGTCTTAAACATCTTTCTCTTAGTTATCATGGATATTGGCGATAATTTGAAATTGGTGCTGAAATTGTAAAATTAACATTTTTAATTCATAAATTACTGCAATTTGACATCTATTCAAAGGTCTATTATGGGTATTTAATGAATTATGTACAGTATATCTACAGTATAATATTTGATACATTTCACTGCACAAGAAATTCCATTAAAAATTGCTATAATTGAATCTCTGTTTTTCATTTTATTCTTAATAAGGATTTGTAATATTGTTAATTTTTTTTTACTGTAAGATTTTAGTTTTTAATGATTTTTTTATACTTGTGTTTGTCCTGCTCTTTAATGGGGCTTACCTGTTGAACAGTGTATGGTTATAAATAAATAAATATAAATAAATAACATTACGGATAGTCAGTATGATATTGAAAAAGGCTCAGTATATTTATAAAATTTGATCCATTAAAATGATATTTTCAATCAGTAAAATAACTATTTGGCCAGTATTTTCATGTTAACTGTTATGATAATGGGCAGTAAAAATTAATAAATCGTCAGTATGCAATAGCCGGTAAAGAATCTGCAAAAGTTCAGTAAAAAGTGTTGTATGCAAAATTTAACAGCGCTTTACTAATTTTCCTTGCCCTAAAATTACCTTTAAAATTAAGGGGAATGACATAAATTTGAATGGTTATTCTAGGGCAGGGAACAAAGTGAAATCAGTCTAACCCCATCAACCAAAATCTAACCGTTGACACAGAAGGAAATGTAAGTGAGATTTTTCGATCTACAAATTAATTTTACTGACCGTTCATTAATTTTACTGATTGTTCATTAATTTTATTGATCATTTATTAAATTTACTTATCGTTTATTAAGTTTACTGATCGTTTATTAATTTTACTGATCGTTTATTAATTTTGTTGATTGTTCCTTAATTTTACTAACTTCATTAATTTTACTGATCATATATTAATTTTACTTATTGAGTATTAATTCTATTGACTCTTTTCTATTTAACCGACTATTATTCTTTTCACTGATCGTATATTATTATATTGACTATTAGAAATACAATACTGAAACAGTGCACTGTTTGTAAAACTAAAATACCGATCATTTAATATGTACTCGTTTATTATAATAATTTCTAAATAAACTACTGAAAACTAGATTGGTGTTAGCTAAAGAAACTGGGCATTGTGATTTATAATGCACCTACCTATAATGTTATAAGTTATTATTTATTTATTATTTATTTGTTATTTCAGAAGAAACCAAAAAGTAGGTAATACTCACTTCTTTTGGTTATTTGTTTGTGTTCTATAGTTACTTTTTATTGTAATAAGACAACAAATTTGTGTTTCTTATAGAAATGAAAGCATCTAGATGTCAAATTATTATATTACAGTAACTTCACATGTTAAATTACATTTTCATAAATTATAGATAAATTAATATATCCTTGTTGACCAGATTATTATATTAATGTATTACTTATTATTATGTTAAAGTATTACTGGTAAGCAAATATAAACTTTTTATCTAATCGACTTTCTAAAAATCATGTTTTAAATAATTTAAGTACAACAATTTGAATTTTATTACTATTTTTCCATTAAAGATAGAACCACGTTACTTAAAATTTGTAGGAGAGTTACGTTTTGAACGTTCTCTTACTAAATCTGCATGTGAATTAAAACAAGGTAGGTACCTAATTATTGTTTTTCGTTCCTAGTTATGAATAGAAAAGGTTAAGGACAATTTGCAGATTTATGTTGGCGTCGCGTCGAGTTGAAAACGAAACCCTAAGCAAACTGTTGTTTTCATTAAAAACTGTATATAATAATAATTAATAATATAGATTTAGTTTTTATCCGATTTAAACCAAACGGGTCTCAAGAAGTTTTCAGAATCACCTCGAAGGGCCAAATCCAAAATTTGGTTTAAAACAGGAAACAGAAAATTTCGCCAAACAGAAAAAAATATTTTTTGTTTTTGACAAAATCAAAAAAAATATATTAAGATGTTGAGAAACGTCCCAGTAGGACAATTTTTTTAAAGCTGGTAAAAAATAACCATTTCTTTTATTTTTCACCTGTTGAACCTTCCCCTTAAAAAAATTTTAAATTAGAAAGGGGGATCTTATAATACTTCATTTGAAAGAGATTTTTATTCAATCTAAGCTGACATTGTTTACACAGCATAGTTGGGTAAGGCTTATTAACATATACGAATTTTCAAACTAGAGCAAAACTTTATATTGGTGAATAGAGAATCAAAGTCTCTTTCATATGAGGTATCACAAGAACCCCTTTCTAAGTTAAAACTTTTGAAGGGGTAGTTGTCATTCAAATGAGGTTAAAATAGGAGGATAGTGTCATTTCAAAAACAAAAATCGACGGGTTTCAGAATTTTTCTTAAAAATTGTTAAAAACGCAACAACCAATTTATCCGTATATAAAAAAAATAATCAAAAATGCTCTTTTTTTAATGAAGGACATCTTCAGATTGTTTAACTTATTTTATTAATTATTAACATTGTATCAATGTAAGCATTTATTATACCAAAATAAATAAAAATGCAAAAAATACTGTTTTCGTACTTTTGTTAAATTTGTGATCACATGCAATAAGGGTATAGGTATGTAAAAAATACCCAAATTTCGATTTTGAAGTTGCCAGCTTAGCCACTGAATTGATATTTTAAGAATGTAATTACTGCCTCACAAATATATAAAAAACTTTTAAAACTGAATAATTTCTTTTTAAATTGTGTTTTTTGTTTGACTTTTTGCTTTAGTACAAAAGTGTCCTACTTTGAATTTAGCAATAAAAATATAAATTGTCAAGCCTTTTTTTACAGATGCAGTGTATGTGAAACTTGGATCAATTGAATAAAGTTATAGTAGTTATTTTTCCTAGAATCAATGAAACAATATACAGATCGAGCCAACCCACTAGATACACGATTAGCGGTATGCGCAGTTTACAGTCTCCCGTCTGTTGCCAGCACGATGGGGAGATCACAGTGTGATGTCAGAAAAGACGTTTACGGTAGGTTAGGATATTGTCTTACTCAAGAAGGATGTTTTTTTTACCATTTAATTTGATTTATTTATTTATTTATTTATATACGTATTATTTTATTATTTTAGAACTGGTATTATTTTTCTTTATTATTTATGAAAATATTAATTTACGTTTTTAGATTACTTTGTGTTTCGAAAAGAAATCAATATTTGATTGTGTGTTGTTCTGATATTTATCATAATTTTAGCGTTTAACTATCTGTGGCATCTCGGACGCAACACTAAAATTGTGAAACAATTAGATAATTTTAGTAAATACTTTAATACACAAAGATTTTTTTAGATGAACGAGCAACAGTCTCTACCGCAGCTTTAGCGATACTAATATCTACTTTGTCTCGTATTCTCCTCTCAGCAAGTGTCTTTGACACAATCGTTAACTTTTGATCGGACTTCGTATTCAGACGGGTAACTGGAAACTGCGCATACCGCTAGCCGTGTATCTAGTGGGTTGGCTCGATCTGTAAGTTGTTTTTTATTAATTATTTTGACATTTGGCAAGAACATTCAGGGACACACACACTGTATATCTAAATTAGTCATCAAACTAAATGTCAATTTACCACTAGAACTGCTAGTATCCACACATTTTTGTAGAATCTGCAATATTTTAAGTTTGCAAACATTTTCTAAAAAACACATCCAACACCACATAAAATATTGCGTAGGTCTTTACCAATTCAAAATTTGATTAATTCCGGAAAGATATGTCAACAACATTTAACTGTTATGCGTAATGGTTGTTTTGCCAAATAAAAGGGATGTAGGTTCATTGAAATTACAACTTTTATCAATTTTTATTTAGCTTTAATGGTATAAGTACATTCATATCTTTTTGTTTGTTTACTTATTTTAATTTTATTGAATAATTAGCTCCCTAGAAAGAGATAAGTGTTGACTTGACAACTTATGGTGGCATATGATATGATATGATATGCAAAACTGACAAGGATGGGTGATGTCCGAGTCAGATATACATATATGGTACAATGTATGTTGTTCTCGTTAAGTACAATCGGATGGAAAAGTTCTTTAATAACTCGTTATGTGGCAGTTAATTAATTTTTAGCCTCTCCTTATTTGTGTTAATGATAATTAGGAGATTAAAAAAACTATTTTGTCGTCGACTCTTCTATCGTTGATTAGGATTATGACATTCTTGTGCATATAAAAATTAAATATAATAAATATTAAATATTAAAAAATCTGAAAATAAATGTTCTTATTTTGAAAGTAATATTTTACAGTAACTGTACTCAGAGCCCAAGGCCCACAAGTGCTAAACAGCATAAATGATGATGTCTTAATCTCTGAATGTGACATGTATTTGGTAGGTAGCTATTATGGAATATTATGGAACAACATAATTATAATTAATTGCTGTTGTACTTTTTTATTACCTTAAGATATACATACAGCCATATAAGTACATGAGAGAAAAAGTAAAAAAAATCTGCACAGGAGAAATATTTGGCTGATAATAATAAAAAAGTCATATTGATAAATAATCTGCATTGCTTGTTTACAGTATCAGGTCGCATGTTGATTGTTTAACAGTAAAAGTAGCAAATTTATTGACTTGAATGACACAATTTATACCTCACCTTAGGTATGTACATAACAAAATATAAGTGTAATTTTGAATGTAAACAGTAAATAGAGGAGAAAAAATAAAACAAGTTACAAAATATGCTCAACATGACCTCCTAGTTGTAAATTACAAATTCTGACTCTACAAAGAAATGAGTCATTTACATTTTGCAACATGTTAGGCGTGATGGTGTCGAACGCTAGTCGAATTCTTTGCTGCATGTCTTCTCTTGTAGTTGGTGATGTTTTGTACACTAATCCTTTAATGTACCCCCACAAAAAAAGTCCAATTTTATCAAATCTGGCGACCTTGGTGACCATTGAACTGGTCCTCCTCGACCTATCCAATTGTCACCAAATGCAACATATAAAAAGTTTCTTACGGCAATACTATAATGGGGTGAAGCTCCGTCGTGCTGGAACCACAGCCTCTGTAAAATATTTTGAGGACACCCGTTTAACAATCCTCCCAGAACATTTTGTAAAAAAATCGAGGTACATATTCCCAGTCAAGTGACCATTAAATAAATGAGGTCCAATTACATATTCACCTACTATCCCTGCCCACACATTGAGTGACCATCGGTGATGCTTATCTACAGTTCTCGTAAAATGAGAATTCATGGTATCATAGTAGTATAAGTTATGTCTATTAACACAACCATTTTTATGAAATGTGGCCTCATCAGTGAATAGCACGAAATCAAAAAATTGCGGCTGTTTTGTGTCTTCAATATTCTTGTTACAGAGGATTGACTTATATCAAGTTGTCTATTAATTTGTCTCGTACTTTTATGCGGATCTTCAACGACACTTAATGTAACTTGAAACATTTTTTCTTCATTTGTTGCTAGTTTTGTATGTTCATGTTTTTCATAATTTACAGGTCCAGTTCATTCAAACCTTTCTCGCAACCTTTCAAATGCAGAATGGTGAGGATGTCTTCGTTCTGGATAACGCTGAATATAAATTCTTGATGCCAATAGCGGATTTCTCTCCACTTCTCCCAATGCATAAACCATGTCGATCTACTCTTCGTGTGAAAAATTTATAATTTATTTAACAAAAATAATTAACTCTACTAAGAAATACAGAAGAATCACCACCAAGTAAAATTAATTACATGTAAACCACAAAATATCAGTTTGATAGCACAATTTTTGTTTTTCCAAAGCCATTCTTGATAAAATTGTATTAACTTTTACTATGATTGCAATGTTAAAGAGAAAACCTTAATTTTCTCGAAAACTTCAACAGTTAGGTATAGGAAGTGTTATGCAAAAAAAGAAAGCAATTTGAAGGAGGAATCCAACCACGTAAAAAAATACAGTATGTTCCATTTAAAAAAACAGAGTTTTTCCCATTTGAAATTCGCATTAATTGACATGCCATCATGGACACCCTGTAAAATAGAATAATGTAAAGAAGGTACTAATACTTAGCGTGTAGCATAAACTAAGAATAGTATAATATTTGCTTACCCAGCTTGTTTTCATAGGTAAATAAAAATTATTAAACGGACCCTTATAAATCCCTAAATTTCCAGAAAATGTTAAATAACTTGGCAACGTTGCATGCAAATCCAAAAAACAAAATATCACTTTATAATACTCACTTAATACCTCATTTAATAAAATGGTGACAAAATATATAGGGCGTTCCATTAAAAAAAGTATTTTTTTGTGTGTAACAGAAAATTTAAGCACCCTGTAGATTTCACAATTATTTTAAATGATAGATCTTATCGACCCAAAAAACTTTTGTATTTAATAAATTGTTGTATCACTAACGGTTCAAAGGTTATCGAAGGATAACACACTATTGACTCACTCTGTATATAAATTGTTCATAAAAAAACCGTTACTATGTCAATCACACTTTTAATTCCAAACACATGCTGACAGGTTCTTATTATTTCATAAGTATTTAAAGACAAAGATATATAATATACTGCATTCTTGATTGACTTGAAATGGGTAAAGCTACATAATTGCTAATGTCAAGGTAATTGTTTTAGTTAGAGGAAAAGTAAACTAGGAAACTGACCAAGATCAACAGAATGATTGTTAATGTGCGAATTTATAACATAACTGTGTGAGGTTTCATCTATCCCAGTTGTCTTTTTATTAGGTTTCGGTTCATTTTGTAAATTTGTGTGGGCAAAATATTCGAAAATTCTTCCTAAATGAGTTACAGTTCCTTAAAATTGAAAACTTCAATAACAGAGTTTTGTTAATTTGTTAAAACAATGCGCCTGAAAGAAATAATTTACCCAAAACTGGACTTAAATCCACCAAAAATTTATTTGATGGATCTGATATCTCAACTTTCGCCTCAACATTGTTCCCTCTATTTTGACATAGCAGATTTTGAGCGATAAAATAGTTCTTACTCGGAAATATATACAAATAACCCCTTTTTGTTAATAAGGAAAGCGACACTAATTGTCAATTTAATAACCAGCTCCTCCGCCAATTTTATAACTAAAGGTTTTATGTGCATATTATTGCAGTCAATAAAAATGGGACAACTCTTCTTGTGTAGTGTAAAAGTGACTTTTTAAATGCATGTCAGTCTTGATGTATCAATATTATGAGGCCTATTATTATTAATAAACGCAAATACACATACACTACATAATGCTATGGTAATTTATATAAAAATAAATGTTATTATTATTGCTCAAATAAATTAATTCTGCTCAATTTATGTCATCCCTTGCTTTAGAAAAAAACAGTGCGGTTAAGGATTCATAACAGTTAAGTATCTTATGATAACAGCACTAATGCGGTAACAAATAAGCAACTATAGGCCTATAACATTATTAGATCATTTTTTTGAGTCAATAATTACAAATGAACTAATTTTTCTTGTAAAAAACCATAAGTTGGTACCTTACGTGCAAGACATATATGATAATGAAGGATGGTGCTTCCGTATGTGCTTTTCTAAAGTATTCAATAATACGTTAATTACAAAACTAAAAAATTTCGGTGTGCACGGTCAGTTCTTGGAGCTCCTTTCCTCGTACATTAGCAATAGATCTCAGTATGTAACCATAAACAATTCCAAGCCTGATACAAGAAGAATATCTCAATGTGGGAGATATTTTTATTTAATATTTTTATGAATGATATTGACACCTGTTTTACTTCTTTTAAGCACATTCTTTACGCTGACAGTCTAAAAATCTATAAAAAAATAAGGTCATGTGAAGGTTATAGGGAAATTCAAACTGACTTAAATAAGTTCTATAATTATTCTACACTAAACAAATTTCCTATAAATTTAAATAAAAATGTTATTCCATTTTGTTCACAAAATGCTTTGATTCACCCGTGTCTGTATTACATCTAAACAATGCTCCAATCAAATCAGTAAACGTAGTAAAGGTCATGAAAATAATGCTGGCTTCTAGATTATCTTTCGGCAATCACATCGAACATATTGTTAAAAAAGCATTACGTAACCGTGGAATCATATTAAGGGTAAGAAAAAGTTTTCACAAACTTTATCATCAAGAAGAGTTTTTTTCACTGGTATTTGTTTTGTTTATAAAACATTTAATAATAGGATTGATTCGATTTATTGCGTAAACTACATCATTTTCAATAGGTAATCCATATAGTATATATCCAGAAGTAGAAAAACATTTATAGATAAACACAATTTTTTTAAATTCTCCATTCATAAATGTACCACGACATACAACAATTTCTTTTGCTATAATATTTATGAATTAGATATGTTAGCGCCAAGCATACCACAATATTACATATCTAACTGGTAATTCAGTAATAGTGGACTCTGATTGACATATGTATAATATGAATCGCACGTTAGAATAACCACGAGTCTTGTTCGGTGTGATCGTTATTATTTTATCTTTGTATTACGTATTTGTTTACGCTTTTAATATATGAAAGCCAGCATCAGAAGTGGGATCAGAATTCAAGCGCTAGATACAGATTTACAAAATGACCGAAAATAGTGAGCATAGTGAGCTTGCTACCCAACAAAGTGTACTAACCTCTCTGATAGCTGTTGTTAGTCAACTTTCAAGTGCCACCGCAACTAAGACTGGCAGAATTTAGGTGCAACACCGGTAACGTTTGATCCTGAAATGGATAGCACAAGTGAGTGGTGTAATAATGTGGAAAAAGTCATGATTCAGCCAAAATGGGACGAATATAAAATTGTTATCTAACATATTAAAAGGTGAAGCAAAAAATTGGTTTACAGGTTGGAGAAGTGCCGACAGAAAATGGTCAAATTTCAAAGCAGATTTTAAATCTGCATTTCCAAGGAAGGTTGAACTTGGTTATCTCCTTAAGAGAGCTATTAATTTGATTTCTAATGAGTTCACTAATTATTCCGAATACGGTAGAAACAATATCTTGGTCTGCTAAAACCTATCTTTGTAAACTTTGACGAGATAGTAATTTCTTCAATTTGTGAAGGTATTTCGGACTGTAATGTGAGAATTCAATTAACTGATTTACATCATAGTACAGTTGATTTATGAACGCTTTATCTCGCTTTGGTAAAGTGAAACCTGAAACTAATGCCAACTCTACTAGTAGTCGTGTTAAAAGTAGGATCAATTATAGTGGAAATAGTAACATAAATGTCAAATATAATTCAAACGATAGTTTTTTTTCGCTGGTTGTTACAACTGTGGTGACAGAGATCATAAAAGAAACGTCTGTCCTAAATTGCATAGATCTGATTACAACAAATAGTGAACCTGCTGGAAAGCGACCAAAAATACAAATATGTGAGTATTATAAAAACCTGGGCATAGTGAGGAAACTTGTTTTGCAAAAATTAAAGTGAGTAATAAAAACAAAAAGGTGATTATTATGTGCCGTTTGAATTTGAAACAGAATTCTGCTGCAATTGTGGATGGAATGACTATTGTAACGAAGTGATTTTTTCCGTTTACAATTCTCTGTTGTAGTAAGACCTAATTCGGTTCATCTTTCACTTTGGTACACCCTGTATACTATAACTAGTATTAATTTCTTTTAGATCCCGTATGGGGGAACAATAATTATTTACTAAACATAATTGTTTCAAACCGGTTTATTTTCAGGTTAATCTTAAGTTATTTTATTATCTCAATGATAAACCACTTATTGTGTTTCTACTAAACAGCCCTCAAGTAAGAAGTTGATATTTGAATTTAATTTAGTTTAATTCAAAGCCGAGTTGAGAGTAGTTGTTAATGATAAAAGAGTATGCTTCTATTTTTGTTTAAATAATTTAGAGAATAAATTATTGGTTGATTTTAAAAGATTTATTTTTGTAAATATAGTTTTAAAATTATGAGAAAGCGATTCCCGTAGCTCCAGAACTCCACTGTGCTCGTCGAGTCCGACAGTGATAAGAATTATTTTTCTAAATTTTATTGCTTTATTGTTGATTTTGCTGAATTTCCGTCATTTACCATGTGTGTCCGAATCTTTGCTATATTGTCTTGTCCGTTAATTGAGAGATATCCTGAAAATATCGTGGTTGATCAAGTAAATCTTATTTTAACTACGAACATCGTGAACTTCCGGTTGTCAGTATATTATTGTGGATGATAAGATAAGGTACCAAACTAGACCTGTGTTCTGGATTCCCATCTCATCACAGCCAGCGCTAATAAGGTTCTTTTTAAGGATCTTACCATGCCCCGCGGCGTAATTGCCGTAAATTTTGTATCACTAAGTCAACGTAAAGCATATCCGGATTTCATTAGTATGTTTAGCACGAGTAAGGTTTTTCTCTAGAATTGCGAAAAGAACCTCACCGTACCACGTGGCGTAATATATTAACCATTTCATTTGATATTTGTATTCGCTAGAGACATAAGTCGCTGATCTACAGATTAGCACATCCGCGATTGGCAAATCAGACATACCGTCTGTTCCTGGATTGAGATCCTCTCGTTGTGGCACAATTGCATTCCGTAACCATTAGCACCTGGATATTTCTGCACCGCCCGTCTAGCTCGCTTTCATAACTGTTTTTACTACTTATTTTGATATTGCCTGCTTCTAGTAAATACCGTAGTAGTAGTCTCCGAAACTTAACTGTATCATAACCTCTTGCTTGGTTCTTAGGTTACTTGTTTGTAGATAAAAACTAGTATTTACATTCCTTAATAAAGTTGTCAATAAATATTTTTTTCTGCTGTGAAATCAATCGTAAATAAATAGAATAAGTACAGTTTAAATTCTGACTTTTATTTAAAGGCAAAGGTATAAGTATGTTTGTACATCGAGAATCATTTTCGGCAGGTAAGGTGAAGATGTCTATTGCTACGCAATCGACAACTACACCCATAGACCGCCTGGACATTCCGTTTCTTCACTGATTTATCCTAGCTTCTATCGTTCTGCTGATAGAATACAGTGGTGCTCCTACACTTTAAAACAGGCGCTCGAGACCGTACCGAAATAAAGGTTCAAAAGTACCGCTGCAATCACCGAGTGCCAAAGTGACGCTTCCCTTCTTGTTCAGGTAGACAAAAGACAAGAGGAAATAAGCAACGTGACATTATTGATATAATGATTGACACGGGTACAGTATCCTTAGTGTTCAGTCAGTTAGTAAAATAAGTTGTGTGTACAACCAGAAAGGAACTACTTGGAATTGAAAGGTATAGGTGGGACTGTATACTATAATTGACACTTACAGTAGAATTATTTAATTTGACATTTGAAGCGGAATTTTACGCGATAAATGGTAATTTCACAACTGATATATTAATCGGACTTGATATTTTAAACAGGCCCGGCATGCGCTAATTGAGATTTCTGTATGGTTTTACATTAACTATTGATATAAGTGTTACGCCTATAATAAGTGTGAATGTCTTTGAAAATTTGAAATTATCCAACGAATACAAAAGCAAACTGTTGGATGTCTTGATAGAATTTAACGGCATATTTGCTCTTGGAAATTCTAAATGAACTGTGAGCACAAGCAAATTAAATATTAGATTATCTAGTGATACACACTCGTGAGATATCAGCCTTATCGCAGGTCATTTGCGGAGAGAACGCGAGTTAGACATATTGTAGATGATTTGAAAAACAAAGAAATCATTAGAGATTCCTTTTCTCCATTTGCAAGTCCTATTTAACTTGTTCGTAAGAAAGATGGCAGTGACCGAATGTGTGATGACTATCGAGCATTGAATAGGCAAAACATTAAAGATATATATCCTTTACCTAGTATAGATGAGTAAATTGATCAGTTAGGCGGCTTTAAATATTTCACTTCACTTGATATGACAAGTGGCTTTCATCAAATACCGATTTCCAAGGATTCTGTGGAAAAACTGTATTTGTAACACCAGACGGTCATTATGAGCACCTGAAAATGCTGTTTGGTTTAGCTAACGCTCCATCTGTTTTTCAGAGAGCTATTAACTTTGCTTTACAACCTATTATAAATACTAATAGAGTATTTATTTATTTGGATGACGTATTAATACCATCTAAAACTGTAAAAGATGATCAGTTGGCAATGTGTTGATGTTGATGAACTGGTCTTATGTTAATGAAAATGATTGGTTGGTAATATGTTGATGTTGAGGAACTAGTATTATGTTCATGAAATAATCAATTGGTAATATGCGTTGATGTTGATAAACAGTTGGTAATATGTTTATGATGATGATGGGTATCATTGGTAATATAATTATAATTATAATTAAATTGATATTAAAAGAGCCTTGGGTACGATTTTAACATGTACCTACTGAGTAATTTAAAACAATTTTGTAAATGGTAAGTGTCCTTTTCCTTTCTGCAACTTGTTTGTGATTGTGTTTGTGACGAGTGCCTATCCCAGCGGCGTGTGTCAGTCTGCGATCTGGTTGATCTGTGATGGTGACTGTGCTGGCGGATAGCGACTTGCGAAGCAAGTACCAAGAGCGGCGACCTCTAGCCACAGAGACATCTATGATGTCGGTCGGATAGTAGCATTTGGACCATATAAGAAGTTTCACGTACCTCTCACCACTAGTCAATTTACCTTAGTCAGTATATGATTAGCAGGTTGGCCACTATCATTTGTCTGTTCCATAACCTATGGCATACTGAGGAGAACTAATAAGTTCGAAACCGGTCTATGTCTGGTTAGGAATTGACAAATGATATTGCTTACCGATCTATTATGATTTGAAGGTATAATCCAATGCAGGTCGGGGTATTTGCCCGCTGAGTAGTTGTTTCGTTCAAATCATATTTAATAATAATGGGGGGGGGGGGGGGGGGGGGGGGGGGGGGGGGGGGGGGGGGGGGGGGGGGGGGGGAGAAATTTTTTTGGGGGGGGGGGGGGGGGGGGGGGTTGGAAAAAATTTTTTGGGGTTTTTTTTTGTTTTTTTTTGGGGGGGGGTTTTTTTGGTTAAATATTTTTTTTTTTTTTTTGGGGGGAATTTTAAGGGGTTTTTTTTGGGGGGGGGTGGTGGGGGGGGGGGGTTTTTTTTTTTTTTTGTGTGGGGGGGGTTTGGGGGGGGTTGGGGTTGGGGGGGGGGTTTTTTTGGGGGGGGGGGTTTTTTTTTTTTTTTTTTTTTTTTTTTTTTTTTTTTTTTTTTTTTTTTTTTTTTTTTTTTTGGCGTGTGGCTAGCTTAAACATGTGAGTTTACTTTCTGAAGTAAGTATGCGGTATACATTAAAAACAGTAGTGGGTCCGGAATTGATCCTTGAGGGCCACCGGATATCACAGCAGTTGGAGACAACTTCTGCATCCGACATTGACAATTTGAAATCTATTACATAAATCATTGTTAAACAAATGTACAACGATTTCGAAAAATCCATAATAATTTAGCCTTGCACACAATAATAGTTCATGACCTATTTTGTCAAATACTTTTGAGAAGTCGAGGGTTACTAAAATTGTCTACAAAATATAATAGCGCAATGTTAGTGCCGTGTGCTTAACGAAACTCAGACTGATTTACTGGAAATTGAATATTTTCAATAAAATAATCGGTGACTTGCCAACTGACAATTTTTTCAAGTGTTTTAGATAACGTTGACAACAAATTAATTGATCGTAAATCTGCTATATTGATGGGATTGCTGATTTTTCAGGGCAAAGGCCGTATCAAAGAGCCTTTCCAGTTTTTAGATAAATAACCAATTTCGAGACAACAGTTAACAATGTGGGTAATGTAATATATAATTACAGGAAGGCACAACTTAATCATATACAAGGAAATGTTTACCAGATCACTAATATTAGGTTTAAGAGCCATAATTGCTTTTTTGATATCTACTAGAGTGTCAATTAGCTTGAAATTAAATAGCAGGTTGTCTTAAAAATGTCTACTGTTGTAATATTAAATATTTTCTCTAGAGTTGAGAGATTTTGTAAAAACTAATGTAAAATAATCATTTACTTTATCTGAATGTTGCATATTTGGTGGTAAATCCGGTTTAAAATTAAAATGAATACTGAGTGGTGTAAGTTGATTCCATAATTATTGCTTTTGATATCATTGAGTTTGTAAAAACGTACGAAACCAAACTTTTCACGTTTAGTGGACGAATTAGCGAAATTGGTTATAATTTTCCCAGTTTTCTGAGGTACTTCTCTACTAATATAATGTTTCCTTTAAGTTATGTATTACTTTTTAATTCAATGATTAAGAAAAATTGCTATAAAAATACCACCAACTTTTCTTAGATTCATTTACTACTGCATTTATAATATTTACGGTAATTGTTGGACTGTCTGTAATAAGGAAAATTCAGTATTCAAACCGATTATAACAAAAAAAAAACACAAACAGGAAACTGAACGAACAATAGTAATGCCGTATGCCATAAAAAATTTAAACAATTTAAATTTTGACCGGAACACAAATATGAACTTTCAAATAATTAATAATTATTCAAAAACAAGTTATCAGGTTTGTTTTCTATTGACAATCACTTTATACAGTTTTTTGTTACATAAACTTTTTTATTTTTACATTTCTTCTGCACATTTTTATACTGTTGTGTAAAGTGAAATATTTAGCAGATTGGAAGTGAAAGTTGTTAAAATCCTATTTTTGATCTTCTCCAACATTTCGATATGAAGGTAAATTTTGACATATATAGTTTGACAGTTCATTTACAAATGCATTATTTTAGAGTAGACAGAAATTCACAGTTTCAGAAAAAAGTGTTTCAAAGCGATCTGATTCAGAAGCCGATAGTTATTTAGACAATCGAGTCAAGAAGAAAATTACCTGTAATCCATTAATACAAAAAAATTTAAACTTCTTACAAACTTACAACAATCTTTTTCGAAAACCTTCTAGTCATATTGGGGACGCTGATTCTTATTTTAGGCACTCACTCAGGAATAACGAGCCCTTTGATTTATTACGAGATCTAAACTTACAACAATATATTGTCAAGTCTGTGAAGTCCTTTGAAAGTTTGAATAAGGTGAGTAATAATTTAAAATGCCGTTGTTTTGTTACTCAGAATGATCTTCATCCTATTAAAGTTAAAATTCCTCACACGCTCTCTTGATAAATGACTTTTTTATAACAATATTTTTCTGGCGAAATATTAAAACATTTTAAAAAAATGTTGTTATACAGGGCATTCCTTAAGTAATAGGATGCAGAGCAACAGTGGATTCCGGACATCTAAACCTTACGATTTAGCTAGACTTATCTTAGTCCAAAAGTTGATATTAAAAGAGAAACAGAGTACTGATATATATCTGAAAATTGCTAAACAGATGTTATTTGGGATAGGAAATAATAATCAGGGAGAAGAAACTAGACCGGCGTTCAGGACCGATAACTACTGCTGCTTCATATGGTTGACAGAAGGACATACGTCGACAAATAAAAGCAAACATTTAAAATGAATAATGAAATACATATCGCTTGTTTTAATGTATTATTCAGAATGACCGAAGTCTAGTATACATGGTCACAACTAATATTCGTTCTGCCTTCGTGGCTGTTAAATTTGAGCGATTTGGTCTGTACATAATATGTGTATCCTAGATGTATCCTCGGTTTTTGCAAAAATTTAAAAAACTCGGGTTTTATGTTAATCAAATATAAGAATGCATTGTTTACAAGACTATTTAGCCAATAAAGTGTATAACTGAAAATGTAACTCAGATGCAAAACTCAGTATTTATTTGCCTCGGCCCAGGCCTGGACTGGGCGGTGGGCTAGGGGCTCCTGTGCCATTTGATCCCAGGCGCCCCAGCGCCTTACGACCGTATGCATAGTCATTCTCCGGCGACTCGTCAGCCGTCACTTAGCAAAGAATGAGTCTTATGTACTTCATACATAGGGCTTACTTACGGCTGTAGTTCCCCGTTGACTCGCCAGCCGCCACAGCAAAGAATGAGTCATGTATTTCATACATAGGGCTATTTTATTGATGAGTGGCGGCTGGCGAGTCACCGGAGAACGCCTATGCATACGGTCGTATGCATAGGCGTATGCAGACATAGACTCATAGCACGTCCCCAGTTTTAAGTTAGCTCCTAGATGACGCCACGTGCGCTGTACTCGATATTCGATGTAACTTCCTAATTATATTAATTTGAGATCCTTAGATACAGGAGGCTTTGGATTAAATCGAATATATAATAGTTCTTAGAAAATGACCCCACATAATTTCTTTTCTAATGAAGAAATGCGAGGTATGGTATGCATTTACGTTTAAAAGAATTTTAATGGAATCTGGTATTTAGAAAAATATCTGAATAATTGGGGATGGACTATTATTTTCCATTCCAAAAAACCTCCGTTTACCAATTTTCAGATCAATATCGCCAAAACTGCTTGAATTATGATAAAAAATTAAAATTATAATGTAGGTAGGTTAATCCCATATGAGTAATTATTCATGATAAGACAAACAGAAAAATTCTCATAAAATTCCTTTATTGGTGTGACCGGTTTCGTGAACAAGTAAATTTGCTTCACATCATCAGACCCAGGAATTTTTATAAATAAAACCAGGGTAGTCAAAATTAAATTAGTTTTGCAACATAGTCAAAAGGGGGTAAGTAAATGTAAGATATATAAATTTTTTTGTATTTAATAAATTAACTTTCTAATAAAAATTATAAAATTAAGCAAAAAAGCACAAAAAAAAGCACGTTAATTTTAAAATTTTTATTTGAAAGTTAATTTATTAGATACAAAAAATTTATATATCTTACATTTACTTACCCCCTTTTGACTATGTTGCAAAACTATTTTAATTTTGACTACCCTGGTTTTATTTATAAAAATTCCTGTGTCTGATGATGTGAAGTAAATTTACTTGTTCACGAAACCGGTCACACCAATAAAGGAATTTTATGAGAATTTTTCTGTTTGTCTTATCATAAAATTATAATTTATACTTTAACCAGCACCACCTAAAACACAAGGCCAGAGCGCTAGATCTGTGACGTCATCTTAGGTAGGGGCGTAGTAGTAGAGTTAACACCGCCGATAACGGTAATCCATCAGTTTTGTAATTGTTTTTAATTTATAAACAAAAATGTAATGTGATATGTGTCTCCATTATTATCCTCTATAACAAATGGAATAAGTATAGGGATCTTTACTTGGCCAACAAAATATTGTATTATTATTATAAAATCTGTTTGATATTTTATTATTTTTTCTCTGTGATATATGGATTGGCTTGATTGCAAACTATATTCTTCAATTTTATCTAATAGATTCTGAATTTGCTGAATGTCATTGACAATAAATGATGTTAATTTATTTACGTTAAAATTCATTAATTCACCATGAAGAAATGTTTCTACTTTAAAATTTGATATTATTATAATAGCATAACTAATAACAACGGGTCCTGGTGAATTTTTCATTTTAAGCAATGTAACCTGTGAATCACTAGATATATTAAACCAATCCTGTTGTAATTTAATATTTTTCATTTTTCAATAAAGTCGCCATAATTTTTAATTATTATAGATTGCTCGAGAATACTAAACTCTTCTTCTGCTTTATAAAATAATTTGATGGTACAAAATATTTCCTAGTTATTACCGATATTCACTTTTGCTTGGAGAACTAAATGTGTGACCTGTCGGTCTATTTTTCGTATTTCCATTACACTCAAGGACACAACACGTACATGGGCAATCTGCTTACTTTGATTTCGTATGTATCACAGTAATAACACTAAATATTATATTCACTAGCCCGTTAAGTAATAATTTTAATCACTAAACAATAAAAACAACAGAAAATCTGTATAGAAGAAGCACGCGACACGATAAACATACATAAACTACCCTGTTTTCTGGCGCACGTGAAACTACCTATGCCGACGTCAAGCAAATTTCGAGAACAATGTTTCGATCTTGTGTTTTAGGTGATGTTGCTTTAGTACCC
This sequence comes from Rhamnusium bicolor, assembly GCA_029963845.1. Lineage (NCBI taxonomy): Eukaryota > Metazoa > Arthropoda > Insecta > Coleoptera > Cerambycidae > Rhamnusium > Rhamnusium bicolor. The sequence goes on along the minus strand of JANEYF010002641.1, from coordinate 374,746 downwards.
TGTTTCTCTTTTAATATCAAATTTTGGATTCAGATGAGTTTAGCTAAATCGTAATATTTTGATGTTCGCAATTCACTGCTTCTCTATGTTCCATCATTTAAGGATCACCCTGTATATACTTTCTATTTAACGGGAATATATGTCATGATGTGCAGTACCTAGTATATGCACAAAGAAAAATAGTTAAATGGGGTAATGGGTAGCAAGTTACGTCTAAATATGAAAGTAAAATTTAAAGAGAAACATTCTAAATGCGAATTGAATTAAAAACATTTTGAAACATTGTATTGCAAAACTTAAAAGCTGTAAAAAAGTCAAAATGTAGAGCTTAAGTTTCTTGACGTTATTTTTACACGTTTAATTGTTTGGTGAAAAACATTTTAAACTGACAATTTTATCTCCTATGTTTTTATCCGAATAGTTAAGCCGAGCAGTTGAATTTATGCAAAACGGTTCAAATCTGTAGTTGAATTTAAAAAGATTTTTATAGATTTTAAATTTACCAAAAGTTTAATACAGCATATGTCATTTTTCTAGAGGAAACCAAGATCTAAAAGAACTTTATTGTCTCCTAAAGAAATTCCTACTAGACATTCTTACTCTGATTTAAGTTTTGACACTAATGAGAAGGGAGATCTTTATGTGAAGGAAATATACTCTGCTGATCAAAAAGAAGAGTCTGGCAGTGATACAGAAAGCGAAGAAAAAGAATACTATTCTCCGACAAACGAGCTTTTAGTTGATCTTGAAGAAGTTGAAGAAGTTTCAGACGAAAACTCACCAGTTGAGTCAGTAGTTGAGAATAATTTAAAAGGAAAACTAGACTTACATTTACAAATAGTATCTGAAGCAATGGAGGGGGAAGAATTTGATGGAGAAGCTGAGGAAGGCTTCGACGGGGAAGAAACGGTAAAATTTTAGACGATTTGTAAAAACAAATGCCAATTATATCCCATCGGTTTAACTTTGATCCATTATCAAAATGAATCATTACGATATAATTCATCTCGTGGTTCAATTCTGAACCCAGTTGAAAGTTCTTTGTTACAACTGTAATCCTGTATTTTAAAATTAAGTCAATACTAAATCACCTTTTCACTATTTACTCCAAATCGTGTGTCGACTATAGGAAATATGTAATTGATGAACATGATAGATATATTATAATTTTGGCACAGTATGATTGGTTATAGGCCAGGTAGTGTGAGGGACATTGACAAAGATGGTCTGGGATCAAATTTTATGCGGGCTGCTATCACTCGAAACCCACGGCGCTCGGCACGAAAACAAGCGAAGACTTTACAGATTACATTAATCATTTGAGTGCGCAGAGAATTTTAAGTAAACATATGTACTTCCACTATTATAAAATCCAGCTAGTTCATTTTGGGTTAAGCTTTACGTTAACGATTGAGAGCTAAAATTAGGTAACATAGGAATTCTGGGCGACATCCCAGAGACGGGTTTATCCTAGTACTATATTACGAAAAATGCGCAATACAGTAATAAAATAAATAGTAACTTCCGACGGTTTTTGTTTACTTACACATTAAACTTTTTGCAGTAAAACTCCCATCAATGAAGGGGTCGTCGATCGCCGAGAATTATATAATATGTGGGGAAGAACGCATAACCTTGGGGATAGTGACTGCCTCGACCTTGTATTGTTCACCTAATCATTCTATTCAGTCTGCAAATGACTGCGGTTGAGAACTGTTGCATATGGCAAGTATAAAGACTTTTTTTTATTTCTTTTATTATCATTACATAGTTTCTGTTGAGTAAGTATTGTGGTCTGGTCAGTGTGACTTTAGGAGGGCTAAGAAGCTATAAACTCCTGGCAGTAAAATTCGAAAGGTGATAATACAGACGTTCATCAGCGACAAAACTTGTTGCAGAAAAAATTTATAATTATTGAATTCGGCGAAGTAGTGTTTATTGTATTTAAAAAGAACTTGCGCTGTTTCAATTTATTATGTTGAGTTGCGAAGTTTTCATTCGCCTTGTTTTGTTAGGCCTACTATGAGTAGTATGTTTCGCCGCCATCAAAACTGACCAGCTTGTGAGGAGATATTTTAGTCAACTGCTATAGGTATAGTAAAGCCGGTACTGGACTTGATCCCTTATTATAAACAAAGAGGTGCAAATTGTATGCAATAATTATTCAAAATCTAAATAGCCGTTTTTCTAATACACATTTACACATCATATTATTCGTTCAAAACTTCACATTTTTTAAGATAATGTCCCTTTACTTACTAAATTATTAACTAGGATGACGAAATAAAGGAAGTAGGCAAGATGATAGAGCAAGCATCTGATGAACTGGCCCAAGTGGCGGAGGAGAACAGGCAGTTAATGGACGCGATAAAGGTTTTATTTAGTTTATTTACAAAAATAACATATTTAAAAATATATCCCAATATATTTTAGGAATCACCCGACGAGGGAAAAGAAGGTAAGATATTACAAGAGCCAGAATGCCAGCAATAGCACTAACATTTGTAAATTTGAATGAAGTGCTTAAAAATGTCAGCAATCGATTCATTCCAAAACTTACTATATATCTTCATAGTCGAAAATAGTGAGAGTTGTTCCAAATCGAACAGACACATGATGTACGTGTAGATTTCTTGTATTGATGACGGTTCTCACTACAGGGGGAGAGGGCATAATCCATACACGGCATTATTTGCGTTACTGCTAACACCTGCTCGACTTGAAACAACTCTCGCTGTACAGTAATACATAATATATATTCATTTTGTTATCATTGTGACATATTCGGTGATCTATCATCTAATTTTAAATAATATCATATTAAATCTGCCATATTTGCAATAAGGCGATACGGCGTTACCGAGATCTAATATGTATATTCGTCCTCAATTATATTGCCAGTCAGTTGTGTTATGTCTAACACTTGAACGTGCATTTTTAAGTAGCTCTCGATACTTAAGAAATTGTTTATAACTAGTTTTATTTTCCACATGGCACTGAGCTAATAATTCTTATATTAAATTAAAGTCGAAAATCAAAATACAGATATTAAAATATTGTAATCATTTCATTTGCTGTGTGCATTATTCTGCCATCGAAGTTAGTCTCTCCAAATGAATTTGTTCCTTACCTTGATTAGGTGGAGATGGATCCACATTCAAATTTGATCCAGCAATAGATGCAGCAGTTTTAAAAGAATTAGAGGATGCCGAGAAACAGGCTAAAGAAACTGCCAAAATTATTAATGAACTTAAAACTAGAGTAGCGGAATTACTGCAAAAGGAACAAATGACAGAAGAAGAAGGAAGAGAGCTAGAGCAGAAAAACAAAGAGTTAAAAGCACAAATGATACTATTCGAAGAAAAGACGAAAAGAATTCAGTTTCTAATAGGGCAAAGTAATCTTTTTGAGAATATGATTCCACCAAAGCCACCACTGCAAGCGAAACATAATGAGGATATGTTACCTAAAGTTATAGTATGTGGTCTAACTGAAAATAATATGCCAAAATTAATTATTTGTGATAATAATAAAAAATGCAGGCCAAAATCGACGTCCAAGCCTCCCCCTGCTGAAGCTCCTCCTCAATCAATGGTATTTATGATTAATTTTATTTATAAGCTAATAAAAAATATTGGGTTTTAGCCAGCCATGCCACAAATTGCCAAAAAATTAAACGAATGTTATTGTATGCAAGAAAAATTAGCAGCTGAAAATGCCGACCTGGAAGGAAAAAGGTTTGTACGATAAGGTGGTTTAACAATGACGGGGATTACTTTTTAGCGTGTCTTTGTGGTGTTAAAATGTCAAAGGACAAACTTCAAAAATTTGATTAAAAAAAAACTAAACATTTTTAAGCTATCTGTCGGTTAGAATATTATACATAATTTGAGAAAAACACAATAACATACAGCAGCATAGATAATCAGTCGAGTCAAACAAAATAAAACCGTATGTTTAGTGCCACTAATGTCCTAGTTTTTTTCGAACATGTGTCTTAAGCCTCATAATCACAGCTGCAAAATCAAATTTTTCGTCTGAATTTTGTGTAAAACTGATTTGAAAATATTCGTGGCGGGAGATCTCTTCTTTCATACGAATTCGGGAAAAAGTTAAAACCAAATTAACTTGTGAATATTTGTTCCCTCCACGATGGAAACGTCAAAAGAAACATAATATCTTAGAACACTATACTTAAGCGGTAAAAAATATTATATATTATGTTCTATATGAGATTATGAAAATCGACCTGTGCTTTCTTCATTGCCATATATTTCTAACCCACATATCCCTTGAGGCCTCATTCCTTATATTTCTATAATACAAATAATAGGAATGATATAGATATATCCTGGGCTTTCGGTCAATTAAATAAATAAGAACAATATTTATTTTCTTACGTTTCGGTTTATTACAACCATCGTCAGAAAACTACAATTAATTACACAAAAATTATAAGGTTATGTTATGTTATGTTATGTACTTACAATATGGATTATTTTGGTATTTTTTTGGTACTACTTTACATTTTATAACTATTGCAGATGAGTGTTTATACGTGGCTGAAACTCTTCTGGCTTGTGGTGAGGTTTGTTTATGTTAACTGTGAAGAGGTGTGATTTATGTGTGTATTATTAGATATAATATTTTTCTTACATTGGTGGTGTAAATTATTAGGATTAAACAGTTTATTTTATGTGTGGACTTGATGGAAAGATGGAAAAAACTTGTTATATTTTATTTTTATAAGTGTATTTATCCCCTTTACATTTAACTTAATAAGCTGACATATGTTTCGCTTAAATTCTCAATATCTGTACGGTTGTTAATTGCGTTATTATGTCTTTTAATTTGTAGCATTTCATGTATTGTTCTTCGGTGGTAGTTTGGTTCTCTTTCTAGTATGTTTATATTGTTAAAGTCAAAACTATGGTTGTAGTCTAATGCATGTTTCGTAAGCGCTGTTGAATTTGGAATCGCTGTTTTTATATTATATTTATGTGTGTATATTCTTTTGTGTAAGTATTGTTTTGATTGGCCTATATATGTGCTGTTACAGTTATTGCAGTCTATTTTGTAAACGGTACTAGTTTTGTTTTTCGGTTGTAATTTATGGTTCAGTTTTGTGAAGAATTATTTTGTCGTGTTATGTGGTTTATGTACTATTGATATATTATGTTTTTTAATACGTTTGAGGTATTTTCTGATACCTTTGGTATATAGGGCATAGAGATATATTTCTTATTATTTTGGTTGTATGTATTCATTTCTTTATTATATTATTGAAATTAACGGTCAAGGAAAGCATATAAGTATAATACAAATTAATTAAAACCTTAATAGACGGAGAGCTGGCGGCCGCGGAGGTACTACAACATTACCTCCGGCTGGAATTTTGTGAAGTGGTTGGGGGGACCATGAGGAAGTGCCATCTGCAAGGATTTTGCTCAAAACCCCTGCAAAGGACACGTCAGACTCAAAAATGAAAAAATCCTTGCTCAAAAAATGATCATACCTCCGGCTGAAAATTTGCACATTACCTGTTTAAAAGTCACAGATAACGTATGTAAATCGTCAGACGTCTCGGTCGCTGCCAAAGGGGTGTCAGACGCCCTCAAAGTTGTCATTTTTTTTAAAAAATTTTTTTCTTACCTCCATTTGACGTTTTAACATATTGCAACAGAGACCATTTTAAGCACATTTTAAAATCGTCAGACGAAAACACCGCTGCGAAGTCCCCCTACAATGTTCACAAAGTTCCGACCCACATGGAACGTATATTTTTTTTTCGAAAAATTATTTTCATTACCTCCGTCTGACGTTTTTACATATTATCGTAGAGACAATTTTAAGCATATATATAAATCGTCAGACGAAAATACAACTGTGGAATTCCTCTGCAATGCCGCGAAAATCCAGCCTACATTACTACATATTGGGGTATTTCAAAATAAAGTAATTTGCTATTTTTTGACTTGGCATCCCGTAAAAAGTTTACTGACGATGAATTAGAGATTTTGATCAAAGATGAGCGCTCTAGGTGATGTGGAGCATCGTCCGCAATTGTTTTTTGATGAAAAATCACAAAATTACGTAGAATTTTTATGACAAATAGGTCAAAAGAAAATCCGACGAGATGGTCATTTTGAAATGAAAAACTTTCTTGACATTATTTAATAAAATCAACCGTTAGGAAAATTACATCTTCATCCTTTTGATATAAAATAATAATCGCTTCAAACCTCTGGATATCGATCAATATTTTCATTTTATACTTTTTATATGTATGTACTGAAAATTTTTCCCTTAAATTGACTTCCTTTTTATTACCTCAACACGCATTTCAATAAATCAAAAAAAATATTGAAACAATATACGGTATTCATTTTATGGTGTTTCAAAAAATAAGAAATTTCGATTTCTCAACGAGCTGTAGCTGAAATTGTTAGTTTAAGTGAACCAAAGGATTCTGTCAAAAGATGAGAATTTTCCGTAGAGTGAAAGATTCAGCGCAATTCAACTTTTTTATGGAAAATCACAAAATAAAATATAATTTTTGTGGCAAATAAGTCAAAAATAAAATTTTAACGGGCGGCATAGTATTTTTAAGTTATTTGAGTGATTTTGAAACAGAAAACTCTCTTGACATTTTTTCGACAAAATGAATCGTTTAGCTAGAAAAAATTCAAACAAATTGAAAAAAGTGAGTAGTTTCCAAACTTTAACTATTTTTTTTTGTGGAGGAACACGAATTATTTTGTAATAGCCGTAATTTGTTGTAAAATAAAAAAGTGAAAATTGTTATAAATTGGCCCATCTCTCCACATTTTTCGAAAAAATCAACTGTTTCACCATGAAAAATTAATTGAGGTTTCGAGAATACCCACTTTTTCAATTTGTTTGAATTTTTTCTTGCTAAACGGTTGATTTTATTAAATAATGTCAAGAAAGTTTTTCGTTTCAAAATGACTCAAAAAACTTAAAACATACCATCTCGTCTGATTTTCTTTTGACCTATGTGTCACAAAAATTCTACGTAATTTTGTGATTTTTCATCAAAAAACAATTGCGAACGATGCTCCACATCACCTAGAGCGCTCATCTTTGATCAAAATCTCTAGTTCATCGTCAGTAAACTTTTTACGGGATGCCAAGTCAGAAAATAGCAAATTACTTTATTTTGAAATACCCCAATATGTAGTAATGTAGGCTGGATTTTCGCGGCATTGCAGAGGAATTCCACAGTTGTATTTTCGTCTGACGATTTATACATATGCTTAAAATTGTCTCTACGATAATATGTAAAAACGTCAGACGGAGGTAATGAAAATAATTTTTCGAAAAAAAAATATACGTTCCATGTGGGTCGGAACTCTGTGAACATTGTAGGGGGACTTCGCAGCGGTATTTTCGTCTGACGATTTTAAAATGTGCTTAAAATGGTCTCTGTTGCAATATGTTAAAACGTCAGACGGAGGTAAGAAAAAAAATTTGTTGAAAAAAAAAATGACAACTTTGAGAGCGTCTGACACCCCTTTGGCAGCGACCGAGACGTCTGACGATTTACATACGTTATCTGTGACTTTTAAACAGGTAATGTGCAAAATTTCAGCCGGAGGTATGATCATTTTTTGAGCAAGGATTTTTTCATTTTTGAGTCGTCTGACGTGTCCTTTGCAGGGGTTTTGAGCAAAATCCTTGCAGATGGCACTTCCTCATGGTCCCCCCAACCACTTCACAAAATTCCAGCCGGAGGTAATGTCGTAGTACCTCCGCGGCCGCCAGCTCTTAGTCTATAAATAAACACTGTAACTTGCATGGTTTTCTAGTGGTTTTCATTATATTTTGAAATTATTTGATCCGAATTTAAGAGTGAAACCAAGTAAATTCTTAATAAATAGAACACTATTAGTTTTATAACGAATTTCGCTTTAGTGTGAACGGAAGATATCGATGAGAACACGGAGTTGCGAATTTCACAGAATGAAATCCACATTTCGAAGCTGTGGGTATGAGCCTTTACACCAATTTTAAATATATTATTTGTATATTATTAAGTATATTATTTGTTCATGATAGTGTTCTTCATAAATTCTTGTTAAGAATATTTTCCAAAGGAAGTTGACGGAAAATTGAATATTTCATTTTCAAATACTGTACAGTAAAGATATGTAATAGAAACATTACATATTTTTGTAAAGAGCAGTACGTGAGCAAGTCAAATTCGTAAAACGTACAGGGTGTTCCATTTAAAAAATCATAGTTTGTATGTTTGTCCAGTAGATATATGTCAACGGAGATGTTAACCTATTGCACACTTTTAGGAAGTTTTTGAATTCATCCAAATGTGAAATATGAATTACAACAATGTCTAGAAAGCTGTTATTTGTTACGCCCAATCTAAAATGATAAGATTCAAAATGTATAACAAGTGTAGTATCAAACTAAATATAACAATTCGCTACTGCGCGTGAATAAGAGGATATGTCAAAAACTAACAAACTGAGAAAATGCAAATTAATAATTCATAGATATTGCAGCTTTTAAATGTGTATCTAGAGTTTGAACTACATTTTAAAATATGCAGATTTTATGACGTAACATTTTGCACAGTTATTGCAAATATAAACTTTATTGCTATAGCTATGTTTAATTGACTTATCTCACTCTACACCAATTATTTTTCAACATAACTCGTTTTACACTAAATTGCTTATAAACAAACAGCAACAGTGGTGAAAAAGATTTATTCAGTATTTTTGCAAACAAACTATTTTCATAAGCTTAAGAGTATTAAGAACTAAACCTTAAAAAATAAAAAATGAACAATATCGGGCAATACGTTGACCAGACTATTCGTTGTACGTACATTTTTATAAATCCCATAGTGATTCTGAAATATAAGGGGAGCATCAAATGCTGTTTTTAAAGTACGGGAGTAATGATAAAACCAAATTCCAGACTATGATAAAAACGAACGGTTTGAGACCTAAAAAATAGAAAATTTATCCGAATTGGCATGCCGTCTGTGTGTCGCAAGTCATTTGATGTGACCGCATTCACTCAAACTTGTCTCAACGTAGAAATCTGAAATTTTGCATACAATCAACCTTATTCTGGTGGTCATCAGTTATTCGTTATTGAAAAATATCTAATACATAAAAAGTATATTGATAGGTCTGCAGTAAGAATAGAACATTTTTTTAAATAGAATTTTTTTTAGATCGAGCATAATAGAAAAAAAAGGTTAAGGGGTATCTCCAATCCTTTAAATTTGCCTAATAATTTAAAAATTTTCCTGTAACATATCTAACTCTTTGGGATTTATGTTAGGGGTTAATTTTATGGATAAATAATAATATACCTACTGTCTTCTTCTAAGTGTTTTAATATTGCATTGCGTTTTGGAAGTTCTTTTTTTTTTGCGTGTACACCTGTGTGCAACTGTACACTGTTTGTAGAGTTGGCAAAAATGCGCCGCAGGACATAGGCGTACGCACTATAAAAGTGTAAGAAAAGAAATTAACTAGTAATAAAAGCAATAAACTGTTACAATTTATAACAATGTATGCACAACTTACCTTCTTAACTAGCTTGGTTATCACAAACTGGAAAAGATGTGTAAAAACTTTGCAGCATCATGTGTGTTTCTATGGTTGTCTCCGAGAGTAATGTTCGACGTGGTGAAAAAATATGCTTATATTTTAAGAACGACCGTTCGACATCTATTGATGTAATACAAGCATACTTAAAATAGTCTTTGAACTCACTTAAGGAACCTAGTCGGGAAAAGCTTCGGATAGATATGTCACTCTCTAGAAAGTTGTTATACATGCGCCGCTGAATAATTTTGCTCTTGACTATACCGTCACTGAACGTTTTATTCACCGACTTCATTGAGGTGCGATTCTTGATAGAGGTAATACTTCCTTGCTCCAAAGATACTTATTTAGAAAATTCATTTTAACCAAATAGTACGGAATAAAAGTTTGAAACTTGCTGAGCATAATTATGAAGATATATTCTAGAAGACATGTATGAATTTTACCTCGAATTTTACCGATTGATATCATAATTCAGGAGCTAATCACGTTCAAATTTCACTTATATTTACAGTTTAAATTTTCCATACATAAAGTGAAAATTAATTAAAATAGATGTACATGTACACTCTAGTACACTCTCAACTACTGATCCTCCAAATTTGGTGTAATTTGACCAAACCGTATGGAAGAAATAAATTTTGAAAAATTACCTTACAAACACTGGTTCGATTAGTCCTCTTAACAGATCTGCAGATGCACCATCAGTACCAGCACAAATTTGTCTTAATGTGGTTAAACCGGTGTCTTGCTTTATTTAATACACGTGTGAATTTTTCTCCAAGGGACTCATTTTTTTGCGTCACCTATTATAGAGAGCAGTCGATTTATTTCGTCCACTATTTGCAGTAACTGCGCTAACGAGAACACACTGTTTTGTAAGTTTTTCATAGCGTCATATAATCTTTTATAGTTCTTGTGAATAGCTTTTAAAGCTGTTTCAACAGAAACATCTTCGAATTCTGTCTGGCTTTCCTTAATAGCTGCAGCCTCGTCAGAATTGAATTGTAGTATCACAGTTTTTATTTGTTGTAAATATTGAGCATAATAAAATGCTTCCTCCAACCATGTTCCCCAACGTGTAAGAATCGGCTGTGGTGGTTCGAGAATATCAGGACACTTGTTCTGAAATGCGTGAAGACGTTTAGAAGATTTAATAAACACTTTTTTTAGTACTTGCTATTAATGCATCTACCTCTGGAAAACCTTGTCGAATAGTTTTTGCCGCAAGGTGTAAAGCATGCACTTTACGAGTAACTTGTACTAACCTACAATTGTGTTCTTGAAGAGAACGGCCCACTAAACGCATTGTTGTGGCACCATCGTTCACAAACATCAATTTTCTGACGTCTCCAGCACTACCCGCGTAATTGTTTGACCAGTACACTCAGTCTTCTGTTAGTTAGTAACAGTGGAAATGTTGGTTCAAGTGGGTCCAGTACACGTACTATAACATTTACAATAGAATTTTTTTACAATCTGTCATCTCGTCACCACATAACCACAGCCGTGTATTTTTTAGTACACATTTGATTTTATTTACAATGTCTTCACTTACAGTTGGTACATAGTTACGCAACGTTGTACGACTTGATAACGTCACCTTGGGATTGTATTTATTCCAGAACTCCTGAAATGGTTGTTTATCAAGTATGTGCAGCGGAACATCACAGGCAATCAGTATTAAGAGTAAATCGAACATAAACTGTGTCGTTGAAGGCACGCCATTTTTTTTTAGTTTTATGTTGCACAGAATTTACGTGACGTTTATAATCACAATCACGTTTGTCCCAGCACATCAGGTCAATCTCGCATACCTTACAAATTATTATAACACCATTGTAGAATAAATCCTGGAATTCACTGATGAATTTATTCACTTTGTCAGCGTATGGGCGTTTTTTACCCTTGGGCAGGTTTGACATATTTTATTATTAATTAATATCAAGAGGACAATACAAAAAATAAAATTATCAACAATACAACTGTGATAAATACATTACGTTATTGACACCTCGACGAATAACAGTAGACTAAAGTAGTGAACAAGTCTTGCTTACGTACTTGGGTATTTCTCTACCTGGCACCGCCCATGATTTGCGAATCGAAATGCCATTCTATTTATCATCATGTCCAATGTGAAATGAGTGAAAAATTAATTATTTTATTTCGTTTTTCTCATTTATCTCATTTGCCTCATGCTCCTCGTTTGTTATATTTATCTCGTTTGTCTCATTTATCTCATTTGTATTATTTGTATCATTTGTCTTATTTGTCTCATTTTTTCACATTTTTCTCATTTGTCTCATTGGCCTCATAGGTCTCATTGGACTCTTTTTTGTTCTACTGTAACAGGTAAAGATTGTTTGTACGCCTTTTCGGAATCAAAGCTTCGTTACCTTTACCTCGCCTTTTCTAAACTCACAGCTTTAAATATTTCATGTTCATCCAGAAGCTTTGCTCTTTTTTTCACTTTAAATAATTTCAGACCTGCAGCGAAAAACGAGATAACTACAGCTCATATACAATATAATTCAATATGATTTTTGATTTAACTTGTTTATACACATAAGAATATTTAGTAATAAATCCCGATTAGACTTATACCCTTTTACACAGCAATGGAGAATACATTTTTATGCCTGAATTTGACTAAACTCTGTTTTCGCAATTTTTTGACGTATCCCTTTATTCACGCGCAGTAGCGAATTGTGATCTAAATTTATCAGTGGTTTCTCAGCAGTATACAGAGTGTTTATAAGGTGATGTTGAAAATTTCCCGAGGTAAACTCGCGTAAATAACCTATTAAGTTTGTAGAACTATGAACTTGAATTTGAGTTCTATAAAAGTAGGAAAGACTGAGAAACGGAACAAAACGCGTCTACTATTCATATACTGGATACACAGTTCTGTTTTTTTGGTCCAAGATAAAATTACTTTAGGTTCTTCATGTGAAGTGGCCCTTTCTGGTATGATGAGTTCACTAGTAATCAGTAGAATTCTAAGTTTCCAGATTTCATAAAATTTCAGAGCCGTCTTTGAGAAAAACGTATCACTTACAAAAACACCGCCACACAGACGACATTTCTGATCAGATAAATTTGTTCTTTTCGAGCCCGGAAACGTCTATTTTCATAATAATTTGGAATTTATTTTTTTTACAATGCTAATCTCTATCTATTGATGGATTAGAGAGTAAAATGATGGAGTAAAGTATCAATTCAAAAAAGAGGATGGTGTAGATTTTGCGCACATAAGATTAAACAAACAAACCAGGAGAATCGTTTTCCATTGGTGCCATCTGGTGACGCAATGCTGTTTGAAAACCATTGCTGTTTATTTTGAAATGTTAAATAAAATCAAGTAACTTCTTTAAGTCTGTCATCAAAATATCAAAATTTACAGTTAAAAATGATTAATATCAAAACAATCCCTACAATCCCGACAATAATTTTATAAAGTTCTAATTTTATTCAAATAGCTTGAGTAGAAAAAACATATTCAAACATTTTTAAACAGGTATAAGTTACAATCTGATCTGCTAAACAAAGACCAAACTGTGGAGTGTCTTCAAAGACAACTAGCCAATCTACAGAATGAAATGCGCATGGTTTGTAAAGAAAATGCAATGTTAAACGAAAAAAATGGAGGTAATGAGAAGGATTTTTTATTAATATTTATTAACTATTCTCAAATGACTTAATTTAAAGGGTTGTGGACCTACATGCGAACATCCTTGTGGTCAGCAATCGGCTCCTGGCAAAACTAGGAAAACTTGTGGAAAGGGTAAAGGATTATGTCCTGCCGACATAGAGTCGAGATTGAAGGAATACTCGGACAATACGCAGAATCTGGTATGTTGTTTTCCCATGAGGAATATTAGAAAAGTTGTTGGATAGTTTGATATTTTCTAAAACTTGAATGAACCTTGTATAGTACGCTATTTCTACAGAATTAGAGAGTATATTAGTTATGCCTCTTTTTGATGTCTTAACATGATGAATAAATGATATTTTGGAGATTGAGACATCTTAATAAAAGTAATTCCTTAATAAAACAAGATAGATTTATTGGGGTTCAAAATAAAACAAAGAAGGTTTAGTGCCATATCCCCCAAAAAGAAACAATTATGCAACTACGGACACGTGTTTCGGAGTTATTGCCCCTCATCAGCGTGCCAAACCTTTGTTTTGTTCTAATTTCTTAATTTTCAAACTTGCAAACTTAGCAGTATCCGTTTATAGGAATTAGGTTGTTTAAACTTATATTTCTACTAATGTTATTTCTGAATTCTAAATCGCTCACGTTCTACGCGTTTGAAATCTTAAACTTAAAATGCACCTGTGAAATCGACACTCGATACAGGTAAAAGGAAAAAAACTTCCCAACTCCTGCCATCCGAGGTCATCATCAAGCCAAAGAATATTGGCACGTGAGAAAATCATTCAGTTTTCTACTTACAACTACCTACAGCGCCCTGAGCTGGGGTTGAGTTTGGCCTCAATTAGATATAATTCAGAATCGTGCTGAGCTATGCCTTCTGATATGTAGTACCCAATAATATTTTTTTTGCTTTAATTCAAAACATAACTCAAACATATTCTTTATTATCCTTGATTTAAGACCAGTGTTTTATCTGTGTGGAAAATGTTTTCTAACATTTTAAAATATTTTAAGGAAAAACAATTAGGGGATATGGAAGTTGAAGTTAGAACTATGCAACAAGAACTTATAGCTGTACAAAAGGAAAGAGAACATTTGGAACACCACAGGAAAATGATGTGCGTTCCACCACCCTGTGCTCCACCACCGTGTTATCCATCACCGTGTCCTCCATCACCCTGTGGTCCTCCACCTCCTTGTGGTCCTGCACCGCCATGCGGTCCCCATCCTTGTATGCAACCACCATGTACTCCAAAACCAGTAAGTTTAGAATATGAAAGTTGAGAAAATTAATTATTTGAATATTAACAAGTTTACCATTTAGTACTATTAGTGGTTCGACAATATTTCAGTTCATTTTGAGAACAAAGTTGCCTTAATAATTTAGTATATTCAAAAAAAAATTTTTCTGTACGTATTTATTCATAAATTTATATTATTTATTGAAGGTGAATTTGTTTCTATATTATAGTAGATATTTTTTAGCTCTGAAAATTTAGAATCAGAGGTCTCTCCTCAAGTAATACATTCCAGCATGAAATTTTACAAAAAGGCAATTAAAACTTAATTTTTAATATGATAGTTGAGATCTTTATTGATGATTTAAATCTGCGATAGATTAGATTTCAGGGCATTTTTTAATACAGACGAGCTAGGGGTAAATGTGTCCTTCTACATTGGAAATATCCTCTGGCCGATGTTGCAAAAACCCTATAAAATATGATCATATTTAAATTATTCCGATTACCCGGTGCTGTATTAGATTTCATTAAGTTATAAATATCCCTTTTTATTTTTAAATTTAAATCAACACGTTAGGTAAAGGGCAAATTAGCAACAAAGATACATAGTCAAAGATTATATGTATATACCATAAAAGCTTATTTCTGATAAATGAAAAGTCAGACAGAGTGAGATGAAATAGTTAAATTTGTGAGGGATTTTACAAAATTTCATCTCAGTCTGGTACATTTTGGACTATTTGAACTCCCACTGTATAGCAGTTGTCTTATGGCCAGTCGGTATAGGTTTTTAGATTGCATTTATTGTAAAAAAGCAGAATTTTTTTATACACGTAGATTTTAAGGTCGTAATTAACACCTAATATTTTTCTGATAAAAATGGGTTTGGCGTTTACCGCTATTTTAGAAAAATGGTCCCAATAATAGAATTTTCCCTTATATATCAGGATAACATAAAATCGTTTATGTTCGTCTTTGTGGTATCCGAGATTAATTTCCGAAATATTTGGCCGGCTTAGAATTTGCGTTTTTTGTTTATTATTTACTTCTTATAATTTTATACGACTGGCCCATATGAGAAATGGAATCACAAGTGTACGAATTGCATATTATATTAAATTTTCCATATGTTCTTTACTATTTATTCTACCATACGTGCTGAAGAGTTATTTACTCCATAATAGCTATATCTACAGCTGCTACATCATTTTTGATGTGTACAACACCAATTTTCACACATTTTTAACAAACTTTAGCTAGACATGTCTATGCCCTACTAGATATCTTAAACTACATTTGAAAATCTTAGGGAGTGGAACAACAATTACGGGAATTAAAGGAACAGTACAACAGACTACAAGATGATTTCAAAGGAAAGTTAACTGAGGTCGCTGGGCTTCGGGCTGATAATGAAAAACTAAAAGACAATGCCAAAGCAGCAGATGAGGCAAAGAAGGCTGCTGAAGAAAAGCTTAAAGAACTAGATGAAGATTTAAAGAAAGTAAAATCACAACTTAAAGGATTAAAGGTAACATGTACACCATGGTGCCCCACGAAAAAGGGCCACATATTGAAAATCAGAATTAGATATGATAAAATGGAAGAAGGTTATCCCACTGTTGTGGGAGACCTTGAACAATAAAATTTACATTTTTTTAGGGAAGTGGGACACGAGAACAATTAATTGAACAAGAACAACAATTAAACGTGGCAAAACAAAGATTTAGAGAAGCACAAGACGAATTAGAAGAATTAAGAGCACTCGTCCAAGACCAACAGGAGCAGTTAGACGATTATAGAAATAAGGTAAATAAATGTATTTGTACAAACTACTTTCACGCTGTGGTCATGGGCGTGCGTAGACTAGTTACTAGAGGGGTTAACTTATAGGGCATTGCACAAAATTCAAAATGACAAACATGTAATACAATATAAACTACAAAAAACAACAATATTCTGTTTGTGAAAAGAAAACAAATACATATTTCAAGACCGTACTATAGGTAATAGAAAAAACAACACTAAACAAAAAAAAATTCTCTTATAGGTGTACCGTTTCAAGTCCAACCATCTTCGTTATTATAATTTGTATGTGATTCAAATTTTAGTGACGTATATAATGCTATAAAGCGGTTTCATCAGTGTTATTAAGAAGAGATTCCCTCAAAACACTCGTCTCCTCTAGATTTTCCTTAAATAGCTAAAATCTTCTTGGATTTTTGCCGAATTCGTCAAGAACATAGTTTATAAACCTGTCGAAAAGGGGAATTTCAATTCAAAATCTTATACTGCTACCTAAATTTGGATATTTTAGGTACACGTGAAATAACCGGTTTGACTCCTCCTGCAGACGCACATGGCTGTGACTTGTCCTCCGTAACTTTGAGCGAATATGATTATGCTTATAAATTAACATAATTGAAATGCTGTCGGCGAAAAAAATTTTAGCATATTACAAAATATTAGTTAAATATGAGTGGCTAGATTTGTTTAAAGAGTATCCTATTTTCTGTAATACTCATTGAAAACATAACGTAATATTTGGACAACTTATAGTCTAAGATCCGGCTGCAGAATTAGTGTACTCATCGAGTGTTTGCTAAAAACCAAATTTTTACGCATATTTATGATTAGGAGAATATATATCTACCACGCTGCCTATCAAAATGTGGCCGCAAGTATTTTTAATTAAATTATTATTAATTGACTTTTCGGAAAAAATTTCATTGACTTGTTTTTTCAATAACATATCGTCCACTTCACGACAATATATATAAAGACTCTGAAAAATCACGGCTGCCGTTGCCCACTTGGCCGCACCTCTTCGCAGCCAGGTGTACACAGGTATGATTTTTGTTACATTTATACGCTCATAACGTACATTTATTATTTATATATCAAATTAAAGCTAATTTTTTCTGTTTATTATGATATACCGTTGCCTAATTAAATCTGGCCGCAAATAAGGGTTGCTGGCTGTTAAAGATGGTAAATATTAAAGGTAGAGTGAAAGAAAGCTAGCGCGTAACATCATCAGTCATACGAGGATAGCGATTGCCAGCTGTACGACGATTTAAAGCCATTGCGCATGCGTCGGTTGCTAGTGTTCTCAACCACCGGTTCAAACAATAGTAGGTACGACTTAATAATTACTCCAAAAAGAATTGTCTTTCTTTTCAAAATGACAAATTGAAAAATTACAAAACAAATGATAAATTTAAAAATTACAAAAAAAATGACAAATTTAAAAATTACAAAAAAAAATTGATATTGATGAAAAATAAAGCCAAGGTTACTTATATAAAAGAAAATTTTATTGTCCAAGTAATGCTTGAAAAAATATTAGATTTTATTCAAGTATTACATCGTTTTTTACATATTAATTAAATATTTAACAAATTAAAAATTTTAAAAATGTATCTTAATTCCGTGACTCTTATTTAAAAATTAAAACCAACATGGTTCCTGGGAGACTCAACTCCAACCAAGTTGAGAATGTATTATGTGATTCCACGAACAAATCTTCCGATAAACACGATTCTGTATTTGTAGCGATAAAGTGATAGCTGTGATGATAGTGTGAGTGAAAGCTCCGATATTCAATTTTTAAATAAGAGTCACGAATTGTAAATACATTTTAAAAATTTCTAATTTCTTAAATATTTAATTAATATGTAAAAAACTAATTTTGAATAAAATCTAATATTTTTTCAAACAATACTTGGACAATAAAATTTTCTTTTTATATAAGTAACCTTGGCTTTATTTTTCATCAATATCAATTTTTTTTTGTAATTTTTAAATGTCATTTTTTTTGTAATTTTTAAATTTATCATTTGTTTTGTAATTTTTCAATTTGTCATTTTGAAAAGAAAGACAATTCTTTTGGAGTAATTATTAAGTCGTACCTACTATTGTTTGAACCGGTGGTTGAGAACACTAGCATCCGACGCATGCGCAATGGCTTTAAATCGTCGTACAGCTGGCAATCGCTATCCTCGTATGACTGATGATGTTACGCGCTAGCTTTCTTTCACTCTACCTTTAATATTTACCATCTTTAACAGCCAGCAACCCTTATTTGCGGCCAGATTTAATTAGGCAACGGTATATCATAATAAACAGAAAAAAATCAATCTATCTCTTAATTTGATATATAAATAATAAATGTACGTTATGAGCGTATAAATGTAACAAAATCATACCTGTGTACACCTGGCTGCGAAGAGGTGCGGCCAAGTGGGCAACGGCAGCCGTGATTTTTCAGTCTTTATATATATTGTCGTGAAGTGGACGATATGTTATTGAAAAAAACAAGTCAATGAAATTTTTTCCGAAAAGTCAATTAATAATAATTTAATTAAAAATACTTGCGGCCACATTTTGATAGGCTTCGTGGTAGATATATATTCTCCTAATCATAAATATGCGTAAAAAATTTGGTTTTTAGCAAATACTCGATGAGTACACTAATTCTGCAGCCGGATCTCGTACTATTAGTGATTGGAAAATCAAGTCAAACTTTTAATAGCTCTAACGGAATCAAAAATATTTTTTAATACAGTCCCATGCGCGCCGTCCCTGAGTTTTAAAAAAATTAATGACGCAGTTAAGATCCTAAATAGGAGGTAATATCTAAATTTGAAGTAGGTACCTACCTTTTTTGGTTCTTGAGTTACAGTATATATTTTTTTTACCGTTGACACTTCTTTAATATGCATTATTAAACAAATATTTATAGAGACCTTCCGTTTTGCTTTGAGGTCCTCTACTTACGAGTTTGACCGCATTATTTAGGAACACCCTGTGGAACGGTTCAAAACTGCATATTATTTAAATTTCTAAAAGACACAGATTTAAATATATACGAGTATATAGCGAGAGTTTATTCAAGTCGAATAGGCATTAACGGAAAGCAAATGATGTACGTCTAGATTTCTTATGTGGAGTATTGATGACGGTTCTCACTACAGATGGACCGGGCATAATCCATTCATGCCATTATTTGCTTTCTTTTTAACGTCTGTTCGACTTGAAACAGCGCTCGTTATACTAATTTGTTATCAACTTTATTCCTTAGTATTTAGAAGCACAACAACAGGTGGAAGAACAAAGGCGACAGATAGATCTCATGGAAATGGAAAACCAGCGAATTGGTGAACAAGTGAATTTGGAAATTCAAAGGGTTAAGAACCAGTTCCAGGAAAAACTTCAAGAGCTCATGCCACTCCCTGATATACTTAAATCGACTCAAATGAAACTCCAAGAAGCTCAACAAATGCACCTTCTGGCAGAACGCAATAATGAGGCAATCGCTAAAGAACTGCAACTTTACAAAGATAAAATTGCAGCCATGGTCAACCAAATGGACGAAGTGAGAAGTGACCAGCAGCTTGGAGCAGACGAAAAGGCCACATTAATGGCCAAGATTGAGGAATTAGAACTAAGTCTGACTGAACTCCAAGAGCAAAATGATAAACTAACTGAAGACTTAGAAGCGTTACAAGAAAAATGTGACGAATTCGAGAGATTATCAGAAGAAAGGATTCATGAAATTACCCAGCTTGAAAGCCAGTTGGAGTCTGTTCGTGAAGAAACGGCAAGGCAAGTTGCAAGAACTAAGGACAGATGTGAGACCGTGAGAAGGTCTATGCAAAACCAAATTTCTGATTTAGAAAGACAGCTGGCCCAGAGCAGAGCATTAGCCAAGACAGCCCAAAAAGACAGAGACGATATTAGACAAAAGATGCAAGCTCAAATAAACAATCTTAACGAAAACTTTGAGGATGCTCAAATGAGAATAAGAAATCTTCAAGGACATGTTAATTTCCTCAAAAATTCATACGGAACTGTATTTCCTTCAGGAGGTGACCATTCCCCGAAAGAGTTAGCTGATCCTTGTAACTGTGGAGCTGATTATTAGAATAAAAGTAAAGTGACAAATAATATTCTAGCAAAAACAACAAATACATTTTTTTTGGCGATTTTGATTTTAAATAATTTTTTTGTTATTTTATTGTCAAAATAAAAATATACTGATATTTTGAAATGTATTTTCTTCTTGACGAACCGCAAACTAACACGCGGAAGTATTGTTTCACAAATCAAATCACCAAACACTACTCAAAACGCATTTCGCAAACCAAGCTGGCATCATCTGGAGATAATTAAAACTAAGTAATTAATTTTAATCAGATTATGCCAACTTATTTCGTGAAATTCGTGACGAGTGCAGTGTTCAGTATGTCGGTATTTGCGGAAATTATTTAAGAGTTAGTCTTATCAAAAGTTCCAACCCACTTAATACGCTAATAACAGCAAAAATAAATTAATAATGTATTTTCATAAAAATAATATATTACAACTTACAAACTATATAATATAAAATTAATTTAAATATAAACATATTTATTTACAATATATCTTTTTGCCTATCTAATTTATTTAGCACGTTAAAGATGATTTGAGCCACTGAAAAATAAATAGATAAATTAGTGATTTATTTAGTTTAAAAGTATGAAGGGTCTTACTTCTGATAAATTTAATTTTATACTTCCATTCTGCAGTGGATCTTTTGCTTCGAATATATCTGCAAAAAGTAATATAGAAAGTAATAAATAAGTTTTGTACTTTATACTAACATTAAATAATAACAAATAATGTTCATAAATCATTTACTATGGATGATTTTGCACAAGAAAATACCATACCAAGTAATATAATATAAAAATATAAAATTACCGATTTAACAAAATCAGATTTGATGGTTAAATAGAATTTCAAAAAATGTAACTAAAATGTAACAGAAAAATTATATAATAAAATGTATTAAAGTCCAGTCACTTTCTATAGTCCTAACTAAATATAGATTTTCGCATTGTTATGTTGGATATAAAAGTTCCCTTTTAATTACCAACTCCTGTTAAATCAATAATATAATTTGAGATTGCGATTTTTTGAATTTTATTAACATTTAAAATCCTTATGGAGAAAAATTATAGGTGCAGAAATATAGATAAAGCTACCAAATAAGCATCCGACAAGTGTGTTTCAAAATTATTCTGTGGAGACACTGGAAATTAAGGAAAAATTTTAAAAATGATATCCGAAATTTTTACCGTAAGTTTCATAATTATAATTTATTGTTATATAATTTGCAGATACAAGCTCCTTTCAGCGTGCAATTAAACTTTTAAAAACAGAAAACAAAAACAACTTCAAAAAAGATTTAGTCGATGATATTGATAATAATGATCTACAACTATTCAACATTAATTTAGTTTAGGTAAAAAAATAAAGCCCCGACACATACTAGACTTTTTACTTTCCTATACCTAATATAAGGAAGTATAACAATTTTTTCGATCGAGATTTTGATTGATATATACGTTTTGAACCCTTCTAAATCCATTCTGACTATTTTCCGAATGATGTATGTCGGTGCGTGTGTGTGGATGTGTGTGTGGATGTGTGTGTGTGTGTGTGTGTGTATGTGTGTATCCGCGGAAACAAAAAATACTAATGGGAGACTTTCCAAATTGGGCAGTTAAGATTGTCAACAACATTTTAGGTGACACATTAAATTTAGTGAATATGGTACCACCAGAAGAGACATAATGAATGAAAGAAATGTAACTATTTCTGGAAAAAAATTTAAAAAATTTTATTGCATTTCTGGACGAATCTCGATGAATTATAATGAAAAAACATAATTATATGAAAAAAAAATCTATCCGCATGTTTATAGTATCGCGATAGCAGCCACAGTTTTTGAGATAAAGCTTTCAAATTTGGTACACTTGCTCTAAAGGCCAAATACAATGAAAAATTCGGTGATGAACAAAATTAGCCAGCTGAAGAGTCCATGAGACCCAAACTTTTTTTATATTTGACTTTACAAAAAAATATATTCTTGATGAAATATTATAAATCAAGTCTACTATATTCATGCGAATAAAATATATTTTCTAAGTGCTTAAATAAGGCTGATGTAAACTGAAATATTTTACACATTTGGCCTCATAAAATGGGGTTAGGATAAATTTAACAGTTTGACGTTTGAAAGGTCTAATTTAGTTACAAAAATGTCAGTGTCAATAACAAAAAATTATTAAAATATATGACGTGAATTATTATTGACAGTATCAAATGACGCTGAAAATTATTTAAAAATTTTAATGAAACATTTCAAGGTACGTTATTAAAATTTAATTGAGGTAAGTGAAGAATTAAATAGAATGATTTTTTTAGATCAGGATGATATATACTGGTATAAGAAAGTTATGTGCTGGCCACATCAGATATATTTTTTTGAGGGCCCCGAAAAAACCGTTCAGTGTATTGTTAATACAAATTTTGCTAATCTAAGCTCTACAAACCGTGCAAGACGCTAAAAGACTAGCGCCTATTGGAGCGACTTGTTTAGCAAGGACCTTCAAATAAGGAAAATTTGTGGTTTACATTCCAAAAACGTTTATTTTGATTTAAATATGATTTTGGTTTACGCAAAAGAGGAACTGGACTACACGGGCGGGCGAACTACATTATGCAAAATTTTAAAATCGATTATAAAACAACTGAATTATGACTTGTTGAAGAAAAATATGTTTCTTAAGTAATTTTAAGGAGTATGCTTTGGAAGGAATTGCTAAACAGTGTCATAATTGGTTAATGGCACTTATAAGTCAATTTAACTTTTAATTGGTAGTTTTTAAATATGTGTTACAAATATAAACATGTAGGTAAACTAACAAAAAATTTTATGCGAAAAAAAACTTGTTTTAACAACCAGACTGAAATTTTTGAGCAAGTAGCTTCGGTATCTGAATTCTGGAAAAAAAAAATAAAATTTATATTTTTGAACGAGACTTGATTATATTGCCTGTATGCCAATGGTGCCTTGACACCGATTCTAAAAGTAACTCTTCGAAAATTAAGGAGGAGGGAAGGCAGCCTACTATTTTCCATGCGGGGCGTGCTTTTGGGATTTTTGGGTTATTTGTTATGATTTCTGGATTTTCCTGTTTCTTTCTTCAATTCAATTCAATAAAAATTTATTTCACCATTAAAATTGCTTAGTACCACATGAATTTTTGTTGTAACAATCGTAATCTTGGATTTTAAACGAAGTTCATTTGCACCTTGGCTAAACCACATCGTAACAACCGGCCTTTAGTTGTCAAAAAAAAAAAACCCTCTTGACTGATTTTTTTAACGTAAAAGTCACAAGCGCAGAGGTTTATTTTTCCAGTAGCACATTGGACAACTAACTGTGTTTTTTTAGATAACCAAGAATTATTCATGTGGTAGTAAGCTTCAAGAAAGGAAAAGAAAAATTTAGAGAATTCCACAAATAATAATAATAATAATAATAATAATCGACTTTATTGATTTAATAGATATTAAGTACAATATTATTTAGTGCATTAGCTGTCCAACTGTGGCGAAGTCTAGCCAAACGGCTATTCTACTTAACCACAATAAGACAAAAATAAAAAGAAAAAATAATAATAAGGGTGACAAATGTGAGACTTTTCTTATATATCTTAATAAAATTACAAATTCAAATACAAATAATAGAAATATACATTAACACAGTTAATTTAGAAATATTGAAAACATAATAATCAGTTTAAAAAAAACAATAATGACAATAAGTTTATTTACCTAGCATCGTACTTCTGCTTATTTAGCAAGAATTTTTTATATTTATATTTAAATTGCTTAGGATTTAAGACACTTAATTCGTCAGGTAGAGCATTATAAAATTTAATTGAATTATATGTGAACGATCTCTTAAACATGGCAGTCCGGTGATGTGGCATCGTAAGTTTATTTTTATGTCTAATATTTACAGAATGTACAATAAGTTCGAGGTATTAGTTTATCCTTTAAAATCGCTGATGAGGTGTTATAAATTAGTGACATAACAAAATTACCAAGATGATGTGTTCTGCGTCCCTCCATTGTTAACCAATTTAATTCATCCAATTTTTGTGAGACGTGATCAAATTTTCTTAATCCATATATTAAGCGAATGCAAGAATTTTGAACTTTTTTGTATCCGGTTTTTATCAGAAGCATCTAAACAGGGTCCATAGAGAAAATCACAGTAATTAAAAATGGATAGCACAAGAGATTCACATAAGTTCTTTTTAAGCTGAAAATTTAGAAAGTGACGATTCGAATATAATAATTTCAAAGTTGAAAATGATTTTTTGTAGTAATTTTTTTTACATGATTTCTATATCTAAAATCTGTGTCGAAGATTACTCCTAAAGTTTTTATAGAATTTACAATCGGTACAGGGATTCCATCTATGTTTATGTTTAAATTTGCTTTGAGTGTAGCCAAGTGATTTTTATTCCCTAAGATTTGAATATAAGATTTAGAGGGGTTTAATTTCAAATTATGTTCTAAGGACAGTTTTTTTATTAATTTTAGATCATTATTGATTAAGTTCGCTGCAAGAGGATACACATTGTGATCGAAATGCAAATAAATTTGTGTATCATCAGCGTATGCTTGAACTTTACAGCTTCTCAATGATTTTAATATGTCAGAAGTATAAATTAAAAATAGCAGTGGCCCCAAAACTGAACCCTGAGGTACTCCTGATAAAATTTCAGTATCTGTAGAAAATTTATTATTGTTCAAAATTCTTTGGGATCTTCTAGATAAGTATGAATTAATCAAGTTGACAGAGGAAATATCAAAACCGTAAAATTTTAATTTAGCACAAATAAGTTGATGATTAATTGTATCAAACGCCTTTGAGAAGTCCAAGAGCACCAACACACTATCCAGCTTATTGTCATATGCTTGAAGAATATCATTGGTAACATTAACTAGAGCTGTTGCAGTACTCATTCCCTTTCTAAACCCACACTGATTGTCAGGTAAAATATTTTTAGAAATTAGAAAATCGTATATTTGTTCATAGAGAATTTTTTCAAAAATTTTGGATAATGTAGGAAGAATACTTATAATTCGCAATTCCGCAAAAGTTTCTGGATTGGCAGTTTTTGGTAGTGGTTTACCTATAGAAATTTTCCAAAAGATCAGGAAAGTAATTTGATTCTATGCAACAGTTAACAATATGAGTGATATATTTATCAATAAAAGGACTACAGTACTTCAACATTACAGCTGAAATGTTATCCACGCCAAGGGCATTCGATTTAAGACAATGTAGAACTTTATTTACATTTTCCGTTCAATGACGTTAAGACTTTTGGATTCTTGTATTACAGACGAAGACTATCACAAAGTAATGACTGGGGATATATTTCGAGAGTGGGTAGACAATCAATTAATTCCTGCATTGTCCAAATTAGATTGGAAATGTATGGTGTTTATGGATAACATGCCATAACATTCAATATTTATTCATAAACCACCAAGTTTTTCGGCTAATAAAAAAACAATGCATGAAGTTCCTGGGTTGCTCCCGTACCATTGTCAATATAACCCTATTGATTGGCCTGGAGGAGGGTGACTAAGACCTATTATAATAAGTACATAAATGAGGAGCCACCATCGAAAGATAGAGCTTGAATTTATGGTGGAAGCCTTTGTCTACTTTTATGACGGACGTGTACGAACTCAATGAAACATTGTGAAAATTTAATACGCGAGGACTCGGAAAAATGATGTCGCACTTAGAGTGAGGATTTCCATTCTAATGAAGTTACATGGTTTTCTAAAATGTTTGGCCTTGAATAATGTTATTCCTTTTTTGGTGTTAAAATTATTACGGGGTTTTAGATATTCTCCAATAGGTATAATGTTGGTATAGCTTAGATAGCACGTCGACTGGTCAGCTTTGTGATGGTCAGCAATAGCATGAAAACGAAAATTATCTGTTTGATGTACAGGGTTATTCATTATAAATTATCCACCCCTTATCATTGTTATTATTGCCTATAGAAAAAAAAGTTTTTAATAAAAGTCGTGTGGTTACCAGTGAATTTTGTTAGAATTGCTACAGTAGTGTGCAAATTTCAGGGGATAGAAAAAAATAATATTTTTTTTAATGGGATATCCTGTATATTATTAAATTTTTGGAATGATCCTTTGTTCCTGATTTCAAAAATATATCATATGTTACCCCTATCATATATCGTTGTTGAATTATTAAGCGTCGAATATCTTAGTTAAACTAGTTACTGTAAATATGGAAAAGTTAACATTATTAGAGTGAGCTATGAAAATAACAACTATTATATTTAATAAGTGACATTTCTTTAATGAAATAATCAATATGGTTTACAATGAGGAAGAAAAAACCAAATATTTATACAAAATAGATAAAAAGATTTATTTAGGAAATTAAAATATAAACAAATGATAACTCACAAAAGATGTTCGATGTGTCCACTATTACTGTCAATGCATAATTGATAACGTCTTCTTATATTTATAATTGCACCGGAAATGACTTCATTATTTACATTCAGATTGTTTATTTCAAGTCGAATCCTGTTTTTAATGACTTGAATACTATTATTATTATTATTGACAATATCTTTTAGAATTCCCCAAAAAAATAAATCGATAGGGAGTCAAATCAGGACTATTAGGTGGCCATTTAATAGGTCCATTATTCCCAATCCATATTGGGAATACATTATTCAAATGATCTCGAATGGGTAGGACACTATGCGGAGTTGCCCCATCCTGCTTCCAAATCATATCCATCGAGTTCGGCTTCCGAAAAATTCTGCAAAAGAATATTTTCTGCTTCTGGGATAATTATTTCCAGATAAGTAACCAGTTAAAGTATAATCATGAAATATAGGCCCAACAATTTTATTTCTGAAAATTCCACACCAAACGCTAACAATTTTTCTTCCTGATATTTTTATTTGTTTTACCAATCTTTTTTCTGTTGTGCTTGTTTTCCTAGATTTTTCCTGTTATATGCTCTTTTTGCTGCACGTTTGTTTTATATATAACAAGTAAATATTTGGACTTTTTTCTTCCTCACTGTAAACCATTTTGATTATTTCATTAAAGAAATGTAATTTTCATAGTTCACTTTAATAATGTTAACTTTTCCATATTTACGGTAACTAATTTAACTAAGATATTCGACGTTTAATAACTCAAAAACGGTATATGGTAGGGGTAACACATGGTATATTTTGAAATCAGAAACAAGATTATTCCAAAAATTTAATAATATACAGGGTATACCATTTAAAAAAATATATTATTTGTTTGTATCCTCTGAAATCTGCACGCTACTGTACCTTTGATAGCATTTTAACAAAATTCAATCATTACCACATAACTCCTTTTTTAAACTTTTTTTTATAGGCAATAATAACGATGATAAGGGGTGGGAGATTTATAATGAATAACCCTCTTCAAAACTATCCGGATCAATACAATGGTTTTAATAATTATATTTGTAAATAAATTACGATGTTTATAAAAAAAAATGACAAAAAAATTTGTTAGAAGTATACTTAAAGCTTTAGACTATAAATAAAAAATTACTAACATTATCCTGTACCGTACTGTACCGTAGTGAACTAAGCATATTCTAAGTGATGTAAGGAAAACAATAAACAAATTAAAAAAAACCGGATAGAAACGTGAACGGTGAGCAAATCTGTTAAAAGCAGCTGTATGGATTATAAAATTATGTTAGCTAGTTAAATAAATATGCCTGCTGGAGTCTTTTCCAGAACATAGTGAAAAATTCAGTAACGCAGCGCACTGGCGTCAAGAGCTCATACGTAGATTTCGTTATTCTGTGATATCTGTGGCTACGTAACTGTCATTACATGATAGGGGAAAGGGGGGGAGAAAAATTTGGGAAAAAAAGAAATTTGGAATGGGGGGAAAAGGAACCCCCAAAGGGGGGGGGGGGATTTTCAAACCCCCGTTTTTTTTTTTTTTTTAGGGGGGGTGGGGGGGGGGGGGGGGGGCCGGCCAGGGACCCGGCCGAAAAAAAAAAGAAAAAAAGGATGAACACTAGGAAAGGGGAGCAACCTGTCCTTTTTTCAAAATTTGGTTTTTTCCCATTTACCTTGCTTACGGTGCCAATACTGATATATTGTATCATTGCATATTTGCATTGTTTTGGTTTGTTGTGCTTTTCGTGAATTATGTATTGAAAATTGTGCCCAAAAATGTTGAGAATTAATTGAACAATGGTGAGACAGTGCCAAGTATGCAAGAAATTCAGTTACTGGGAACCAAATATATCGTTTCATTGATAAGTGTTTACATCAATTCATAGGTTAAGATAACCCGTAGCAAAAGGGGAATTTTTAACGCTAACCCCAAAACCCCGTAGAGCTGCCGAGATGTATTCAGTGGCGTATCACTGAAACAGTAACTTTTGAAATTTGGTTTTTTTTTATTTGAGCTATCAATACATTAGCCATGCGTAGTTGTGAAAGTGTCTAGTTTCTTTCCCTATATATTTTTTTCAATGATATAATTTGCTTGGAAATATAACCTATTTCAATATTAAATATCAATATTTGAAATAATACAAGCGCGCGCACCTATGTCTAAAAATGCAAACAGAACTGTGAGCATCCCCATCAATTCCCGCTCCCTCGCCTTGCCCTCACTATGTTGCCAACAGTGGCGGCTGGTCACGGGAGGCAGAGGGAGGCTCTCTACAATTTTGGGAGAAGCAGAATACCTCCAAACTAATATTTTTCACAAGTAGAAATTTCTACTTAGGTATATCTCAATTTTCAATGTTGTTTATAATCCATTAATTAATTTTCTGTGTAAAAAAAATTTAGCATTTCGCTTCCACAACATGTAACATTATAGTTAGGATAGTCCACTTCACGTATGCATATTTCCCGGTCTCTCATCGCGCTTGCTCGGTTGAACTGAGGCTAGCGGCCAGCCAACCCCCATTTCAATACATTGATCGTGACCTTGAATTATTAACGCGTATCTCAGCAAACATTCTGGATCTGTTAGTTAGGGAAGCTAGACTCTAGCACCCCATCTCTTTCTAGTGCATGTACACTTCAGTTGAGCATTGATCCCCTCTCACAAGAGAATGAACAGTTATAGAACAAGGACAGTGGCAATTTGTGGTTTTGTGGGAGAACATAAACATACATAAAATATTTAACAAGTGGTTGAAAAATGAGTGCTTTAGGTGAAAATATTCCCAACGACATGTCTTGTTGTCCAGACTTGGTGGATTATTTGTTGTTAAATGGATTTAGTTCTCTTAGTTATGATCAAAAGGTAAGAATTAAAAAAAATGGTCAGACCTACACCGTCAATGCCGTCATTAGTTTTCACAAGTGGTAAACAAAACAGAGGGTTTAGTGATAGCAATTATTAAAGAATCGAGTGGTCAACGGCATCAACAGTTAGAAACAAATTATATTGTTGGAAATGTTTGTTATTTACGAATGATCAGTCCTCAATTTGGGCCAGGCCGGGTTTAATAATTTGCAAAATTTGTCGTGAGGTTTAGAAAGGCATAAAAAATCTGACGAGCATATTTCATCTTGCATTAAAATTGAAATGTTGGGTAAACAAAATATTGTAAATTTCTTGGATTCTGCGCATAAATGAGAAATAGAAAAGTTTAATGTTCGTGAAAATAAGGAAATATTAAAGTTATATATTTATCTTCTCAAAAAATTCTTTTCGAAGGACATGACGAAAGACGCGATTCGTATAATAAAGAAAATTTCAAGGAGCTAATAGATTTTTCAAAAAACGTAGGATCCAACTTTAGAGAACTTTTTGATTAACGCCACTGTTTTTTCCGGAACGTCTAAATCAATTCAAAATGACCTACACTGAGAGTGTTGTATGTGCTTCATTATTAAAGGCAGTTAATTTATGAAGAACTACATAATTGCGAATTTTTCTCGAGCAAATTGATGAAATGACGGATATTATCTTGTAAATATCAACTTTCCATAATTTTTAGACTATGTAATGCACGGTGAAGTTCTTGAGGTTTAGTGGTTTTACTTGATGTGAGTATTGGAAGAAACGCGGCAGTTCATTTAAATTATTAATCGACGAATTCCTGGTACTTTTGATTTGAAAAATAAATTAGTTGCACAAACCTGTCACGGCGCTGCGGTTGTCAGGACATTTTAATGACTCCAAACTAAAATAAAAGATATTCTCCGTAAGTTTAATTCACTCACTGTTACGCACACAAATTAATATTTGGTTTTAAGTAAAGCCTGTAACGAATTATAGAAGTTTATAATTTTTTTTTTCAAATATTACTGGTTTTTCGTAATTTTTTTTCAAAATCTAGTAAAAGATCAGATATTTTAAATAGAATTATGGAACATAGAATTCCGAGTAATGCTCCCACTCGTTGGAATTTTCATCTAGAGTTGTTTTCACTGTTGACACGTACAGGAAAAAGCTTATTGACTTTCTTAATTTTATTTCGGAAAGTGAATACTTTTTTAAATGACGATCAGACTTTAAAAGCAGCTTACGGATTAAAATCGTTATTGTTGGATAAAAACTTAATATTTTTTTCTAAAGGTTTTTAAAATGATTTTTGAGCAAACTGATGTTATTTTCCAAATTTTACAGAATAAATTAACTGATATATAACATATTCCAAAAATAGACTTAATTCACTTATATTTAAATTAAAAAAATTTTGCAATAACGAAATACATTTTAATACTTTATATAATGTTTTTTTAGAAAATATTGAAAAATTAGATGATGAGCCACAGTTAAAAAAAGAAAGACAACATATAACTTTGACAGGACAGACATACATTACAAACAAATTTTTACAGAAATTTTGGACACCATTACAGTTCAAATTGAAATTAGATTTTCCGATTTAAATGCTTTGCAATGTTTCGATTTAGTAAATCCTAATAATTTTATAATGTTTTCTAAATCATTTCCTAACAGTCTAATGGACAAATTATTGGACCACTATCCCTTTTTTTAACCGTATTTCGTTAAGAAATGAACTATGTGTGTTTTATTCTGACCAGCAACTTTTAACAAATTCAAAATCGTCTCAAGAAATGCTTATTTTTATATATAATAATAATTTAAAAAGCTGTCTCTCCGAACTGTACAAACTTTTATCTTTAGTGTCAACAATTGCGGTAATTTCAGCTTCTGTAGAACGATCGTTTTCAGCTCTCAAACGCATAAAAACATTTAGTAGAAATACAATAGCTTAAGACCGCCTGTCAAATATATCGCTTGTTTCAATAGAAAAACGTTTTTTGTCAGAGTTGAAGACAATATTTATTTTATTTTATAGTAAATTTTTTAAAATTTATAAAATTCTTTAAATTATTATTATTATTATTTATATAATTTATTTTTTGAATATTTTTATTTTTTCATATTTTTTTTTATAATTTTAAATTTTTTCTTTTATTTAATTTTTTTTTTTTATGTTTAAGCTTAAACCCAAAAATTTATTTATATCAGATCATGTTTTATTATCATGCCGTTAATTATATTACCAACTTAACCTAAAAAATTAATGCCAATTTGACAACGTGAAAATCTACCTTTAATTAGGACTACAGAAGGTGAATGGACTTTATATTTAAATTTCAATTGCATAGCGGTTTTACCAAGAAATAATTGGAAAAAAGATCTTTATCACTTTGCTCATATAAATTTGCTTGCAGTTAACCTAAAAACCGACAATAAATAATTAGTGTGCATACTACGGTACGAAAATATTCCTTTATAGTTATTCATTCGCATCTATGAAAATCTAAACACCATAACACTGACGTAGTTTTCCACAAACAACAAAACATCATATACTGCACTCGACGCGTCCCACCCAGATTGGCATCACCTGGAGATGATTAAAACTGTGTTAATCATCTCCAGGTGATGCCAACTTGGATGGCGAAACGCGCGTCGAGTGCAGTATATGGTGTTTGGGTGTTTTGTGGAAAACTACGTCAGTGTTATCTTCACATCAAAGGTTCCAACCAACTTCAGGACTGTAAACACCATGCAAACATCTGGGTCAAATAAAATAAACAACCAAACAATATTTTCAATGCGGATCTGAATGTTACGATACTTTGTGATAAATATTGTTAAAATACTTACTAAATGAGACAGTTAAATGTAATATGGCAGAAACAAAGTCTCCAAAACGAAGGGTACCATCTTTTCTCATATATCGTAAAATCAATGTGGCTAACACATCGCTACTCAGCTGAAATCCAACTTCTAGCAAAGCATCCCGTAACCTCTCTGCTTTTAAAATGCCTGTTTTTTCCTTTGTGTGGTTCTTAAATGCTGTTTGCCAAAATTTTAAACTGCACATTAAATCCTTGAAGTCACTAAATTTTAATCTCCCCGTTCCAGTAGTCTAAAAGAGAATATTGTTAGTAACTTATTTTGTCATTTGTCACAAACAAAATAATTTTATTTTAATACATAATTATTTTAGTTTACACAGTTCAAACAACTCACCTCAAATGTTAAAACGATTTGCCGACAAACTTCTATTGATGCACAACTCTTTATATAATCGTTTGGTAAACAGGCATCCAACAATTCTTGTAATTCGAAAGAATTTACGGTTCGATGTTCATCAGCTAATTGCAAAAAAACAGATTCATATTGACTAAAACTTTTTCCGTCTAGTAGAGGTGGAGCTTTTACTATTGCCGATTTAACTAGAAGTGGGACAGTATCTAATAATTTTAATTTTAAAGGTTTACTGGAGTATACTCTCAAAGTAAAACCTGATTCTTGGCCTGGTTCAAAGGTAGTTGGAATTATTAAATATCCTCCTTGTTCTAGTTGACATCTATGACTAACTTGTCGGCTATTCGTGTACTGTGAATTAAACAATGATTTGTTTTTCTTAAAAAATGCCTTTCCTATCGTTTCAGTGCTACTTTTTGGCAATGAGTATGAAGTAAATCCTATGACTTTGGGTTCCATTATGCTATGTTGATTAAGTGATACTACAACTTCCTCCATTTCGCTTAAAAGCAAATGTAATTGTGGATTTATATGAAACGTATCTGGATTATTTCGACAGCCACCTGCAGAAACGCCTTTTTGCCAGTTTCCCTGATAAAGTCGCATTTGCCATGTATTTTTATGGTGCAAACTAGGTTCGTCTCTACTAGTGTCATTATCCAAATGTACTACTTCTAAATTAGTAAAAGTCTTAACAAAATCTGAATAAGGCATCCAGAATTCTCCCTCCTGCAATTTTCCCTGAACTCGTTCTACTTCTTGAGGCGGAATATCTGACCATTCTGAAGAATCTATACACCACGAGCCTATGTATTCCGATGACTGACCTAGTGGATTTCTTATTTTAATTAACTGAACTGCCTCGCCGTTAAATGTTTCTACTCTTTCTACTGAATATATTCGATAATTTATTCCTATTTGTACACCATTTGCTAATTTTTCAGTATGAGATCTAACTTGATTCGGCGGTTGTACTGCGCATGTGATTATTGAAGTCATGTCTAATAGTTTATGTAAAAGCCTGGCACATGAAGTTGCATCTTGCCTAATTAGTATATTCTCCGTGATTCCTCCAGTTAGATCAGCTAAGCCATCTAACATAGAGCCATACTTCAGAGCTTCATAGGAGCCATGTAATCTGCAATAAAAAAAATTAATTAACATGTATCCGGAATCTGCAAGTGCTGTAGTCTAATGATTTATTTATACATGCAATTTTAAATAAAGACAAATTGAAAAATATCAGCCGCATAAATTTCCTACTGATTAAAAAAAAGTATTGATTTCTACTAGAGTAATCCAGTTGACCACACAAAGTACATAAAGAAAGTGAGAACGAATTTAAGGTGGCTTTGGAAATTCTCAAATTGTGTTAAAATTTACGAAAAAACAAGAAGCTATTAACCGGCTCTACAAAAAATTCATTGACATTAATGACGCACCTCTTTCTCCATACACAATGCGCCCGTAAAGTAAGATACCTAAATATGCGGGAAAATAATTGTTATAAAGGCAATAACAATAAATCGCTCGGACTGGTCGATTATTGATATACATCTCTACTTTTTTGCATAAAAAATGCTTTCGAAAATTTATATAATATCTACATTATTTAAATATATTTATATATAAATATATATTTTGGCACAAATCTTTAAAATTTACTTATGTACAAAATTGTGGAAAATATTATTTCTCAAAATAAGGGTGGTCCAGTTTATAGTAGCAGGACTTCGTCAATCGATAGAGGACTTTATTTTAAGGTAACGTCACGCCACGTCCAATCCACCGACCCTCAAAATTTGCATCCAACGGACCATTCTGCCAAAATGGGCCGGACGCCCTCGTGCTGGAACCAAGCTTGTATGCGTAAGTTTAATGGTATTTCGTCCCACATACTATTGAAGCAAAACGCATGTGCCAAATTTCATATCGAAAGATTGTGTAGTTTCTTAGTAATTGCCGGAAAACTTAATTTTTTTTTACAAATATCAGCGCTCTATATCTCGAAAACGAAGAACTTATCGACATATGTTAATTAGAAATTACCTTAAAATGAAGTCCTCTGTCGATTGGCTACTATAAACTGGACCACCCTGCATACGCACATAATATGGAACGGCAGATGCAGGTAGGTTTGGTTTTAGAATAGATATGAGTACTTTCAGTTCTGTCGACTTGATTTTAAGAAAAATTAATAATAATGTAGGTATATCATTCCAAATTCAACTTGAAAGGTAAATGAAAATATAGGTATGATTATTTTTTTTTACAAGGTCTAGTTTCAGAATTAGCAAGTTCAATTGTTTTATTTACATATGATTTAATTATATTTCTACTCTGCAAAAAATAGTTGTGGTAGTCTAAAAAACTAAAAAAAATATTTTGCATGATTATTTTATAGATACCTACCCAACTATGAACGATTATTGGCAATAATAAATAAATCTCAGAAATGTTTAATTTAATTAATTTATAAAACAGAAATTCCAAGCAGACTGTTTCAAAATGTTCCACATTATTAACTTTGTAACTTTTCACATCCGTTTTGATATTATATTGAAAATATAAAAAAATC
Source organism: Rhamnusium bicolor (assembly GCA_029963845.1). Classification (NCBI taxonomy): domain Eukaryota; kingdom Metazoa; phylum Arthropoda; class Insecta; order Coleoptera; family Cerambycidae; genus Rhamnusium; species Rhamnusium bicolor. The sequence goes on along the minus strand of JANEYF010002641.1, from coordinate 339,190 downwards.
AAGAATGTATAATAAAAACAAAAACTAATAGTAACTTCACAAAGTTAAACGATACTTGTAAACAAATGAACCATATCACCGGGTTCCAACACTTTTGCTTGAGTAATCTAGTAGAAAAATAGTATATGCACATTGCACACGCTAAATTAAAAGTAATTTTATGATGCAATCCCATTTTAATGTATTTCCGAATATCCTGTGCATCATAAATGTCACATACCCATTATCATAACTAGAATTCGGATCAGAATATTATATTGAGAATATTGTCGTGCAACATTTTGAATATATCGCATTCATTTATCTCCCGAAGTACTGGAGAATGATGGATAAACGATTTCCCGGAGTTTGAGTTTGATGGCACAAAGTTCGGTGAAATATTTGTGAGAAAATATCGTCATGTAATATTCGGATCCGGGCTCTAATCATAACTATTACGGTCTCTGCTACTGTTATCTGCCGTGTAAGTGATGCACTTTTTCTTAAAAATGGTTGTAAAATTTTGTTTAAATTAACTTTGATGAGAAGTGCACTGTTTCTTGAATAAGTAATTTTGATATGGTTTTTTCCAGTGAACATAAATAGAGGGTATGGTTAAATTTTTTAACAAAAGAAGCGGATGACAACAAACGATCAATCAAACGATTGACAATATTAAATAGATAGATAGGTGGATATATTAGCCATTAATTTGTACAGATAGATGTACATGTGTCAAGTCATATTGTACATTTAAAAATATAGTAAAAACGTAGCAATAAACATGACACGATAATATAGTCATTACGATTAATAAATAAATAAGACAAATAAATAAACAAATAGTTGACGATTTTATACAAATACATACATACAAAATGCATAAAAATACATATTATGAAAAAAATATAGTTCACATAATAACTAAGAATATAGTATAAAATATAGTTATAAACATAATATAATAATATAGTCATTACGATTAATAAATAAATAAGATAAATAAATAAATAAATAAATGACGATTGTATACAAATACATACATACACAATGTATAAAAACTTATTACAATATTGATACTTATTATGAAAAAATGTAGTTCACATATAGCACAATCATTGAATGTATATTAATATAACAACATAATATACACACCACATACCTATTATATACATATATTATAAAAAATAATAGTCACAAGATTTGATTTAAATGAATTCTGTAACTGTATAAAAACAGTTTTCGATATGAAATAATTTTAATTGTGTTTTTAATTCATTGAAGACTCTATTATATTTGAGATATTCTGGCAACATATTGAAATACTTACATCCAGCATAGAGTGGTGATTTTTTATACTTAGAATGGATACATTTTTTTAAACAAAATTCATCTTTGTTTCTGGTAGAATATTGGTGAAAATGACTATTTTTTATCAGAGAATCTTTTTTTACAACGTATATAACACAATAACTTAAATAAATATATGGATGAGAAAGTCAGAATTTCCTTGTTTTTAAATATATCTCTAAAGATTGTCTATTGTCTATATTAAAAATCAAACGTGTTGTACGTTTTTGTATAATGAAATTTCGACAGGCATCGGTAGATTGGCCCCATACAATTATGTTGTAACAAATATTGAATATACTATACATTTAAAAGGGAATTATCCATTATGCTATTTTTTAAAGTGGCGATCGCAAACATTGCCCTACATAATATTTAACATACATTGTTGACTGAGCTGTAACATCCAGTTTTTGATCAACAATATTTCCTAAAAATTTTGTATCTTTCGACAAGCTGATTTTAGAACCATTTATGTGGAAATTTAGATTTGGCATAGTAGGATGTCCATACGAAAAGTTTACAATAACAGATTTGTTTTTATTTATAATAAAATTCATACTTTTACACCATTTATTAAATACCGTAAGAACCAAGTTGACTTTTTTCAGGCACATCCTTTACTGATAATGCGGAGAGTATGACTGTTGTGTCATCTGCATACATAAATGATCTATTATGGATTCTGGAAGGTCATTTACGTATAGCAGAAATAGCAATGGACCTAGTATGCTTCCTTGTTAGGTCACAATGATATGGCTGGGAGATCGTCTTTCCAATTCTTACAGTAAAGGATCTGTTGGTTACATAAGATTTGATCCAGCTACTACATGGTCCTCTGATAGTTAACACGAGAGTTTACTTGATAAAAATTCCGAGTCTATCGTATCAAAGGCCCTAGACAGCTCAAAGAGAATTTTTTGGGGCGGATAATAATTCTTTTGTTGGGAAATGCTACATTAAAACACCAAAAAAAAAATGACCCCAGAAAACTTGAAAAGTTTGATCAATGTCTTCGCCGCTGTTAAGATATAGATATTATGAATTAATTAGTATACTAAATTCATTTATTGACTCCTGATTAAAATGTCTTTTATATGCCTCTGTTGGACATTTCTTTTAGCTGTAGGTATCATTTTCCATATGACTGAGCTGTGTGATCCGAAAGTTCTGGATCAAATATATCATATGTAGTTAAGTCTGCAGGCAAGTTTGTTATTACTTAATAACTGCAATGCAACTTAATCCTTGACTTTGTTTAATAATACGTGTAGGTCCATTTATTAAGGACCTTAACTAATAAGATTCAAACAAATCATTTAGTTTTTTAACTGCAGTGTATATTTTAAACCGTCTACATTTAGATCGCCACATACCTATAATGATTTGTCTAAAATAGGTATTAAAAAAAGAGAGAAAACTCTCAAACTTGATTAAAATGTTGTCAAACTTACCATTTGGTGACATACATGTATCACAGCAACATATATATTATTATTAAAATTTAAACCAGAACATTCAAAATCCAATTTAACACAAAAATTATTGGCATGTGTAATATTTTTACACTTACTAGAAAATTCATCTTTTACAAAAATTATTGTTCCACCATGTATGAGGTGTTTTCTGTAGAAACTAGAAACGCTAGTATAACCTAATATATTTGTTAATTTTTTCTTAGCACATCCAATATTCAGAGAGACACCAGAAACAGATAGGTTTATTTCACAGATTGATTCAACAAGATTTACTTTGTTAGATAAGCTTTGTATGTATAAATGAATCAAGCTGTATTTTTCGCTTGGGCTATTATATAACTCAGAAATATTACCTGAAAGAGGCCAGGGTATAAAAAATGTGATGCTCTATTTTTCCCAATAGTAACATTTGATATTACTAAATGAGGATACATACGAATTATTTCATATAAGTACGAGAAATTAAAGCGTAGTTATTATAGTTTATACGAGTACAATTGAAATCGTATAAAAACTGAAAGCCTGCAAAAACAGTCGGCATCTCTTTATTGTACATATAAAATAATATATAGAATAAAGAGATGCCGACTGTTTTTGCTGGCTTTTAGTTTTTATACGATTTCAATTGTGCTCGTATAAACTATACGAGCCGATATAAGAATTGAATGGGTGGAAGGAAAAAAGGTGTTAACTGATATTGTTTCAAAAACTGGAGTATCCTATTCGATAAAGGTGTTCTGATGTCACAACTTATGACCAATGTTCCGTTACGTTTCTATAATTAGATATCGAATGGTTAAAAAGCTAAGAAACAACATACTTCGTGTCTCTGGTTAATAAAGGGTGATAAAAGCGTTATTATCAATTTGCTAATTCCTTTTTCCATCCACATTGAAAGGTGGATGGATAAAAGGTACTGCATTCGTTGATATGTTTTAAGCGTATTTTCTTTAATGTTTGTTAAATCATAATCAGGAAGGGCCATTGATAAAGTATCTAGGTGTTAGGGGACTGGGATCACCAGGATCAGTTCATAATGGACATAAAGGTCGTGGCTTAAGACAGTATTCTATTTGAGACAATAATGTTAGAAATTCCTCATAAGACAACTACGTCACCTATTACTCGCTTTACGTGACACTTCCTGCTTCCCAGAGTCCTTAAAAAAGAGGAACTCTGGGTGGTATTAAATGCCATTAATTTAATGTAATTTGTTATTGTTGTCTGTTTTCGTTATTTTTGTAATTTATAATATAAAAAATTCCACTCATATGTTATTTATTTTATTAAGAGAGAAGTATAGAGATCGTTCAATCAATCATTTATTTTTTCCGGTTTCAATAGCGCCATATATGAAGAATGTTTATAAGTTGCAAGTGAGCCAAATGATATGATTCTGGGTTCGTAGTTTGATTCTCATTATTTGAAAATTTTAAAAGTTTTTGGAATTCAGATTTGGTGCCCTGAAAGTTGGCAGCGTTATCAGAAAATAATTTCCACGTCTTGCCATAAACCACCTTAGTGTTAGTGCATCAAAGAATCGTTAGTGGTTTGATCTCCGACAAGCTCTAAATGAACAACCTTTGTTGCAAAACACAAAAAGACAAAAATATGATTTCATTATTTTATAATTTCGTGTTTTTCCTTCTTTCAGGGAAAATACCCTTGCGTAATCTAAACCTAATATTAAAAATGGCCTTCTAGGAGAAATACGACTTTTAGGTAAATCATCCATGATGTATTTTTTTGCTAGGATTAAATCTAAAGCAACAAATGCAATCGTGTTCTATCCTTTGTACTAAATTAGCGCTCAAGAGTGGCCAAAAATGTTTTCGAATTGAAGTTAACACTGTTTGGAGACTTGCATGCAGTAAGTAAGTAGTAGTAAGTAAGTAAGTAATTTATTTCCTCAAAAACTTACATAGATGTGTAAGGAAAGTACATGATTTAATTGAAATAAAATATTTGAAAATATTAAGAAACACAAAAAACAAAACAAGATACATGCAATAATTATACAATAAAATAGTACAATTAATTAATTTCAAATAATATACAATCATAAAATACAGAATTTAGATAAGTATAGGTAGTTCTAATTAATTATTAGCAAATTTAAAAATAAAAAGTGAAATATTCCTTTAAGATATAAAAAACTTTATTTAACAGGAGGTGTCTCAACTTAAGCTTAAATTGATTTAGAGTAGTGGTGTTTTTAACATCAGATGGTAGGTGATTAAATATTTTAATGCCGTTGTAGAATGTGCTTTTTTTTGTTACAATATAATTTATATTGTGGTAACAGGTATAAATTATTTTGTCGTGTGTCATAATTGTGGATATTCGAATGTTCAATTAAACTAGTTTTATTTCGAAATATAATTATAGATACTCTGAATATAGATTAACCAATGTCATTCTTCGAAATTTTTTTAAAATGTTCTCTACATGAATCTCTAGTCTTAAACGACATATTGATCTGTTAGCCTTTTTTTGAATCCTAAATGTAGTGGCTACACCGGTAGACTCTCCCTAAAATTCGATCCCGTACTGCAGAATGCTTTGGAAATAAGGGTAATAGACTATTACCGATGTTTGTAAACTGACATTTTTCCTTATAATAAATAGTGCATGTACAGCACTAGATAGTCTATCGTTGAATTCCACCAGGTGCCGCTTCCATTTAACACTCTCATCCAGAATTTGACATCTTTCACGGATGAGATAATGCCATGATTAAGGTGGATATCTTGTTGAGTATAATTATATCCCGGATGAAATGTGATGCTATGGGTTTTTGACAGGTTAAGTGTTAACTTATTTGCAGAGAACTAATCGTTTAATTTATTTAATGTTTCGATGCATTCCAGTGACGAATTTTTGAAAGAAAGACTGGTGTCATTAGCAAATAAGGAAAACTAAACCATTAGAAAGTTGTCAACAAGGTCATTAATATAAAATAAAAAAGAGCACAGGGCCAAGAATTGATCCCTGTGGAACCCCACATTTCATCATTTTCCGATCAGTTCTTACTGGCACTAACTCATTATCGACAATATCTTTTAACACCACACATATTTTCCATTATGTAGATAAGACTGGAACCAACCATAAGATACACCCCTAAAACCATAAAAATATAATTTTTCTAGCAAATATTGATGATCTACACAGTCGAATGCTTTGGTAAGGTCACAGATTATACAAAGTGGATGACATTTTAATTCTAGACGGTTGTTTATATTGTTAATTAAAAATATATTGCATCAGTTGTGTTGCAACCTTCTAGAAATCCGAACTGTGCCGCTGTCAATATTTTCTTGATATCTACATAGCTGACAATCTGCTCTTTTACTGCCAATTCAATGATTTTTTAAGGCTGAAGGCAATACTGAAATTGGCCCTATAATTTGACATTATTGTTTTTTCACCCTTTTTGTATATTCGTATAATTTTAAGGTTGTCCGGGAAAGTTCCAGTCGTAAATGAGAGGTTAGTTATAAATGTTCGTGTTTTTTTTTTTAACAAATTAATATTTTCTTTATTAAGAGTAATAGGTAGTTCATCATATCCTGCAGTTTCTTTTATTTTTAATTTTTTTAACTATTCTTACAATATCGTGTTCTACTACTGGATGAAAGTGAAATGAGTTATGTGTAGAAGAGACACAATTTTTTACATATTCACTGGAAGTTTTAATAGAAGTCAAATTATTAGTAAGATTCATTGGTTCATCTATGAAATATTGTTGGAAATTATGTGCCACAATATTGGCGTTCTCGACTGTAACATTGTCATTTGTTTTTAGTAAATTTTTTTCAGTTTTTTGCTGATGTTTCTTATTAATATTTTTATTTATACAATTCCATGTAGTTTTTATTTTATTATTAGATAGTTTTATTTTGTTGTTAAAATAATTTTGTTTAGATGTATTTATTGTTTGTTTTAGAATTCTACAGCACTCTTTCATATAATTTAGTATAAACAAATTTTGTGTGTAACTTTTCATTAGAATTAGAAATCTTTTGTTTTTAATGATCCATGGTTTTTTTTAATCTACTTTGTGTTTTTATGTTCCTGTTAGGTTAGCTAAATCAAAACAAATTTTTATGTTGTGTTCGAGTAACCTAATATACTCATTGCTCATGTCTAGCAATTAAAACTGTAAGGCGATGTTTCGATGGTAATACTGCAGGAAGTTCTTTAGCATATTAAAATTAGAGTTTTTTTTATTCTACCATCTACTCTCATTATTCCGTCTTTGTCTATAAATGGATTTAAGTTGCATAACTTGCATTTAGTGTTTACCTACTAATTCCGATCTAAGTAAATTATGCGATTCTTGTGAGGTTTGCTGTTGTGATAATCGCATTAAACAAGTGAATTATTTAGAGGAGTAAGTGGTCTTAGGTCATGAATATCTTTTTTGTTGCCTTAAGTTTTGGGAAAATTTAAACAGTAAGCGACAGTGTGGTGTAACTGAGTCATTATCATCATCAGGACACTGAAATTACAACAAAAATATGGAAAATGGAACACATTAAAATAATTTGATACAATTAAAAAAGGGAACAATTAATTATTCATAATACAAACTTGAAAACAATATTCAACACCCACACAATTTACAAGCAATTACAATTTGGATCATAAAAACAAGCAGTAATATTATTTTTTTGGTACACAAAATACGTACTTGGTAACCAATTCGGATTTCCATTAATATAAAGCGAAAGCCCGCTAGAATATTGATTGCATTTTAATGTTACTAATTGTTGAAACCACTTCCTGCTATACGTATAGTGCCAGACTAATTTCACTTTACTGCTCACTGGTTCTAAGGTTACACTTTGTATTTTACTTGGAATCTGAGAAATTTGATTTATGCAACGATCCTCGATATTTACAACTACTGTTAAAAAAACATTAATTTATTAACTAACAATTTTTCTTCCTAATTATTGCAACTTTCGATCTTTCTAAGAAATCTAAAAATGGAGAACAATTATATTATTTAGATAATAAATTCAACACAAGCTTCTCTTTTGGAGTCAGTGCTTGTCTCTATAGGCGGAAATAGATAAAAATAAATTATAAAAACTAGAACGGCATGAATTTTATAAAAACTTCACAGGTAGAACGAATTCTTTAATACCACTTTTAGCATGTCTTCTTAGAAATTGATCTATCCAAGATACGTGGTGCACAGTAATTACATTTGGAAGCATATACATTGTGGAAATTAAGTAACGCATAAATTCAGTAATTCCATTGATATATTAATTTTTTAGAAAAAATCTCGAAGGGGTGTAGCGATTTTAACTTCAGGAAATATCTTCAGTCTATTTTCAGTTTCTTATGTCATTTGGTTTTTAAGTTATGACGTCATCGACTTTTTTTTAAATGACAACCTATATTTCTTATTATTGATTTTGGTAGTAGTTTTTATTCCGGTTCTGACCGTATAAAATTTTCAATATGTTATTGTTTGAAAAAAATCGAGAAAAACAGTCTTAAAGTTCAAATAACAAAAATTCATTAAACTGAGAAAATTTATCTAGTTTGACGGAAAGTTATCGACAGCACATTCGTTTTTATTTTTCAACTATTTATGTAATTTCAAAATAAAAACGAATGTGCCGTCGATAACTTTCCGTCAAACTTAGGCAACTAGATAAATTTACCCAATTTAATGAATTTTTATTATTTGAACTTTAAAATTGTTTTTCTCGATTTTTTTTCAAATAATAACATATTGAAAATTTTTATACGGTCGGAACCGGAATAAAAACTACTACCAAAATCAATAATAAAAAATATAGGTTGTCATTTAAATAAAAAGTCGATGACGTCATAACTTAAAAAGTAAAAGACATAGGAAACTGAAAATAGACTGAAAATATTTGTTGAAGTTAAAGTCGCTATATCCCTTAGAGATTTTTTCCAAAAAATTAATATCAACGGAATTACTGAATTTATGCGTTACTTAATTTCCACACTGTATAAGCCTTTGATGTTGTTTTGATATATCGACATAAGAGGGGTTTATGATCAGTGACCATGACAGCCAAGAGAATGCTTCCCCTTGACATATCCAATGATATGGACACATAACCGTGTGTCCGTAAAGTATGGAATAACATCATTATTTCTTAAACCAAAAATATTTAGAAAAAATCCTGGGACAAGTCGATTTTTAATTTCAATTGCGTACATTTTCCTTTATTTTTTGTTATGACGTCATCACGGTTTCCGTTATGACGTCATCGATATTTTTTAAGGAACATCCTGTATATTTCTCCATTGTTGGATTCTGCTTTAACAACTGATTCCAAATATATGTACACTTAGGGTCTAAATTGATAAGTTGGAAAGATACGACCTTTAAAAAAAAACAGGTAAAAAAAGTAATATAAACACCTTTTTTTATTAATTTTTAATGTAGGCTAGTGTTTCATTGTTTTTTTGTTTTATCATTATCGTTTTTGACAGTGAACCACTTAATAATACTTTACCCCAGTACTGGTTTCTCAATAATTGTTGATTTATTTTAATTTATAACATGAGTGTATCCGTAAAGCAGAGAATTGAAATTCTTACGGTGATTGGGTATGGTAATAGGATGCGAACTCAACACGAGGTATGTAATTTATTTAATACTAAATATCCAGAACGACCAATAACTCAATCGACTGTGAGTAAAATTGAAAAAAAAAATTAAGAGACTGGTAAGGTGGAAGATTTACCCAAAATAGGTCGCTCAGGTGTTGACGAGGATACAAAATTAAATATTTTACTGGCTGTTCAAGAAAATCCACATACCATCGTTCGCCAGGTTAGTCGCGATTATGATGTTACTAAAATGTCAGTACACACAGTATTAAAATTAGAAAAATGATATCCCTTTAAGATTCAGCTTGTGCAAGGACTAATTGATGATGATCCAGATCGGAGGATACAATTTTGTGAAACAATGATGAATGAATATGTGTAATGGTGATCCTCTTCTGATGAAAAATATTATTTTCTCCAATGAATGCACTATCAAATTAAATTGTAAAGTGAACCGTCAGAATTGTAGATACTGAGAAAGGGAAAACCCTCGATGGATGCGAGTGCAGCACACCCAGTATCCACAAAAAGTAAATGTGTAGGCGGGAATTGTAAGAAATAGAATCTGTTGAGTTTAAGTAGACTGTATCTATTATTATGTTAAAAAACAAGGAATATACAAATATAAGTAATATCAGAAAATTATTATGAATTAAAAATTCACTTACCAAACGCCACCGTCCTGACACTCCCTGTAATTCGATAGGAGAAAAGGCAGGATTGGTTATAAGGAATGTAGGATATCGATTATCACCTTTTTAACAACAATGTGGCACTAGGATTATTACTTTTGTATATTAGCGTATTAAACTATTTGTATTTCACTAAAGCGTGTAAAACTATTTGTATATTATCTAACAGCGTAATAAACTATCACTCAAGGCGTGTAAAACTTTAGTGTTCAATATGGTATGTGTCTCGAATTTAACTCTGTAAAAAAAGGGGTTGATGTCTATAAAAACTGTTTCACTAGAATCCATTTACATTGTGAATAAACACGATTTTAATATATCTGGTGACATCTATTAATAAAGAACCCGATTACCATTAAAAGGAAGAATACTATACTAAAATAAAATTAAATCTAAATGAGATACCTTACACGGCCCAAACAGCATCATTGGACCCTATTTTTCTATGACTGCAAACGGACCGGGATATCTCTAATTTTTAATAGGCTCTCTCATTGGGATAAGATAGTCTATTAAAAATTGGACATATACTGGTCCGTTTACAGATACATCGAAAAAATAGTGTCCAATGATTCTATTTCTTACAATTCCCGACCACATAAATTTAATAACGTTGAGACGTTATTAAATTTATTCCCATGTAGAATTTTTCCTGGAAATGTTGACGAAAGCCTGTGGTATCAACAGGATGATGCGCCTCAACATTATGCAGCAGACGCGTTCGAAGGTATCTTGACCAACTATATTTCTGAACAGGTGGATTGGTAGAAGTGGACAAATCGAATGGCCACCAAGGTCACCGGACCTCAATCCATTAAATTATTTTCTGTGAGGCCATCTAAAAAAGTTTATAAAACTAAACCAGAAAACATTGTTGTATTAAATGAGATAATTAGAACAGAAATAAACAACATTTCTCAAGAAACTATAAACAAGGTTGAGCAACACTTTATTCATCGTTTAGGGTACTGTCAGCTACAACAAGGAGTACAGTTCGAACATTTACTATAAATTGTTTTTATCATTAACTAAACGTTAGTTCTAGTGACTATTACTTGTTCAAAGAAAACATTAATAAATATAGTTTAAAAAAACTAAAAAACACGCTTTTGAAGCACATCAAACTAAAAAGTGAAAAATAATTATTAATATAAACTGAAAACAATAATGAACGAAAAATACTAGTATTATTGTGAAAAAAGCGTGGGTTGCTCGATATACGAAAAATATGGCACAAAGCGCCCCACGCTTTTTTCACAATAATACTAGTATTTTTTCGTTCATTATTGTTTTCAGTTTATATTAATAATTATTTTTCATTTTTTAGTTTGATGTGCTTTAAAAGCGTGTTTTTTAGTTTTTTTTAAACTATATTTATTTTTCACTTTTTAGTTTGATGTGCTATGTGAAAGCGTGTTTTGTAGTTTTTTTAAACTATATTTATATTGCTTATTGATGCTGATATTATAACATATTACGATCCAACAGATATTTCTGAAAAAAATATATATTTTTTTATTTCAGCCATGGGATTTGAACTCACGCTCGAGGAGTCCGTCGTTTCGCGTCGACTAAGACTTGCCCGCTCGGCCAACGACCGAACTGAGAATCACGGAATATACTTACAATATTAAGCCTCTTGCTCTCACGCAGAGGATACGTGAGGAAAGGACTGGCGATTCTGATCAGGATAATGATATAAACTTATCAAATTATTGTATTGTTACGGGTTCTTCGTAAGTGTACAAAGTTTCAATTAAATCTGTCCGTTTAAAGTGGGTCAAAATCGAGTCCAAAGAGTCGGTTACAAACAAACAAACAAACAAACAAACAAACAAACATACAGGTGAAGCTAATAAAAGCGTGTTAAAATTAGTAAATTCTTACATTCAAAATGGCCATATCTTTCAACTTATCAATTCTAGACTATAAGTGTGATACATTTTTGGAATCAGCTATTGATTCAGATTTCAAAAATGGAGAAATATAAAAAAATATATCGATGATGTCATAACTGAAACAGTAATGACATCATAACCAAAAAATAAAGGATAAGGTGCGCAATTAAAATTAAAAATAGATGTGTCCGAGGATTTTTTTCTAAATATTTTTGGTTTGAGAAATAATGAATTTATTCCATCTTAGTTTACGGACACACTGTATAATGTAAGTATTGACAGACTATAAAGCTAAAATGAATTGGTGCTGTCATTCATATACCTATGTGTAACCGGAATATGCAAAAAGCACAATAAAATGTGTAAAGAACCACTTTCCAGAAACTGTAGATAACTTTGACCAGTTAGGATAAATTAAGTAAGAATACAGGAGCAAGCAAGAATTGATTCTAAAGAGTACCAAGTTAAATATAAACAGAAAACTGTTGTTGGTGACGAAACGGAATAGTAAAGTAGAGTTTTTGCAACTTATTTTGCAAATTTATAATTAGTCTTCAGTAAGTTTAGTTTCGTCTATATAGAGCTATATCTATAGTATCAGACATGACTCCAACCATATCTAGAACTGCAAGATTCATGGAAAATCTGCCAACATAGCTTCGCCTTTCTTCTTGCCGGTTCTAGTTTTATCTTTCACAATGCGCATTGTAGATATTATTTTCCTCTATATAATTTCAGTGTTCGATGCATCACCGTCTACCAGCATCAACTGTTGCTGCGAAGAGATATTCTTCCAAAAACGCCTATGGAAAAAAAATACCGAGAAAGAATTTACTTCAGAATATTTTTCTTGATAGAGACAGCCGGCTTTAACACAATTTTTATTTGCGTAACCATGGGTAAAATATATGTCGGTAAGTTTCTAGTAGAAGTACTGACTGGTATTAAACAGGTAAAATTGGACAATGCAAAACAGTATACTGTTAGAATCATGCAGACGTAACGACGACAGCTAATTTTATAGCAAGAAAAGGTACAAATCATGGTTTAATATTTTCAATGTTGTTTCACGTGGAATTATAAATTTTTCTAAATTTACAAACGCAAAAATTAATTTTATTTACAAAGCATAACAATTATGCCAAGATTTTTACCAAGACAACAAAGGGGGTGGCCTATTATGTAAATAATTGACAGCTGACCCAACTCATTTATGTCTAACCAAGCCCCTAGCAATTTTTACGTAGGTGCAAAGATTGTTATAGTAAATCATAATATCAATTAGTCTAATGTTTGGCGATTTGAGGACATTTCTTAACAGACCTACTTGAACGAGCTACTAATTCATTAATTTAATAATATCAACACGTTTCTTTATTACAATTGGCAAGGAAGTTCCAAGAATCGCCATCATATTATTTGAATAATTCATTTCCTGCAATGTTATATTTACATTATTATATGCAACACGATGCTGACAATAAAGGTCACGTTCTATTACACCTGTTTGCAATGAACTCCCACTTAAAATATAAACAATAAACGAAATAGCGATATGTATAATAGAAATTGTAACATACATAAACTAGTTCTCATTCCTAATCTACTTTTCTATCTAAACGTTATTGATTTTGTTGTATAACTTTGAGTTCGTCAATGAAGACAAGTAATTTAGAAAGTACACCACATGCGAGTTATAGGAAACCTTTTGAACTAGTGTTTATACCACCGCACCGTGAAAATCAATTACATAAAATAATAGAATGTAGGATATGGCTGTTTAACAAATACAAAATAATACGTTATTCCATTAAACTAATAATGGCGCAATAACATTTATTCTTTTGTTATACAAAGTGATCCTTAAGTTAATAAAATAAATTAATGATAGATTTGTCATGGAAAATAAACCAAAAAGACCAAGTACCTAGTATTGCAATAGTCGGATAGGTTTTTTTTAAAGACAACTGTCACTAAGCATAACATTTTAACATAGATGGCATTATATATTGAAGAAAAAGATACAGTGGTGGCTAGTAACATTTAAATTATGTTACATCTTAGAATTGGAGCAAGCAATACTTAATGACAATTATTAAGACTAAACGATTGTATTGCAGAAAGAAAATTGCTATTGAAATTTGTGGAAAAATAAATTATTGCCCTCTAGGTTATTTCTTAGAGAATCTGTAAAATTTCCGACAGATTTCAAATTTCATTAAAAAAGACTTTATAAAATTGCAGCTTTTTGAAATTTGCACATTCAAAAATTACTTTTATATTATTAGATATTATAATGTACAAGTATAGTTAGCGAAATCTATATTGTGACGGGACGTGCAGAGCAACATGACATCTTCCGTCTGTTACACCGCTTACATTAATTGTTGTTTTTGCTGGCACGCGACCGAGGCGGAGTTTCACTTAAATTCTGTGATACTTCAGAGCCGCACTTAATTTTGCTACCGAATTATTCTAGCAGTGCTGATATATTGTAAGTATAATATTATAAGATAAATACTAATTATTTAATATCTGTTTATTTGCTGGCGTGTTTTTGAACATTTTTTAAAAAAGGTTATCGTATTGCAGTGAGTTGTGTAATAGTGTAATATAAGTAATAATTATTTTATATCTGTTTATATGCTGGCGTGTTTTTGAAAATAAATTAAGAAGGTATTTGATGTAAAAATGTTTCGACTGTGGGAGGCCTCTACGTCTGCATCTTATTGCATTTGTGAAAATTAAAGTGATAGTGATTACAGTGATAAAGAAAATCACAGTTCAATAGTATTTTCAGTAAGAAAAAATCGGTTACATTTGAACGAGCAAGCAAATTTGCCTTAATGTTTACAATAATCTTTTGAAGCGACGAGTTAATGACCCTAATTTGTATAATTTGGATCTACTAGGTGAAACAGCATCTCTGACTAACGTTTCCCGTCCCACAATACACAAACTGGTAAAAGAAGGTGTCCTCCCAAGAAAACAAAAAACCGACGCAGTTAATCGAAAAGTCTGAACCCATCGTTAGCAAAACTTTTAAGAACTTTAGTTTACGACGCGTATCAGAAAAATGAAATCCCAACTAGACAATGGTAGACAGAAAATTAAAACAAATAGATTGTCATTTAAAATATACCACAAGAACTTTAGAAACTCGGCTGAGAAAAATTGGATTTAAACAATAAACTATTAATAAACGCATGGCGATTATGGAAAGTAGACAAATAGTGGATTAGCGAAATTCATATCTAGAAGAGAGATAAAAGAACTCAGAAGGGAAAATAGACCAATTTATTATCTAGATGAAACTTGGTATGATACTCATGACAAAAAAAGGATGGACTGATGGATCTAGGAAATGTCAACCAAACTCATTGCCCCTAATAAAGGGACTCGGTTGATTATATTAAACTGTGGATCAGTTGATGGATGGGTTGCTAATGCATTGAAACTATAAAACGGAAAAAACATGGAAGACTGTGTCGCGGATTATCACAAGAACATGGAGGGAGAAATATTTGAGAAATGGTTTGAAAATACACTAATTCCAAAATTAAAACTGAATAGCATTATTGTTCTTGATAATGCGAAGTACCATTCGAGACAACTGTATAAAATTCCTAACAAGAGTTCTACTAAGCTGGAGTTACAAATTTTTTTAATGGAATACGATCTTTATTATGAGAAAAATTATAATAAAGCACAACTGTTGGAAGCCCTGCAAATGAAAAATTATGAGAAAAAGTATATTATAGATAATGTAGCGGACAGATATGGCCACAAAGTGTTAAGAATACCGCCATATTTCTGTATTTCGAACCCGATTGAATTAATTTAGTGTAGATTGAAGAAAGACGCCAGAAAAGGAAATATTTTTCCGAAATCGATAAAAAAAGTCGTAGAGTTAATTCAAAATGAAGTGTCGAAAATTAAGAAGGAATATTGGGAAAAAAGAATTAGGAAAGTAATTACAGTTGAAGATGATTATTTAAAAATTGTCAAATTTCATGTAAATAGTGGAAATAAATTTATTATAGATTTGAACGAGGATAGTAGTTCATCTCAAAATGAAGAAGAGGGTGAGACGGACGAGGATTCAGAGGAAGAAGCAATGTGAGGTGAGGTAAAGTGAAGTGATGTGAAGTGAAGAAGTGAATTTGGTGATATCAACTGCATTATTAAATTCCGTTTTTGTGCTTTCGTGGTTCAGTGCTTGAGAAACATTCTATTTAAGGATGTTATTATTTATTAATATTATTTTTTTTTTCATTTTGACAAAAATATGTTTCTGTTTTTATTATAGTAATAACTTTACTATTAGAATTTATTTTTAGTTCATGTATTGAGAAAAATATTTGTTTCTGTTACTATTTTGAGAGTATATTTTTTGTTTTTATTGTGCTTTTAAAGTTTTCTTGTTACTTTTTAAATAATCTCTTTATTCTATACTAATATTCCATACCCATCATTTCCTGGCAAGAAATACTCATACCTCCTCGCGGTTCTTAACAATTTATATTAAGCAAACTTGAATACTGTGACTGCTGTATGTGCAGTCAATACGTTAAAATCAATACTTTTATTTCAAGTTAATACTTTTTTGTACAATTGTTGCTAGCTAAACTGATCATAAATACCTAAATTAAAAAAGTGAACGAGCGAACCCCGGATGTCCTATCACAATATCTGTTTCGCAAACTATAAATCAGGAAATTAAAGAGTACAACCCATAAGGCGTTTTTCTTTAAAGTACTTCCTAAGGGAACTACAGCCCCTAAACTGTCAAATTATTTCGGAGATTTTGATGATACATTAGAAGACGAACCTTATTATACAAGGTACAAGGCCATGTTAATTATCCTAACGATTTCACAGATCCAGAAATTGTTTGTTTGGTAGAAAATAAGGGTACGCTTATTTTAGTTTTATTTAAGCAAAATTTGTTAGCATTAAACCAATCCAATTATACTTTGCTTTAATATTAACAGTATTTATGCCATTCACTGCTCAGCAAACGATGCATCATCGGGAAAGAAAATTGAAAACACTGGCATAACGTGCGTTAGTCATTGGCACAAACTCAAAACAATAACGGTCTCAGGACACTACCGTGTGGGACGTCAATCGACAAGATAGTCACTTCTAATGCGTTTTCTCCAAGAGTCATTGAAATCCAAAGCACATTTAAAATTACTTAAGATATAAGTGTTAGATGGATCAAGCACCGTATAATTCCTATAGTGTAATGTAAAATGTGCCCCAAGTCACAAATACAGGATCAATCAAAAAGATGTTATCACTTCTATGTAGATGGATAGAATAATAACATTAATCAAAAAATAATGTTATTATTATCAGATCAGAAGTCCAAATACAGCTAATCACACGCGGAGGGAGTGTATTAGCTTTATTTGGACTTAATCTGATAATAATAACATTATTTTTTGAACAATAAATAAAAACATACCAATCCCATATATGGTAACATATTTTTGAATTACTGTATAAATCAAAATTATTTTATACATTTATCTTAAAGCAACAGCCCGCGCAACTCTCCTACCAGTTTTCGAGAATCCTAAATGGTCTAAATAAGGAGGAGATACTATAATATATTTGATATATTTTTAGAAGATTTGGGCTTGTTCAAGTGTAGGCAAATGCTTTCCATCCGTTGTATAATACGGTTCTATTTATAATTTTTAATATACTTGAGATTAATTCTCAATTGTACAATTTAATACGTTTGCGTTCAATTTGTATTAATATTGATACCAGCGGCGTAACATATATATTTGTGCTTTTATTAAACATTTATTTACTTAACAGAATGCTTGCAAATTCTACAAATTACTGTTTCTGTAACAAGGTGTATGAAAAACATTTGATGTTACAGTGCTCGGTATGTAAGGAAACTTTTAAAAACACTTGCGTTGACATAACATCAGCTGAAGTTAGCACCATTATGCAAATAAAGGATATGATTGGTCTTGCATAAATTGTAGAGCTTTTGGAAATGATCTGAAAGCGCTAAAATCATTAATTATTAGCTTGCAGGAAGATATTCAGTCATTAAAAGTTGAAAGCACCAACAAGAAAGGAATACTGAATAATGTCGAATTTGAGGAAGTTATTCAGGAAGTTACTGAGTGGAACAAACGTAAAAACAATCTAATATTTTTCGGAGTAAATGAACCAAACCAGGACCATTCTCAAGAATCAAAATTGAAAAAGACGAAACTATTATTACGAAAATCCTACTGTCACTTGACTCGGAAGTTAACATCGAATGCATAAAACCCATAAGATTAGGCAAATATTCAGAACAAAAATCTAAACCACTGAGAATAACGGTGGCAGATGAACAAGTTGTGCGAAACGTTATTGGTAAAGCTAGCAACTTCAAAGCCAATTACCTATACAAACACATATTTATCGCATTTGATCGAACTCCAAGGCAACAGTCTTACTGCAAAACCATTAAAAAAGAATGAATCGAGCGACAAAAAGCAGGAGAAAGTAACTGTAGAATCAAATACGTAAATGGCATGCCAAAAATTATTACCGATCAATTAAACTAATAACGCCCAAATACCCAGGAACTGACTTATAGTGTAAGAGGACTTAACAGCAAAATCCAGCAAATCTACCCATCTGTTGCACAAGGCGAATTTGACTTGATAGCCATAACCGAAACCTGGATACAGGAGGAAGTGTTAAGTACTGAACTTTTCCCTGAAATATACAACGTATACAAAAGTAACAGGAAATTACAGATCACAGAGTATACAATAGGTGGAGGTGTACTTCTAGCATGTAAAACTGAATTACGGTCAGAAAAAAATTTAACCACCATATTTTTCAGCTTCATTTCCTACAATTGACATTTTGTGCTGTAAATGTCAATTTCAATTTATAACTATTTATATTTTTGTTATTTATATACCACCTAATACTAACTTAAACCAATATGAATTATTTTTTGAAGCATTGGAACAAATAGATTTTATTTTAGATACAAAAAATACTTGTTTTCGGAGATTTTAATATATCCCACTATGTTCACAATGATAGTAATGATAAGAGAACCAATCTAATTATCAATTTTGCAAACTTCTTTGATATACAACAACATAACGGAATATTTAACAATTTAGGTCGTTTACTTGATCTTGTTTTCTCAAACCTAACATACGAGATTTCTCGAGATAATGCGCCATTAGTACATGAGGACACTTTTCACCCAGCTCTTTTCATTAAAACACAACTTCCCCCAAAATGTACAAACTTTGCATCTGCTAATGATCAAAAAGCCTATAACTTTAAAAAAGCTAATTATTCAGCCCTATATAATGCTCTTTTAGAAACGGATTGGTACTATTTACAAAATTTTTTGGATGTTAATTTATCCGTTGAAGCATTTTACATTAAATTGTACAGTATTTTGAACCAGTATGTACCTCAAATTAAATTTTATAAAAGGACTTATTCAAAATGGTACACTAGCGAAATAATAAATAATGTTAAACAAAAAGATAAGCATTTCCGTAAGTACAAAAAAAAACTATTATCATCATTTAGAGCAGTTTAAAAGACTTAGAACTTTAATAAAACAACAGACAGATTTAGAATATCAAAGGCAACTCTCTAATATTCAGTCCTCATTATCATCGGATCCAAAGATATTTTGGTCACTTGCACAATCAAAACGGCAACAAATACGAATACCTGGTAAAATGTCATATAAGGATAATAACTACGATAATCCACAAGATATTGTAAACATATTTGCAGAGTTTTTTAGTTCAGTATATACCGTTCCATGTGATACACAAGACAATCACGTGACTATAGGCAATAATAACTTTGAACTTTTCAGTATTACAAACATCTCAATATTAGAAATTCAAGATGCAATGGCAAAGTTAAAGAACATAATTACATCCGGTCCAGACCTTATACCATCCTTTTTGGTGAAAGATTGTGCCAATGCATTCTTAACACCGCTTTTTATTCTGTTTAATATTTCAATAAAAACAACAACTTTTCCCAACCGATGGAGGTAAAGGCGTTTCCGATTTTGAAAGCAGGCGATACGTCAAATATAAGCAATTACAGACAAATCTCTTTTATGTAATTTTACTAAAGTTCTTGAAATCATTTTATACAATCGCATCTATATGTCCCCTAAAAACATATTGTCAGTAGACCAATATGGCTTTGTATCTAACAGATCAACTACTACTTACACAAAAAAGAAAAATTGCTTTAACTACAACTACAGCATTAATGACACTGTTTTAGAGCGCATACAAACAATTAAAGATTTAGATATATATTTTGATTCTGAACTGAGCTTTGTCGAACATATACACATCAAATCTAAAGAGGCAATCAAAATGTTAGGATTTATCATAAGAAACTGTAAATCATTTACTAATTTAAATTGTTTAAAATCATTATATTATTCTTATGTACGATCAAAACTTGAGTACGGATCCATAATCTGGAACTATCTCGTTCACAAAGGCGCGTTAGAGCAAGCAAAGAAAATTTTTAAAATTTTTATCATTTAGAGACACAGGAACAATTACCTTCTAAGCACTTTTTATTTTGAAAGTTTAGAGTACCGGTGAATTTGTTCTATGCTACTTTTTCGATACAAATATACATGATAAAATTGACTGTCCTCAAATTCTTTCACAAATTAATTTTTTTCACTCCCAGAATGCATTCTCGACAAAATCCCACATTTTACACTAAACGAGCCAATACCAATATGTTGCTAAAATCACCAATACATTGTATGTGCCATTATTTTAACAAATTAAGTCAACATTGTAATATAAACTTTTGCACACAAAATCAGCTGGTAAAATATGCTAAGCAAGCTTTTAGTAGGTACATAATTTTAACTTACTATTCCCTTTATTGATTGTTCCTTTTCGTGTTATGTAGATATACATTTTTTTCTCGTCGTTATTTATATTATTTTATTTTTTTTTTCAATAATTAGTTCTTATTTTGTTTTTCTTAACTATTACTATCACACTTTTTTCAAATTTAATTTTCAATTCTTTTTAATAACATATATTGTACCTACCTTTATGTTTAATATAAAGATTTGTTACTAAATATTATAAAATGATTCGTAGTATTTAAGAGCAATTTAAATTGTCCTGTAATTGGGTGTTACCTGTTGGGCAAATAAAGCATATTATTGTTATTATTAATACATAAGTATAAGTACTTTTACTTTTACGCCTAAACCAGTTATACAAGAAATTATGAAAAATATTGCATAAAGAGTTTACCATTAATTAGAGAGATATCTGATTATAATCTGTGGCAAGAAGTTCATTAACCTAACCGACTGTATTATATACTGAAATACTGCAGTTAAACAAAAGCTTTAAATCATTTATAGATGTAAAAAAACAAAATGTTATTAATGAGGAGACAAGAAATGTAAAAACCTACGTTTATTGCTGTGAAATTTTCAAATTCCGTATACTGAACAAGAATCCAAATTAGTTTGCCTAGATATACCTCAGACGGGAGTGCTTTAAAATTACATCTGACAATGGAATTTAAAAACACACATAATATGCACTTCCAACCCAAATATTTCTAGAAAACCGGTGTTGAAACCTTATTTTCGCGTTGGTAAGCGGGTTTTCCTGGGCCGATATGTGCCTTTATGAAAATTGGAAAGTTTACCTCGTTCTCAATAAAACAACAGCAGGAAAATAGAGATTAGTAGCCAGCCGTTTCTGACATCCACCGACACCAATTAACACGAATGCGAATAATATTTTGGTGCCAAAACCTAGCTTCGTCGCCAATGACTTTTCGCAAAATGGCAATTCTAGGCCAAGAAATTATTTCAGATTAACAAAGATTAACCAAGATATCTTGCTTATTTACTGCTGCGAGTTTGAAAAATATTTTTTTCCTCTTTAGATGTTAAGAAAACATTGCTAACTTTTTAAAATGTTTCACATTCTAACTCAGAAACAAAGTCTTTCTGATTATATGCTCGCATTTTTTCTTCATAAAATAACCTGAGGAATGATCGCCTGATATCTTTGGTATTATTTAAGAAACACCCTGTATAATAAGCAATTTAAAAAATTTCAACAGTTGATATTGAGAAATTTTAGCTTTGTCATGCCTCAAAATTTTCTTGACTTCAAGTCAAAATTAATACATTTTTAAAAGCATAAATATTATTATTTTTTATTTTATATTAAAAATATATATTACACAATATTTATATTCATTTTAGCATTAACTATAGCTCTAAGGGAAACTACAAAATATAATTAATATACCATTGTAATACAATTAATATAATAAGCCCCATGCACGAAATATAATTTTGGCGTTTTTTGGGATCTTAACACAAAGAAACAGTGTGTAAAGGATTTTTTTCTTGTACAAAATTTATTCAGCATTAAAGTTTGAATTAGTCTATTATGCGCGCAAACACTTCCAGCCGGGCAAGTTGATGCGGTGACGTCACAGGACTCGAGTGCTAGTGCAGAAAGCAGGCAAAGTAAATACGTTCGTCAACAAGTCGTGTTATTTGTGATATGTGTTGAGGAATTTTAAGTGAAGTAATTATAATGATCAATTCTTCTAAATTATCATGAGATTACTGGTGCATCGTACTGATATGTGAAAATAGTTCAATAAAAACGCCGGAAACATCTTTTGTCCAAGTTCCAAGAAATGGAAAATGTAGAAAAGTGTAGTTAAATATGGGATCCAAAGAAGTTTTCGAAAAAAGGTGCATTTTGCATGCGTGGATCTATTTGATTTGAGTAATTAAAAAAATACTAATATTAAAAATAATATTCATGGACAATAAAAAAATAATATATGTAAAGTATATATGGCACGATAATAACAGGGATCCTGGGTTTCAAACGATTTCTCTCTTTTTTTATGTTACTTTGGGGTACTAACGACGATATTTTCCATCGTGGAATTTGTGTGAGCCTACTGGGTGCTACTGAAAATCATGGACATAAAGTTTTAGCAAATGTTATTATTTAAATACATTTCAATCGCATTCATATTTAAATACGTACTCTAATATTTGGTCTTTATTTTTATAACTTTCAGCGTTCATGCAAGACAGAAATAGCGCACTATCATCCTGTGGTTACTATTCGTTATACACTATCTTCTTCTGTATTGAATCAACAATTTTTAAGTAACACTCACTTTTCTTATCAAAAGCAGCATGCTGGATATTGAAGTTAAGATTTAGTTTTTCATGTGCTCTAACACAATTTACACACTGTTTATTTTCACTTCTGCAAGCACTACTGTTGTTCTTCTGCACATAGTGTACACGAAACCTTTTCTTTACAGTTTTAAGCCTCGTGATTGTATCCTCCACATTTAAAAGACCTTTTCACCCAGAAATATTCATATATATTGCAGTTATTCCATCCAACGTGTAATATTTGCTCTTCCTTGTTCATTAGATGTCTAAATGTTTCAGTATCGACATCTACAATCCAATTAAATACTCATCGTCGCACTTTTGTTTTATAAATACTTTCAAACCTAAAAGTGTCAACTTCTTGAGGTATTTTATTTTGCCTAAGAATCTGCTTAATCAACTTTTTATCTACTTTATTTGCTAATTCTTCCTTCTCAATACCAGTAATGATAACCCTTGGCTTTAATTTTTTTGGAACATTAATTTCATAATTATTTCCCAATTTCGTTTTAATGTCCTCCTTTACAGTATTCAAGGCTTCAGCATTTTAATACTTTAAAAGTACTCCTCCATTGCGTGTACTTTTGTGGATATTTAAACCCACTTGCAAGTCAACTGGATTTATATTAACTTCTTAAATCATTTTTAACTTCATTTGTTTCTTTTTCTATTTTGGGTTTAACGACTAAAACATGTTCCTGTTTACCAAGAATTTCAGCGTACATTGGTTGGATGTTTTTAGATGGTGCTGCTGATTTATTTTCTTTTACTTCCTTTATTTCCTCTCACATTTTCATTTATCATTATATTTTGCTGCAAAATAACATTGTAACACGCTTCTAAGTTTGATTTAAAATCATTCAAAATCTCTTTAATTTCCACACATTCACATGCCGTTGTTGTTTCCAACTTCGATCTTGTATTTTGTGCCGTCATTATTATATTATGGCACTCGGCAATGTTTATTGCACTTTGAGCCCTCACTTTAACCTCGAATATCTCAAAAACGAAGGACTGAAAAAAAATATTACTAGAAAATTTTACATAAAATTAATACGTAAAGTGATTTCTGAAAAATAACCACTTAAAGTTTACTATGACGAGAGTATCATTAAAAACGGGTATATTTTTTGGTATAAATTAAGAAATCTTCGTAACGTTTTAACCAAGTGAGTGGTTTACAATAGGCACATAATGACCATATAATATTTTTTATATTTTCCCATCCTCCGTTTTGGAAATATTCGCGGTTGAAGTGAGGGCTCGATACATTTGAATCGTATAATAGATTACGTATTAACATCTTAAAATGAAATAAAATTCACCTTATCATGGTGTATAAATATCCGGTTTTCTGTTTGGGAATGGGAATTAAAGCAGATTTGATAATTATTAATGTTTAACAAGACTATATAAGAATATATGAATTTATTTAAAAAAATCCGGCAAGTGCAAGTGCTATTATATGTATTGTATGATGTATAAAATACAAGAAAATAATATTTCGTATTGCGTTATAAGACATTGATGCATTTTTGTAACAAAACATACGTGTTTAGTATTTCAGGATTACTTCACATAAAACAAAATTAAAGATTCTTGTTGTTCTATAACAATTTCTTTTTTTAACAAACAGGTAGACTAAACACTTGCCAAATACAAAACACATTTCTAATCAAAACTCGTTCTATGTTGTAATTAAAAATAACGTTTTGATGATGATATCACACCTCAAAAATGTTAGTAAAGAAAAACATTCTTAGGCCACGAATGAATAAATAATTTGAATAGCAAATATTAATCAGAACCTCTTTAAAAATTAAAATTAATATTTACTAAGTAGGACAAAAATTGTATGCAACTAATTATTATCTAAAGAAGTTTGAAATAATAGTTGAGACTTAATTTTATTATTTAGTACTTTATAAAAAATTGAATTTAAAAGTAAAATGAAGAGAGGAAACTGCTTTATATTTGCAATATTATAAACTCTCTAATATTGACCGGATGTGGATATAATTAATTAAAAGTTAATTAAACACTAATTCTTGTGAACAGATAATATCAGTATAGGCAATGAAGTTATTATACACAAGATGTTAATATTTTAAGTAATGCAACACAAAAGTAGATAAATATATACTACTGTTTTACAAAACAATAAAAAATCGAATGAAAAAGAAATGGTACTTATGAGATGTCTAATGTCATGTGGAGCCCGGATCCAAATATTATATGACGTCGATATTAGGGGTGGATCTAGGATACCCGTGTAAACACATGCACCACAGTATTTTAGGACTGCTATCCATACATTCACATACAGTTTTTGCATTTGTGCATTCTAACACCTTTGTTGATATTAAACAGGCTGGCATTGCACACCGGCGATATATAATTTTTTTCTTAATGTGGGTTCCGCAGGTACAGTAACGTTATTATACTTTTCCATAAGAAAATTTTGCAGAAACTGCCTAAAACGAAGGGTTGGCCCACAGAATTTTTCACGCCAACATTATTTTAAATAAATCTAAATTAAATTGTTTTTGTCCTTCAGTAGCACTCATACTACCACTCACACGTATTTAAAAATAATTATTTCTTTTCATATGCTTATTTGTTTACTTTGTTTTAGTAGGAACTGCGTTATTTAGTTGTTAACGTATGTATAAAAAGAGTGGATTTGTTTTATGAGAATATCAAAAGTTAAATTGATTGTCTGATTTATACCGCCTTATTTTGGATAACATATGCGATAATTCCTGTTGTGTTGTGAGTACATTCGTCCTTGAAATTTTATATTCGGAATCGGTCTAGATGAAAAACGAAATAACGTATTACAATACGTAGAAGAGAATGCTACAGCATCAACAAGATAAATTTCAAGCAAAGTAGATACTTCCAGCTGTGCACTAAATTTTAAAAAAAATCATTTTCATCCATACAAACCAATCCCAAGGTCTACAAAATTACTATGAGAGAAGAACTACATACTGTGATGGTACGTTTAAAAATATTAATAGGATCCAACCTTTCCCTCAAAAGTATTGTAGACAGACGAGACTAGTTTCACTAAGTGAGAATAGGCATAATATATATACACTACTGGATGATCCAAAATTCTCATCTAATCAGCCAAAGAAAGTTTCAACTAAATTTGGATTCAATGTCTAGGTAAACTTATTTAAATGTTTCCGTATGACAATAATTTATAAAAAATTACTCACCAGGAATTCGTATAATTAGGCCATTTATTTATAATAATAATTTGGAAGGTGCAAATTACTAGAGATTATCGCAAGAACACATAATACCCGCTCCTAGACTTGCTGTAGAAATTAATCAAATTTGGTTTCATCATATTGGTTGTCCAACACATATTAGCGGCATAATGACACGATACTTTTTAATAATGGAATGATTGCAAATAACAGAAATACTCTATGGCTAACCAGGTCTCTCAATCTCAGTCCTCTAGGAGATACAAAAAACGAAATCTGTGAATTTTAAGCACCAGATAATATACCTACAAATTTTAGAAGGGCTTGTAAAATATGTTTTGCCAACTGTTAACAGAAATACATTATAGGCCAGGCGACGACAGGTCGAAAAAAAAGCCTCAATAAGGAAATAATTAGTGGAAAGCTGGAAATTGCTTTAATCGCTTTATTTGGACCCAGATATTACTCTCCCAAGTTTTCCCCCTCGAGCGAGGTCGGCGTTGGCCCTTCTGGCCCTAAGAAGATACCATTTTTCGGTTTTTTTGCAAATATCTCCCAAACCATCAACTTTACCAACAAAATACCTATTATAAAAAATAATCTAGAGTAAATTTGCTACAATAAGGTTTTTACCGTTTATCTCTAAAGTGAACCGTTACGATGCTACGACCATTCAAAGTGGAACCCTTTTTGATTCTTGCGGAAAAGTTATCGAAATCATATGCCATATCAAAGTTTCTACATGTTATAAATATTTGTCAGCATTCCAGGTGCACAAGCTGTTAACTTGTTACAAGTATAAGAGCTTTTCAATGTAAACAGCTGTGGCAAAGTACCTACAATTAGTATTATTATTGACTAGTCCCATTCGAGATGGTTGGGGCAGGCGTTATACACTGAATCCCCCCATCGCATGGAAGGTGTTGCAGCCGTCTATAGTGTTGATATTGACATCAGCATTATCAAAAATAAATTGCGAGAATGCCTGAGGAATTATATTGCTTTGAGGATGCTGTATAGTGGAGATTTCGAACAGCCTGGCTTCATCATACGAAGCACAATATACTAGGCCCGAAAGGATATTGAGAAGTGCTTTAGAACCATACTTTCGTGACAGAACAGCCGCAAGACCTATTTGCACGGAAGACAGAAATGATCTCGGCCTGACTGCCGCTACAACAGCGTGTGCAATTGATGTGCACTTCTTCTTCCATGTGTTTTCCGCTGCGCGTTTCTATTTTAGAATGACTTCTCCCAGGAAATAATTTAAAAATTGGGGAACATCACTTGCAGCATCGTCAAAAAATGAATCGTATGGAGGATAGGTTTCTGTATCATAGATCGTGGATCTTATATCTTCCCTTATTATGTCTGCTGCGTCTTTTACAATTCTTAGACGCTCCTCCTGATCATCAATCTTTCGACAATGGTACCAATTTTCCGTGAGTATTTTGTAGCTTGTGTCGCGAAAAGAAATCACCGATTCATTGTTTTTTCTTGCTGTGACAATGATATCAGCACCATATTTACCAAGCAACCTGTTTTTCAACGTTTTCTCATTAGGAATATAGCCCTCAAAATCTTCGAATATCTCTTTGAATGTGAATTGACATTCTTCTCGATTTCGTTCCATATAAGAGCAAGCGTATTCGAAAGCAGCAGTGACGTTTTCATCTTCGGGCCGACCAGGTGGCCTTGTCGATGTGGAAGAACTCTTGAAGAATATTTTTGCGCAAGAGCCGTGATATCGACCCTCTGCAGCGACCAAATCATTTACATGTGCAATTCTCCTAGTAACAGCCTTGGCCCATGCATCGTCACCCTTACCAGCTGTCTCTACTAGTGTGTTTTTGAAATGGAGTGTTTCCACGCGATGAACAGTATCGCGACTGTCAATGGGTATTTTAATAACACTTTTTAAAAATTCTTCAGATGCATTTTTGCCGCACAAAATACAATTAACCTTGAAATCGAACTGTTCACAGGATCGCGAGCTTCGGTCCGTTGTTGCCCTTTCCCAAGATTTTATTGCCGCGACAATATTTTTGTCTTTGGTATACGATTTTTGGCACTTAACATGAACCGTAACATTCTGCAATCCTTGTAATTGCACATGTCTATTATCACGTCTTTTCACACTACTTTTACGTAAGGTTCTTAATCCTCTCTCCTTCACTATAATAGTGTCTCCATCTTCTAAACCTTTTTCACAAATAAAACAAACGGTTGGATTACCAGCCGCGGCTTTTGCCGCACTTTCTCAAACTACAATCTTGATTGATTATTTTGTCCGTAACCACGTATACACTCAACCAGATCGTCATGACACTGCTGTGGTATGGGAGCAGCGTTGCCAGCTGTATGGGAGGCCGAGCGCGGCAAGCCAGCTACATCTGCAGGTGTTACTATCCCCACGTACACAGTGTTGCCAGCAACCTCGGTGAGAAAGTAATGAAGTCTACTTGTAAAATGTACTGAATCTGAACTGAATGTACTTATAACATGTAGAAACTTTGATATGGCATATGATTTCGATCTTTTCCGCAAGAATCAAAAAGGGTTCCACTTTGAATGGTCGTAGCATCGTAACGGTTCACTTTAGAGACAAACGGTAAAGAACATTTTTGTAGCAAATTTACTCTAGATTATTTTTTATAATAAGTATTTTGTTGATAAAGTTGATAGTTTGGGAGATATTTGCAAAAAAACCGAAAAATGGTACCTTCTTAGGTCCAGAAGGGCCAACGCCGACTTCGCTCGAGGGGGAAAACTTGGGAGAGTAATATCTGGGTCCAAATAAAACGATTAAAGTAATTTCCAGCTTTCCACTAATTATTTCCTTATTGAACTACCTGTCGCCTGGCCTATTAAGGGGAATGCGTAGTTTAATTTTAAAGCAATGCCAAAGTATATTGGTGAACAAGAACGAGATATTGAATAATGCATTTAATTTTGAATTAGTTCTTTTGCATGTAATTGAAAGCTAATAATTGTGGATGTTTTAAAATAAATACCCTCCAAGCATTTAGAAATATACATTTTTTTTAAATTTCATACTTGCAACTTTTTCTGACATTGTGTTACATCGTTAAAAAGAGAATTAATTGAATGACAAAAAAACTCAATATGGCGCCGATAAGAGAAACCAAAGTTCGTAGCATTAACTCAAAAACAAATGAAGAATGAAATTTTTTTGATAACGTCAAGGAAAGCACCTTAAAAAGTATCTTAAAACTGTTTCATTTCAGTTTTTTTGGAGCTATCTCGAAAACAGAGATACCTAGGTCCAATTTAAAAATGCCATCAACAAAGTCATAAAATTCCTCAAAATTTTCCCCATTTAACCGCTGTTCTATCTCCAATCCAATCTCGTTGTTTGCGATCGCAAACACGTTTTCCCATTTATCTATGTAACTGTCCGTTTTGTAGAAAAAAATTTTTGTTCAATTCTCCACAAAAAAAGTCATTACGTATTTTTATGTAGGTCCTACGATTTTCTCAAAAAGTTTGGGTTTAGGGTTTCCGTATATTTCCTGAACATTTCTTCTGAAAAGATTAATGTATGAAATCTTTCCATAACTTTATTTTTGCTAGAATCACTACAAACAATACCTGGCCAACAAAATGATGAAGATAATGCTACAGCACCTCCAGATTTCACTACAGGAAAAAGTTGCGATAGCAGATGGCATGGCATTTCTTCACACCTGCCACAAACAAATTCAGTAAAAACATGCCCTGACCTCGGTGTAAGCTTCAGCAAATAGATTGGTGAAAAATTCAACAATTACAGTGAGATTCATGTGCTTTTTCACTCTTGTAAAAAAGAATTCATTAAAAACAGAGATGAAAGTTATTCGGCAAAAAATGCTCAGAACCAATCTAATACAAAATGAGACCAGAAATAACAATTGGAAGTGCACCAACGAATAAATTACTTACTCATGTTAAAATATAGGATGAACTTACAGAGTTACTTTCCGACCATATTTTTTAGTTCGGTGTAATCAATAGGAAAAAGTTCATGATCAGTTGAACTGACACAGCAGCCTTATCACATAGGCGATATCCACAACTTACATCAGAGTTGTAGTTTGCCTTGGCCATAGTATGAAAAGGTTTGTTCAGCTGGTTTCAGTTTACAACGTATTAGAACCACTGAAAGTCTCTGTACTCCCTGTATTATACGCACTTCCAGAAATAGATGTAACAGGATCATTTGTCAACAAAGGGAAAGTAAAATTGTAGAAGACATGAAATTTTGTATGTGATACGCTATTCGAAGCTTTGGTCAGATTGGAGACTACACTTTCTCTCACTGAAGATGTCAGGAATATTTTGGAAGTGGCGTTTATTTGTCAGCTGTATATCCACGCATGTTCACGCAGAACTAATGTCAAGATGAAAGCTTCCTTCCAACAAAATCTGCTCTGAACCCTGCTTTGTTAATGGCACATGTTCAGGCTTTTGAGTGGATTAAGTAACTCATCCAGCATCAGTAACCCATCGCCTACGGATTTTGGATGGAAGAAAACAGGGAGTACATACGAGTCAGTTGCTCCAGAATTTATATTGGCAGTTCGTCGCTGCTCATGCTCTCAAAGGCGTTTCTCTCATCAATGTATGCATTAATCGACTAAGGTATAGCGAGATGTGTAGATGTGAAGGTGATCCAGATCTATGTGATAAGGAAAATTCGAAGATGACGAAGAGGCCTTAGGACTAAGTGAGATTTGTAATGAAAGCGATGATGATTGTAATAAAAAATATGATTGCAATAGTGATAAATAGAAAGTATTTCTTGTCTACATATGCTTGCATTTTTTGGTTTATATGTTTGATTCTTAATTTTTTGATTTTACTACCATTAAAAGTTTAGCATAATAAAAATATTGACGTTACGTTATGTTTGTATTATTCAATGGTTTCCCTGACGTTAAATCCCATGTGAATAAACCGTTATTTTGAGGCAATAAAATATTGTTTTATTCCCGTTCGTGCAAAAATGAATTTAAAGTGAGATTTTGCAATAAAGTTAAAAAGGAAATGTCAAATTATTTTCATAAAAAAAATACTAGTAGTGGTGTTTTTAGTTTTGTTTACAAGTGATTGAATTAGAATACTGTAATTCTTTAATATTATTGGTTTATAAGATTAATGAAATAGTCATTATCGAATTTATCTTGAAAAATGTACATGTTCAATAAATAATTTTAAAACTATAAAGAACCATTTGGATTTCTCTGATTTAACTTAACTTTTTAATAACGTACAGTAGCAGGTTTACTGTTCTTTATAATATTATGTGACAGAAAATTGGAGCATCTCCAAGTCCGTGCATAATCCGTTATTACTTGTACGACTGCTTTTAATAATTATATAGCAATTATATAATACAATACATTTTTTGTTCTAGTTCATCTTTGTTGCACGACTGGCCATTAAACTGTCTGAATACAGAAGCAAACAGTAGCTCTTTTAAAGTTAATTCATAACGTAACTTTACAATAATTTTTAAATGAAATCTGATGTGATAATTTAAAGTAGTAATAAAAATCACTACACCGTAGTTTCAGCAGTTGAGTTAGATCCGTGCAAATTTTGCCTCCTTTGCGGTGTTCACGTTAAATTTGACTTAAAAACAGATAATAAATAAAAATGTGTAGTATCCCATATTATTCCATACTGGCTATAATTTGCCATAATAAAATCTTTTTATACTATTAATTATTAGAAAAAGATGTTTATATCGCATATATTTTTATGTGAATGTTGCCACTCAAAAAGTAATAGTAATTAGATTTTGACTTGGAATTTAAAAAATAAAATAACATACAATTCAATATTATTTAGAGGCGAGATTTTTACTGCAACAGTTTGGCTCGTCATAGCATAATCAAAATTCTAATCTTTTACACTTTATATATTTTATTTTTCTGCATTATTTTAGAGTTTTCTATCAACGACGTATGCTTTTGCATACGTCATTGATTTTCTCGTTCTTGTAAAAATTATACAATTATACAGTTTAAAATGTTTTTTTTAGAAGTATTATTATAAATGATTTTCTCCGCTCCACCTGACCCAACAATTGTCCCTTCACGGTCGCGGGCGCCTTCATACGCGGGGATGCTCGGTCGGCAACGGACCGGGTGTCCGGCGAAAGCTATATACAATGTTTTTTATTTTAATTTAAATAAAATTGTTTTGTTGTTGGTGCGTTAAGTGACAAACGCAGCTGGTTTCCTGCCTATCGACTCCTGGGTTCAAATACCGGTTTCGATTCTGACAAAGTCGAAGGGATTGGTTGTGTGTGTGTACGTTTTTTCAACTGTGCAGCTCCGATATTAGTCAGGGGTTTGTCTAATTTTTGTGGTGTGTTTTATGTTTTTTTTTTAATTCCTACGAAATAAAAAAAGTGTTCTATGGATATTTTGCTATTACATTTTGCATTTAGGTTTAAAGAAAACATCTTAAACACTACTTAATTTTTTTTATTTCTAGCAGTAAAAGTATTGCAGTACCTCACAATTTATTGTCGAAGTTCTGCTTTGTCGCACTGGGGATCAATTGATTTTATTAATGCCAATACACTTGAATGTACCATAAGTATCTAACTAAAGAAAATAATTAAAGTGACTCCAGATAAATGTCGTTTAGTAAATGCATATAATATTTAGAAAGGTGAGGATAATTAATTTTAATAGATAACTATTGTAAAATGGTGTTTCCAATATTAAAAAATATTGTTTGATGGGTATTGCCACTTAAAGTGTCAATTATACACGTATCTATTTTTTTGCTTCATATTGATATATTTGTAACACTATTTTCTGTGCCACTTGTTTTGTCCAATAATTTAATACTTTTCTTAATATAGAAACAAATAGCATTAAAATATATAAAAAATGTTCTACACATAAAACAGGTAAACAACACCTGACGAATAAATAAAATTCAACTGATTTAGCTAATAGCCCAGTCCCCAGAGATTTTGAGCTGGGATGAAATAATCCTTATGTGAAACTTTGCATAGAACTAAGACTCTGCTAGTAGAAAAATATGAATAACGTTCTCAAGGCTATCGTGATTGCAACATAAAACAAAATGGCATCAAACTTCCAACAGTTAGTTTTATGGAAATAACTTTTAAAACATGCAAAATACAAAAAAAGGGTTAAATTAAAGAGAACAAAATTCTGCACAAAAAAATGTCCTTACAAAAAATTTCTTACATGCTACCGTTTTCGTGTAAAAGAAGAATCACAGAGATAGGGTCATGAGCCAATGCGTGAAAGCCAAGATTGGCCATTTTCCGTGCGTTTCGGTACAAAAATTTTAATAACTTTTGAGAAAATTATCGGATTGTAATAAAGGAAAAACCGTTTTAAAGAGGAAGAATGCTGCTTTCATTTAAATTTTTCACCGTAACATTTGTTTTTTTGCATTGAAAATAAAATTTTTTTGTTATTTTTTGAGCCTATTCAACTAAATTATGTATATCTTGGAATATACTTGTTAACGTAACAAGTTCATTTGGTTTTGGGATATTTATATGTCACTTTTCGATATCATAGCAGTCAGAAATGTACAAATATTCTGGACAGAAAATGAATTGACTTTACATTTTTTGTAATTTTAGTGAATTCTATAGTTTCCAAAATTTTTATTTGAAAATACTCTCAAATTATGAAAAATACACACTGACATGTGAAAAAAAATTGTAGTTACCAATTCACGTTCACTTCGTAGGATGGAGAAATAACTCACGAGCAATTTGGACAAAAAATTTATTATTAACAATAAATTTTAATTATTGGCTAACTTCCCGTTGGATAGTTCCCACCATCTTCAGGGGTGCAAGGACCAAATTATGTTTTAAAATCAATGCCAGCCAGTATTCACATCATTTTGACAAAAATAAATAAATAAATGAATAAAATAACTACATTACAATACATAAAGAATAAAAATACATAAAACTTTACATAAATATCACATAAATGATAAAACTATATAAAAATTTAAAAAGCAACAAAAAATTTTTTTTTAATTGATTTAAGAAATTCAAAAAGAATTAAAAAATCAGAATTAAAAAGGAGCTTACTCAAATTAATATATTGTTGTAGCGTTAATTTTAATTAAAATCGAGATTTTCATTGGAAAAAATGTCACTATAAAAACATAAAATACCAGCTAGTTGATAATATTATTAAACAATAATTCTAATCCGATAAACTACTGCCCTTATTCACACAGTCAATATTTTCAACACACTAAGAAATGCATATTTAGTAATGTTGGTATAGAGGTTCAATCTGTTGGAGAAATATAACATAAAGATGATACTGAGTACTTTTTAGGTAGAGTACTCGTACTATGAAATTGTTAGTGTTATTAAGTTCTAAAGCCGATAGGTGGTAGTTGTTAAATTGCGGATATTTTTTGTAAACAATAATTCAAGAAGAGAACAACAGAAACGACTGAATAGACATATGCATACATGCACGTACATGTACATACCTACATATACAATCACCCACATGTTCTCTGTAAACTGTCATATTGTTTGTTTGTGTTTATATATTTATATATGAAATAAATATAATAAAAAGTAGCCTTAATTAGAAATGTATATAAAATAGGAAATAAAGTTGATTAAATTGGAATTGGAATTGGGAATTCACTGATAAATTTATTCACTTTTTCAGCGTATGGCCGTTTTTTACTCTTGTGCAGGTCTGACATACTTTATTATTAAATTAATATCAAGAATAAAATACAACAAATAAAATTATCAACAGTAAAACAGAGACGAATAAATTATACATTGTACACAACACGTGGCATAAAAATAGACTAAAATCAAATGTTAAGTCTTTGCTAAAATATTAAACAACTCTCGCTCACGTATTTGGGTATTTCTCTACCTGGCGCCGACCGTGATTCGCGGACAGATTTGCCAACTCTAAAATTTATTTACGAAAAAAATGAGATTATGATTGTACATAATTAAAAATAATTATAAAATTCTTTCTCTACATAATTGTTCAAAAACATTAAGTAATATTATCTAATTAGTTATAATTTCAATTAGCTTATGTAATTCCTCTCTGCTAGTATTTAAAATAAATTCCTCTGGAGAGGTTATCAAATGGGTGAATGATAATTTAGTATGACTTTTAGAAATTTCGTTTGAATCATTTCTAATTTTTTTAGGCGTTGTTTTACTGCACTTCCCCAATCAATAATCCTATATGAAAACTTAGATTCTACTAGAGAAAAATATATGGTTTTTAAATTCGATACATCTAGAATAGTTTTTAATATTTAAATATAAAAAGTATACTACTCAGAGTATTACATATATTGTTAAGACGTTTGTCCTATCCCAATCGACTTGTTCATTCCTGTAGTCATTGTTAACGGCATTTTTTTTATAGAAATGTGATGAGGATGATATCCTCTATTGTTGGTTTGGTCTATTTATTTACCTTACGTTATATGATGAAAAGTAAACACGACAATATACAAAAGCATAAAAATGCCAGTCTAGCTTGATAATATCTAACGTTTTCTAAAGCTAAGCAACTGTTTACATGTTGTTTTGTATTGTTAAGTTACCGTCGTAATTAGCAATTAACAATTTCACATTTATTTATGTGCAGATGAGAAAGAAACGATATTTGCAAGAATATTTTAGATGAACTTTTGAAGCAGATATTGTTGAATTCTTGTGCAGAGACTGCAAAATATACAAATATAAATAATTACGCATGTGTAATTTATAGTTTATTAATAAGTCCCATGGAAAAGTTACATTTAAGTTATACGCTATACCTGGATGTAATTAACAAACTGGTAGGTAATTAATATAAATCATTATATGCATTTCAGGTTTTACTTGTTCATGTGAGTGTTTCAATAAGATTGATCATTTCGATCAATAATACAAATGAAATAATTTTATATACCTTTCTATTACATCATATTAAATTTTCCTAGTCTGCTACATTATGGTAATAGTAATACATATATTATAATATTGGAACGGCACCTGGTACTTCAGGATTTTTTTTTAATTTTAAACTGGGGTAATTTATTAGTCCTTAATATATTGTGTTTTCAAAAAGTTCAGCGTACAGGTAAAAAAAAATTAACATTAACAATTAATAGGTGCAAACATAAAAAAGCAAATCTGTTTTTTATTTCTCTTTATATTCCCTTTTAACATGAATTTTCTTCTCCAATTTAAAAAAAAAATCAGAAATGAAAAAACAAACCTTCAATGGTCAAAGTACGTTTTTAATTACAAATGTAAAAAAAAAAATGAAACATTTCCGTAGCGTTTGGGAAAGATACAATTCAAGGAAAATATTTTACAATGCTTTCTATGAACGATTTTACAATTTTGATTTGAAAAAATAAAATATCACAAATCTATTTCCAATGTGCACCACATAAACGATAAAGAACATCGAAAACCACATATTGTTTTGTTTTTTAGAAAACAGTGGCGGAACTTAGTCAAATTTAAAGGTGGGTCGTTGGGTGGGCCAAAAGTATCTGTTGGGCTAATACATGTATGTGACAATGACAACATTTTACTGTAAAGTTATAACATTTTAAAATTCTCTAAATTAATAATCTATCTAGAATAAAATTTCAAAATGTCATAACTACAAAAGAAAACGATTTTTTTAACGAAACCTAAAACCTGCCAATAAATTTTCCTCCTGATTATGACAAAAAAAAGTTTTGCTAATATTTCACAAATTGTCTATAACGTAACCTAAGTGGGCAGGCTATTTTTGCAATTTATTTTCGCAAACTTCAATCGTAATTCTTTTTGCAAAAGTTCTTCATTTAGTCTTGGTAGTTATATCTTAAAATATGGCATGGGTCCCAAGCTCCAATTGTTAGATATAGTATAACCTATAAATCAGCGGCCGCCGCTAGATAATATGCCGCAGTGCATCTACCGCTTTATAATTTTTTTTTAAAAACAAATTAAGTTCCTCTTCTTGATAAAAGTTAAAATATAGAGTGGAATAAAAAATAATATTAACTGAAAATTTTAGTCAGTATTACTGACTCAATAATTACATTATTGATAAGATAATATGCACATTATGTTCAGCATTACTGACTCAATAATTACATATATATTGAGTCAGTAATACTGAACATAATGTGCATATTATCTTTTTTGTAATCCAAGTTTCAGCTTTTTGGCAAATAGCCGGGAAAATAATTGTTTAAAAGGATATATGTTATACTTATCTGTGATAAGATTTGTAAAAGTTAGTAAATAATAATTAACAAAAATTTTCAGTTAATATTATTTTTTATTCCACTCTAATTTTTTTTTATAGTCGGGTCAGGTAAGGTTAGGCCTGGAAATCAAACAAAAAAAGTTAAATTCCCCTTCTTTCAGCTAAAAGGGGTGGCGAGGAATTTTCTTAGCCTATGGACATTAAAATTGTAAATGCAATTTTCTTGACTAGCAGGTAGGCACCAGGGTGGGCCATATATTTTTTGAGAAGGCCCTGGCAAGTCTCTTATGCCATAAGACGATAACTTTCATCGCAGCATATCATGAAAAACACAGTCAAAAGCTTTAGAGAGATCACATAAAGCGATTCCTGCGTAGTCTCTCTACTATATCACCCACTACCCGTTGCTTGAGCTGTAGTTAGATAACTTGGAACAAAAACGAAATTGGCTAGGTGCAATTATTGAATTACGATCAAGTCAAGGTACTGTGTCAATGCCCGCTTTAAAAAAACTTCAGCCAACTGCCCAAAGAATTGGAATAATCGAAATAAGATGGTACTTTCATGATTCATAGCATTTGATTTCAGTTTACTCGGAAAATGATTTTAGCTTGCGAACTGTTATTATAATTTAAACAGGTTTCTAAAGCTTAGATCCACAATGTTTGATTCGAAATCAAAAATACTAATTTCAAATAAAATTTTTATTTCAAATAATGAACCTCGAATTCAAATATTTTCTACATTTTAAAACTTATTACAAATTAAATATTTATGGCCGTTAGTTCTAACATATCAGACACTAGGTAGCAATTGTTTCATATGGATTTATGTAAATCTGGGAACCATTGGTTCTGAGCCAATCAGGGACTACTACTTACTCAATAATACAGTGTTTAAAACTACAATAAGTAATAAACAATTATTATTATTACTATTATTTATTAGACTTGTCTTTATATCAGTCGATTCCCTGTCCAAAATGAAATTGGTATGTTTGTTTGTTACTTTTATAACTTTAACTTACTTTGCGTATGCTTTTTCTAGTAAGCCTGGCCAAAAATGATCCGAGTGTTGTGACTGCAGGAAAGCTAACCTCCCGTGCACAGTCGGAAGTCGATCATCAACGAGTACTTCTGTCCATTCCCCACACCACCATAATCGAAATCTGAAAACTCCCGAATATTGTTCGCCATTAAAGGATTGATCTGCCGGTACCACCCTGTAAAAGAGTCCCTTGTTGAGGTATAAAACGCCAAGACAAGAAACCAGCCACCTATCGCCTGAAATATAGAAAAGAAAAACATTTTATTACAAAAATGATACAGGTACTGAAACTATCTACTATAGATCACTGAGCGCGCTATCTGTGAGTACTCACTCAATTGGTTTACTGTCATCCCTGAAAGAGAGCGAGTAAACATAAATTAGTACAAATATTCCAATTTTGCAATAAATAGCTGGGTATTGTCTATAATTATTTATTTATGACATCCTATAATGTTTCCTCTCACCTTCTTTGGATATTAAGCCACTAATATACAAAAACATACCATTAAATTAAGTAAATACCCGCAGAATACTTAATTTTCAGGCATTTTAAGCATGATAAATTGATAAATACTGATTCATATTATCACTAATTTCTGCATGTATGAATGATGATTTTATCAGCATGATTACGCTACGCATAAAATAACTAAAAAAAATTTCACATTCCTTTTCACCAGTGGTGGCTGGTGGATTTAGGTTATACAATATCTCAACATTGGAGCATGGAACCCAAGCAACATTTTAAGGCACGACTATCAGTACTAATTGAAGAAGTTTTGAAGAAAATAGAATTAAAGAAATTTGAGAAAGAAAAGTTACAAAAATGCGCAGCCTCCCCAGATTATTTCTAGACCATTAGTAAAATCTTTGCAAACTGTTTTCTTTTTCGTACTCAGAAGGATAATTTATCACCTCGTTTTTTTTTGGTTTTTGAGAATTTTGAATTTTTAAAAGATATAATTTGAAATTTACACAATGAAAAACTTAAATTTTAAAACGTCATAACTTTATAAAAAATCAAAATGTTTGAAAACCAAAAAAAAAACGGGGTGATAAATTTTCCTTCTGATTACGAAAAAAAAAACCGCTGCCAATTACTTGGGGATAAGAACTTCGTAGTAAAACTCGACGTGTGGTGAAGTTTATAATAAAAGTAATTTTTGACGTTTCAAAAAAAGTCACATTTTTTTACGTTTCAAAAAAGTCACATTTTGAAGTTTCAAAAAAAGTCACTTTGCCGTTTCAAAAAAGTCACATTATGACTTTTCAAAAAAATCACATTTTGACGTTTCAAAAAAGTCACATTGGTGGAATGTCACTATGCCACTAATATTTTTCTTAGACATTGGGACCGATTTTACTCATCAACGAACTTAATCTCTTCCTCTCGAATGTGTGTACCAAATTTGATAGCTTTATCTCAAAAACTGTAGCTGCTATCGCGAACAAGACAGACACACAGACAGACAATTTTTTCTGTCTGAAATTTTGTGTATCATCATAATTCGTCGAGATTCGTCCAGAAATGCAACAAAAATATTCAAAATTTTTGCACGAATACATAACTTCTTCAATTCAAGGGGTGAGGAAGTAAAAATAGTTTGCAAATAATTTACTAATAGTCTAGAGGTAATCTGTGGAGGCTGCGCATTTCTGTGCCTTTTTTTCTCAACTTTATTTTTCCAATTTTTTTTCTGCAAAACTTCTTCAATCAGTACTGATAGTCGTGTCTTGAAAATCGCTTGGGTTCCATGCTCCAATATTGAGATATTGTATAACCTAAATGGTTATGTAACAAGGTTCTAAAGTCCTATCTTACAAATAGGAAACAATTTGTAGATTTTTTTGGTGAAAGATCCTGTGAACTGGACGTTGATGTAGGAGTGCCCCAGGGTAGTGTCATAGGTCCACTACTATTTCTGTTATATCTTAACAATATAGATGAACGTATCTCCACATTTTTCTGTGCATTTGCAGATGATATAACTGTTGTATCAAGTGGTAGAACTGTAGAGGAAGTGACTAGAAGTTTAAACTCAAATCTACAACACATTTATACTTTCTTCAATGAAAATAGATTAATCATGAATCAAGAAAAAACTTTTTGTTTACAGTTTCATCCGATAAAATCTAATTATAGTTATAGTCCTTTAATAAAATTAGAAAACATGTCAATTCAAAAGGTTTCAGAGTTTAAACTTTTAGGCATTCATATAGATTTATCACTTGATTGGAAAACTCATATTGATACACTTTGCAAAAAGTGTGCCAGTAACTGCTTTGCTATAAATAGGCTATCTAGCATTTGTAGTGTCAATGTTGTAAAAACATTTTATTTCTCCAATTTTGAGTCTCGGTTAAGATATGGAGTGATTTTCTGGGCTAGTGCATCTGCTGCAAATCGTGTTTTTGTATTGCAGAAAAGGGCAATACGTTTCATTTATGGACTGAAATAAAGGAAATCATGTAAACATACTTTTATACAGCAAAGAATTTTAACTTTGCCGTGTTTATATATTTTGGAATTATTATGTTTCGTAAAAAAAAACCACATTTCAAAATTTACATATCAAAACTCTAACCATCTGTATCCTACACGTTATGGCCTTGATCTGCAATACGATTTACATCGACTACAACTGTACAAATCCGACCCATACTACATGGGTGCTGTACTATACAATAAACTGGATGCTAAAGTAAAGTCAATAAATAATGTAAAAAAAGTTTATCATCGCTGTTAAAGAAGTCCTTCTAACAAATGTTTTTTATTCTGTTCAAGAATATCTACAATCTTAAGATTAAAAATATGGTTCTTCTGTTATATTTTAATCACTATTGTTTTTTATTTTTCTTTCTTTTCTTTTCATTTGTATATTTCATGTTTTTAATTGACGTATCCTATATCATTTTTTGTATGATCTACTGAATGAATAAAGTTTGTTATTTGTTATTTGTTAAATCCATCAGCCGCCACTACTTCTCATATAAAACAATTTCTTCATTCCAAATCCAATTCCAAAACTACCATGA
Source organism: Rhamnusium bicolor (assembly GCA_029963845.1). NCBI lineage: Eukaryota > Metazoa > Arthropoda > Insecta > Coleoptera > Cerambycidae > Rhamnusium > Rhamnusium bicolor. The sequence continues at coordinate 297,356 of JANEYF010002641.1, read as the reverse complement.
TGTAAAAATATGTATTATACCTCTGTCACATGTCTGTTTCCGTATTAATATAATATTAATATATTAATTTTGTATTTTTCAGTCTTTCGACTGTAACCTTTTTATTCGACGTTCAAGTGTTTTCTCTTGCCGAATTTGGATTTCTCAGAAAGGACGTATAGTATAAGTACAGTTTTGTTATTTGTCTCTTAAGGGGCCTAGTCGGGAAAAAGCTTCGGATAGCTGTGTCACTCTCTAGAAAGTTTTCATACATGCGCCGCTGAATAATTATGCTCTTGACTATACCTTCACTGGACGTTTTATTCACCGACTTCATTGAGGAGCGATTCCCGATAGAGGAAACACTTCCTTGCTCCATTTGTAGTGACAAAGATACTTATTTAGAAAATTCTTTTTAACCAAATAGTACGGAATAAAAGTTTGAAACTTGCTGAGCATAATTATGAAGATTCATTCTAGACGACATGTATGAATTTTACCTCGAATTTTACCGATTGATATCAAAATTCAGGAGCTAATCACGTCCAAATTTCACTTATATTTACAGTATAAATTTTTCCTACATAAAGTGAAAATTAATTAAAATAGACATACATGTACCCTCTGTACACTTTCAACTACTGATCCTCCAAATTTGGTGTAATTTGACCGAACCGTATGGTAGAAATAAATTTTGAAAAATTACCTTACATACACTGGTTCGATTAGCCCTCTTAAGTGAAAAATTAAGTAATGAAATCGAGTTTCAATCTAAAACAACGGTTAAATAAATTAATTGATCACTACTGTAGTTACCTATTCCACTTCCTCTAATGGAAAAATATATGATTTATACATATCTGGAGAAATTTAAACTCCTTTATAAATAGTACTTATAATAACAACAATAATTGTTACTTTCTCGATCAATATCTTCACACGTTATAGGAAAAATTAGTTAAACTTACCTTTCTTGGTTAATGATCTAAAACTTTACAATTAAATATTGAATTTATTTAATTTCTTTAAGTACTTTATACAGGGTGTCTCAAAAGTAACGCCCGGCCTGTCAGATTGGACAATAATTCAACAAGTAAAAATAAATCACAATTGTAGAGTGAGAACGTGTTCAATTACCCGTCGTTACTTTGTAAGATATTGGTTATAAACATGGGCAACTTATAGGGCACTGCAAAAAAATTCAATATGACAAAAATGTTTTTTAATATTATAATATTAGGTTCAATGTAAACAAAAAACAAAACAAAATATTTTGTTTATGAAAAGAAAACAAATAAATATTTTAAAACAGTAGCGCTAAAATTAGTCTTTCTTGAATAAAACCGTGAAAGATATAATAATGTAGGTAACACCTAAATAACATTTAACAAAAGAAAACAGTTTACTCCCTACAGTGTGTCCGTTTCAAGTCCGACCATCCTCATATCTTCGATATTAATTGGGATGTGATTAAAATTTTAATGACGTGTATAATGCTAAAAACGGAATTTTTTTTATCGACATGTTAAAAAATATATTTTTTATGTTATTTTTTCAATTATCCTATACATTAAAAATATACATTAAAATTCAAAATTTTTTTTATAAAACTTAGAATGAAGGTGTTTTTAATACGGAGAACATACGATTTTGAAACTATATTTCCGTATCTTTATCGCCAATATGGGTTTCGCAAAAATTAAATTTGTTTTTTATGTAGTAGGCGCTTGTTTTGAAGGAATTTCTCGTTTTATACCATTATATATGTCACTAAAATTTTAATCACATCCCTATTAAAATAACGAAGATGTGTGGTCGAACTTGAAACGCTACACAATGTATAACTCAAAAAATGAGCTCCTACTCAGATTAAACTAGATCAACGTATTAATCTTTTTCCGTTAGATTTTCCTTAAATAATAGTTAGATTCCTGGATATTTGCCAAACTCGTCGAAAACACTGTTTATAAAACAACTGTTTAGAGCGGGAATTTTAAATTTAAAACTTTAAGCTGCTAATTAGATTTGGAAATTTTAAACATACACGGACTTATTTGATCCCCTCTGTGGACGTCCATGGTTATAGAAATAGGCTATTGGACAATTGAAATGTTACACCAAGAAATGTGTCATATCCCCGTAAAGTTAAAAGCATTCTGTAGCATCTCGATAACCAGTATTATCCTTAAGAAAATTTGTCAAGAAACTCTTGATGCTTCTTACTCAAAATTAAAAAAAGAAAATTGAAAAACCTCGAAAATGTAGCTCTTATTATTAAAAAACCGCTAACCAACATACTCAACAAGGATATTTATCGAGTATCCTGATGTCAAAATTGTGTAATTTAGCATTTGGATGCTGTCCCCGCATTTAGTTTAATTTTTTGTTTGCAATGGAAACACTATATAGTTACCGTTAAGTACGTAGAAAACGTTAGGTATCTCAAACAATGATGCTACTGTTGTTAATGTTTCACATCCCGAACGTTACCCGGCACGTCGTCATCTTGATCGAAATGTTATCATGGGTGTTGAACAAAAACTTCTTAAAACCGATTAATTAAATTCACGTAAACAATTTCTGGGACGTTCTGAAGTTGCTCAAAAAGAATGAACTTAAAGCTGTTGAAGGCGAATCCGGTGTAAGTACGCAGAAGTTGTCAACAATAATCCATTTGCATCAGGTGATTGTCTACAGGACACTAGGATAAAAGGAACTATATATATTTAGGTCACACATAGTGTAAAGTTAATTTTTTTGCTTGATGCAACACGTGGACCAAGAAGTCGGATTTTTTTGAAAACTGTCTCTGGAGGATAATGAAGGTACTGAAGGTAATGAAGGCACTCAAAAGGGTGCCATAAATACTCACAAGCTTCAACTGGTCTGACAAAAATTTTTATTTAGTTCGTAAACAATCGTTTCAGAAGCAGTGCTGAATTATTAAATAACGATTGAATTGGTCCACACGTCTTACTTCGGTATACTATTTGGGATTTGTGAGAGATCTTTTACCATATTACGAGAATGTTGTACCACTTATTAGAAACTTTATGGTACCAACATGACAAAACATAAGCATGTTTTGGAGAGGAAATTTTTTTTAATAACAATTTACCTGGCCGTTGGACTGGAAGATGTAACCAACTGCATTTCCCCTCGACCACCCCATCTCAACCCACTTGACATATTTTTACATACACATACTAAAGAGCAGATGTATGCTGAATCAGTTGAGGAACATGATAAAAGTAAGGCTGGGAATCGAATACGAATAATTTGAATAATCGAACATTTGAGTATTCAAATTCGAATCATTTCTAATTGAAATATTCTAATAATCGAATATACCCGAATATTCGAATATAGTCGATTAATCGATTATATTCGAATATGAGAATATTCAAATATGTCCAAATTTTTAAATAGGTATGTATCCAAAGTAGATAGGTGGTAGGTACAACCTTAGAAAGGACTTTTTCTAATAGTAACACTGTCACCGCCAAGCGTTCGTTCCTACCTTAAATTAGACAATGTGAACAAATTTGTTTTCTGAGCAGCGCAACTTATCTTATACTGATTTTAAGGGTCTTTTTGGAATTGTTTTAGTTCATAAAATAATATATTGTTGTACTTTCAAGTAGTAGTTTAGTTTGTTTATATAGTTCACGTATTAATTATTAAATCATTTTCTACGTAACCAATTTTGTTTGAATTTTTTTTGTTGTTCAAAGTCTTAAACCGTATTAATTTTTAATAACTTTATTTAAAAAAAAATGCACTAAAAAGTAAAAATTCTAATACATACCAAAATATGCTACCGAATCAATTTAATAACACAATAGTACTCGATGATTCGGATTATTCGAATACTTAGTTCGAATATTTGAATAGGTCGAATATTCGGTTCAATCGAATATTTGGATAGTTCGTTTACTCGAATAACTTAAATATTCGATTAATTCGAAAATTCGAATATTAAAAATAAAATAACCAAAATTAAAAAAAAATAAAAATTCCATTTGAAGCTGCAGATCAGTTCTTCAAAGATCTATGTCTCCATGTGTATCAATAATAGCTTGATCTATACTAGGCATACTGTCAATGAGACTGTTTATGTAATCTTGAGAGATATTGGCCCAAATTCCTGAAATGATCTCTTATTGTTTATGGATGAGGTTGATGGTTACGGTTGGCTCCTTTGAACATATCTTAGATGTAATAAATGGGATTGAGTTCTGGTGACAGCGGTGGAAGTGGAGGTGCCCAAATTCCAGCACGAATCGTTACAACTGCCATATTTCTTTCTTCTTGAGTTAACTTTCCCGTGGCATATTGTAATTAGGATTAAACGTTATTTAGAATTCAATTGCAATAAACCTACCGGAATGTTAAAACTTGGAATATTGTTAACTTTCTTGGAGCAATTTATATTGCTACTGATTTATATTGCTACTTTGGAAAAAAAAAACTGGGAACAAATTATAAGCCACTATCATAATCATTTTGCCCATGATAAATAAAGTTTACACCATAAATTTATTTACCAACAACGACACTAAGCCTATAGAATTAATTTGATAATATCTACAATGAGGATCATTGTAAGATGCACTTCAGTTTATTGAAAAAATTCAGTTTAAAATAAGATGTTATTATGCAATTATGAATTAAATTAAATCAAGACAAGACATTTATGTTCATAATTATTACTCCCTTCCTCAGTGGTGTTTTGAAGTTTAAATTTGAAGAGTACAAGGGAAAAACACAAAAAACCATTTTTCTCGATTTTGTGATTGAAGTGCCATTTTTTAGATCACAGTGAAATCTATTGACTGCCATATCAGCCACGGGAAAAACTAAAAGAATAGCTCAGGATTTACGTTTAAAGAATGCCCATACAGGAGAAGAACCAAATAAGTACACAATTACAGGGGAAAAACTAATAATGTCCACCGGTAACATTGCAACATAATAATTTCTTGACTTAATGAAAGGAAACATATTATGTTTACATTAATTTTTTATTTGTATCATTATTACAAAATGTATTTCACGTTTGTACGTTTTCACTAAAATTTACTTAATTTTCTTTACCTGTATCTAACTTGACAGGGGAAAAGTGAAAAAAGTCCAGGTAATTTTCTGCATTTTTCCCAGATTGTAAAGTAATCTACACAATTAAATTGTATTATGAAATAAATTTGTACTAAATATATAAAATTTCAATCATAAGACGATTCTTTGGCGTACTGGCAATCGGTCAGTTAAATACATTTTTAAAATTTTTCTAAGTTGTATTAAATTTTAAAGCTTAAAATTGCTGGTGTAAAATTTATAAAATGTGGCCATTTTGGTTTTTCCGGTGGATCTCATTTTAGTTTCCCAAATATAAATTTTTAAATGCAGTGCGACTAAAAAAAGAGATATCTTAGTATGTGATATTCTAATTCAATGAATAAATCCTCTGCAAATGCGGTTGTCATTGTGGTTTAAGTACATCTTATCATAATTGTTGTTAAACTTTCTTAATATTCTAGTCAAATACTATTATATTTGATTCTAATTTTTTTATAGATTATGGTAATAAATGTTTAGATTATTAGTATTATTACCGTGTTCACTGATTTTGGTGTAAGAAAATAAACTTTCGCTGAATGAAATATATTTATACCATTACAAATACTGTAATATTAATGGTTAAATACAAGATCCGTAAAATGGAAGATAAATAAATAAAAAATAAAAATTGGCCAACTCGTGCGGTGTGGTCTTAATTATTTCTGGTTTCGTCGATTTATAAATACTAACCTATAGTAGATATTTCCCAAACTATGACAAACATGGGACGTGGTTTGGTTGCTTAAATAAAACTGCATTTGGCATAACGCAACCAGCTATATAATTTTAAAGAATACTGGATATTAAAGAATCAACTCTTTTCATATACGAACTTTCTTTAATCGAGGTTATCTTATATATATATTCTACCAACGAGGATCATAGACGCTAAACATGCAGAATTTTACCAAATCTCCATTTAAACTTCTGACAGGAATATATTTTTCATCACATTACAGACACATGGAATCTCCAGTTTTAAATCTATATCGGATAATGGTAGTAGATCCGCTCATTCACTACACCACATCACTAGAGCGTAGCAAATCTAACGCTGATCATAGACGTATGTATGTAGGTAACAAATACTATATGCGGGTATGCAGCAGATATGATTGAAATCTGTGCGAACCGTATTCCAGTCTGCTTCAGTAATTCGTCGTGTATACATTGATAAAATAACAATGCCACGGTTTGCAGGTTTAAGACTTGCGTGTTACATTTTTAAGCGCATATAGATTTCAAGTCGCCATGAACAGCTCTTTGACGTGAAGTATGTGTCTATGTGTTTTTCCTGTCCATTTTTTTCATTCCCATACTTCATTGTGGTAGTTTCTATTTTTCTCTTTATCTTGTCAAATTACTAAATATGTGGTTTCAGATGAACACAATACCACGCTGTTGTTGTTCAGGGTGGTGTATTACGTCATCAATGGCTTCAACAAACAACACAGTACGAAAATACTGCTATTAGATACACAAAAGGCCTTCGATACCGTGTGGCAAGGAGGTCTCCTACACAAATTACAATATTTACATAATTTGCCAATTTTCTACGTTACATTAGCCAAGTCATATTTAACAGGACATTTAAAGCAAAAATAAACAATACCATGTCAAACTTATTTAATATAACGGCAGGAGTGCCGCAAGGTACGGTGCTGTTACCATGCTGTTTAACCTTGTGCCGTACTTACCACTACAATGCTTATTTGTATGTATGTGACGTGTCACTTTGGCACGTTTCAGTACAGTAACACCACTTTATTCTATCAGCGGTGTGATATAAACTAGAGCAACTCAGCGAAGAAACGGAATGCCAGGCGGTCTGTGTGTGTGGTTGTCGTTTGCGTATAAATGGACAATTTCACTTTACCTGCCGAAAATGATTCTCGGTGTACAAGCAGCTTTATTTACCTTTATCTTTGCTTTAAATAAAAGGCAGAAGTTCAACTTCATTTGCTCTATTTATTTAAGACTGCTTCAAAAAAGAATAGAAAATATATAAATATATGCACAACAGTTATGTAATAATGCAACGTGAATATTAACCTATATTACAAGTAAGCAACCAAAGAAAACCAAGCAAGAGGATATGTAATGCAAAGGCGGTGATCAGTTTTATCGATCACAGCTTTCAACAGTTCGAGGATTAAAAACCTCACTTGTGCCACTTCGCGTGCACCTAATGAAATGAAAAGATTTCACCGGTACTTTATTGCAACTACGACTGAGATGGGACTCTTTCCACAGATCGAGGATTAAAAATCCTATCTTTACATCAATACTAAATAAAATGACAGGAATAATTCCGATGCTCGTCGTTGAATGGATAACACAACTTTATTAATGAATCGCGAAATGTCCTGAATACCTTTAACTTATCCGGAAAACAGGCACTTCGGATAAAATGATACAACGGTAAATTCGAACGGAAATACAAATAAAAACACTAGAACGGTCAAAATTTTTCTCACCACTAACTGATTGAGGAGTGCACTAGCACTGCAATTTATACAAAAACGCCTGCCAGATACTGGCGGGGATCTGTGCGACGTGCAAGCGGGTCGACTAATGTCCGTGGCAAACGTTATTTCAGCTTATTTCGGCGCATCATATTTAAATAAATTTCCTGCCTTAATTCATATAAACAAATGTTTATAAAATATTCCAAAGCTGGGAATCGCTTTCTCATAATTTTTAAACTATATTTCTGAAAAGAAATAATTTAAAACGGCCAAGTACTAATATTTAAAAATAAATCAATTAATACCTTATTCGGTAAATAATTAAACAAATAGAAACATATTTATTTACTATGATTAAATGATTTCAACTTGCTTTGAAATCAAACTAAATTAAATTAAACTACTTTCCTCTTACTTGATTGAGTACACACAATAAACGATTTATCATTAGAATAATAAACAAACAAAGATTACCCTGAAAAGAAACCGGTTTGAAACAATTATATTAGAGAAATAATTGTTATTTCAAATACTGGACTTGCAAAATAAATTTAACTTTGGTTCAAAATGATTTAAAAAAAAATATTAACACAAGTTATCATGTACCAAAGTGAATCAAAATCAACGAAGAAATCATTTCGTTACAACTTGTACCTTTCCGACATTTACTCGCAATCATTTTACGAACAGACAGCGACTACCAAAGTACGATATCACTGGAGAAACTCACAAAATACTACGACACCTGGAAAATTACAATAAATGAAAACAAAATAGAGACAATACTTTTCACTAAAAAATTCACGAACATTAAAATAATCAACACATTAAAAACCAACGAAGAGACGATAACAGAAAACAAGACACTTAAATACCTAGGACTTACACTCGGCCAACGTTTTTCATTTAAACCACACATAACAAAGACAATAAACAAAACATACGTGAACTTACATAAACTTTACCCGCTACTGAACAGACGATCACAACTAAATACGGACAATAAACTACTATTTTACAAGTCAATACTTCGATCCACAATGATATAAGGGTTTCCAAGTAACGCAGAATAAACTACTTACACTTGTAACCAACGCGAACAGATACATACGAACTGACGACTTACACACTAACACAAATATCTCACTCGTACGCTACTACATTACCTAGACTGCACAAAACTTTTTGACCAGACACATTACTGACATACGGGGACACCACAATTACGTACATACTCACAATCTATTACACAAAAACCTACCACTATACTTCGACGCACACTGACCAAAACTAAACACACACAATGACAGACATGCCCTAAAACCCTATTCATATCCTACACCCATAAATACAACTCCCATCCTATCCACAACTCCTTACAATGCGTTGACACTCCTTTCCATTTTAAACCCTGCGGATATAAAGTGCACTGTTTGTTTGTCACAGGAAAGTGCCTAGGCACCAAATTATAAAAGGCGAACGAGCATGAGCAGCCAAAACACCGGCTACTAGGAGAGCTACTGTCGTCCTGGTTGGATAGCATTTACACATTCCCTCATGTATTATTGTTTTGTTTGTTTCTGCATATTTATTTATGCATGTAATAAATGAGATAATTAAGTAGCTTTACTTAGATATGTATTATAATAGGCAATAAATTCATTAAATTGGAAATTGAAATGAGTGTTTTCAACACGTAAAGAATTTCATTCTACAGATAAATTTTAGTGAATCAAAAGCCATCTCTGAGGTCCAACATTGTTTAAAAATCTTGAAGTAGAAGCAGCATATAATTCGCAACAGTTATACAATGGTATTGGACAGTATTCAACTATTAGAAAATTCTGCATTATCATTAGAAGAGTCCTTACATATAATTCATAAATCATAGTATATAAAATATAAATTACCTGAGACAAAATTAAAAAAATTTGAATTTTATGATAATCAACATAACTAGACTGATGGATGTGTCTTTAAAACCAAACAAATTGTGTATTTTTGTATAGAAGCGCTATTTTTTGTTACACGTAGAAATTAATATTATGACCGGAGGCTACCCTTAAGTGTTAATATGCTAATAATCCTATAGGCTTAGAAAAGAAAATTATACACAGCAGGGACTAGCGTCATCCTCAAAAAAAGGAAACAACTGTAACTACGTTTTTCGTGTTTCGGAATTATTATTCCTAGTCAGCGTTTCGTAGCTTAGGGAATGGACTATGGGATGGGATAGATCATGAGCAAAAATTAACAAAAGGTTGAAAGTTGAGTACTCCTTTGTGTTCCCACGTGCAACATTTAGTACCTCGATAAGAGTAGTCGAAACATAGAGCCCTATAAACTGAACAGAAAAAGATCTAATCGAGCCAAGAAAAAACAGAGCAGGAACTAGTGAAAGAAACGATGCAGCTATATACACGTGTGTCGTAACTACTACTCCCTGCAGCTTAGTGAATGAAATTTGGGATGGGATAGATCAGGAACAAAAGCCAACAATGGTTGGAAAATATTGTACATAGCACCAACTCGCACCATTGTGCTCTCATGTGCCACATTTAAAGCCTCGACGAGGACATTCGATTTTTTTCGCAGATACAACACATGCTCAGATCACACAACTGAGAGCAATGACGTGGACCAGGAGGTGCATTACATATAACTGGGTTGTACTCATTACGTCTATCTCAATCAATTATATCGATTGAACACACTTCTTCCCATCTTTCAAGACCATATTGTACAATAAATACACAAATCGTGATACTTTGTAGCGTATTGTGTGGGTAATAGCGCTTGTGGTGTAACAAAACAATTGGGAAATTTTCTCTTAGGCTTTGTTTATGCAGAGTGGAGATTGGTCAGTATGAGTCAATATAATATATTTACGTAAAATTCGTCTGGAATTTATGGCTATTTCCGATCTCTAGTTACTAATGTTATTATTGACAATTTTCAGGAATAAAGAAACAACAATGTGTTTAAAATATTAAATATTGTTTCTGTATTATACAATCAAAAATACAAGGTATTAAATAATTTATTTTAATTTTTCCTTCTGTGGAGACACTTCCAATTTTTTCATAGAGAAAATCGTGAAGGAGATAAACGGAAAAACCACATTTTTGCCATCAATGTTTAGGCATTTCCTGGACCTCAAATAGTGTGAATTTTGATTAATTACATTATTTATTATTATTCAGCACATTTCCTGCGCTAGAGGCCAAAAGGGCTTTGATATTTCTATTTAAATAAGAAATATACAAATTAATGAAATTGTTTCTATATAGATATACATTGTTAAGTAGGTGGTTAGATTTTTTTTTTCCAAGAGCAGCGTAGGGTCTATCCCTCCGAGTACACCGATTATAAGGACGACCATTTTGACCGAGTAGCCTGAGTACAGCACTTGGAGCTCGTACCGGAGATCGCGATATTTGGTCCGTTTCTCCTCCTCCTTCAAGGTGATGTTTTTCTCCGCAGGTGCCGAGAACTCGATGACATACATCACCTTGAGTTGATGGTCGAGAAGGACTATGTCAGGCTTGATGGTTTGGATTAGCCTGACAGTCGGGAACGAGTAGTTCCAGTAAATCCGGCATTTCTCGTTCTCGACAACGGACTCAATATCTCCGGGGATGTAAGGCAGCACTGGTGTATGGTCTACACCCTACTAATGCCTTAGATGGTAGTATAACACTCGTAAAGCCGCGTTATGTCGGTGGATGTAGGCCGAAATCGCATATATGGGGCATGCTGAAAGTAAGTGCATGAGCGATTCCGGCGCCTGATGGCAGGTCCTGCAGTTGATATCAGGAACCACTACACGCCACACGCGGCTACGGTAGACCAAGGTGTTGATAACACCATCTTGGCAGGCCATAATGAATCCCTCAGTCTCCGACTTAAGCCCTGCTGACCTTAGAAAGGCGAAGGTCAGCCTAGTCGAGGAACCCAATGTTTCTATGTTCTTATAGAAGACACCATGCTGGGGTTTATCGACGTGTTACCGAAACAGATTTTCCTGTTCGGCAGTTCTAATTTGGGCTTTCAGACGATTTGGCTGAAGTTCGGTGACTGACTCAACATCAGCACCTCGCCGGCCTCCTCGCCTGATGTCAAATGCGAGACCGAGTTATCTGCGGCTCTTTTTGCTGCCTTGAACAATCCTGCTCCCACTCCCACAGTTTCGTGATGTTTTACGAACCGCAAGAGGGGATCTGAGCTCCTGAGTAAGTTACATGCCATACTCAGTACTACTCTGCCATGCGTACACTCCAGGCTCAAGAGTCTTCCACCCCCCGTTGACGTGGGAGGTATACACGAGGAACGGACGATCTAGGATAAATACACCTGTGAATATTCATCATCTTGCGGGTATCTCTATCTAATTGGCGCAGCTCCTCTACTGTCCACTTTACTACTCCGAAGTAGTAGAGTAGAACCGGAACGGCAAGCATATTAGTTGCAGACACCTTATTCTTCCCCGAAAGTTCGGAAGACCAAATTTTTCGGAGGCAGTGTCTGTACTTGCCGCGGAGAGATTCTTTTATTTGTGATACATCCTGGATGTGCCTTTGTTGCACAACCAGATATGTATAGGTCTCTCCGACATCCAGATGTCTTAGGATGCTTCCGTCTGCGAGCTGCGCATCTTCAGGGAATTCCCCCATCGTCCTCTCTTGAGGTGGACGACTGCACATTTGTCCAACTCGAACTCCATACCAATTACCCGCGTATATTCTTCAACAATCCTAAGAGCGTTTTGTAGTTCGCGCTCTCCGGAAGCATACAGTTTAAGGTCATCCATATAATATAGATGGGTGACCTTATGCCTCCGGTCGCTGGGTGGTCCACATTAATATCCGCGGGTTTGGCGGAACCCAACAGACAACGGCAGCAGTGAGATGCAGAAGAGGAGAGGATTTAGGGAGTCACCATGGAAAACACCTCTCTCCTAAATGCCACCTGCTCTGTCGTGACCCGCTGTGCACCTGATGTTATGGTGAAGTGGATCTTCCAGAGCGGCAGCAGCTGTTCTATGCATCTCACTAGTGGTGTTGGTACCGCAAGACATTCGAGCAAGTACAACAATAGCTCATGTGATGTATCAAATGCCTTGCGGTAATCAATCCAGGCCATCGATAGATTCCGCTTGTATTGCACAGAATCCTGTGTAATACAGCGGTCTATCAGCAAGCTGTCCTTGCAACCTGCCATGCCCTTCTTGGCACCACGCTGTTCGTGTATCTGCTGGAAGACCGGATCAACAGACCTCAGTGTCCTAGCATACAAGATACGTGTAAATATCTTGTAGCAGGAGTTGAGGCAAGTGATCGGCCTATAATTCCTCGGGTCGGAAAGATCCCCCTTTTTGAGGATAAGCACAGTACGCCTCTAACGAACCAGTCCGGAATCTGCTGTCCCTCGTTCAACCATGAGTTGAAAACTCACTCTAGACGGCGGTGAGTGGAAGGAAATTTCTTCCACCACCAGTTGTTAATGCCGTCTGGGCCCGGGGCAGCGAAGTTCTTGGTACCAACAAGTGCTTGTTGGACTTCCTCCGTACTGATTGCAGGGCACACTTCTTCTGGCTCTTCAGGATATCTGTAGCACAGAGCCTCGAAGTGTGCAATTGTTGGAGTGTCGCTGTTGAACGGACGCGTCGTTTCGTAGGATCCCTTCCAGAAGGTTTCGACATCTTATACACTCGGCGGATTATCTACAACACGCTGTGGCTCTTGAAAGAGGCGGGAAGGATTCGTACGGAACAAATTGTTCTGCACCATACTCCTTACCCGCCTCTTCAACGTTTTCTTTATTGCCATAGGCGCTCGGATCCTACCTAGACAGTGCTGCTTGATGGTAAGCATCACTGTCAGATTTAGAGTATGGTGTTGACGTGTTAATCCGGCAGCTATGCGCCGGATTCTGGGAGTAAAAACTCTACCACTCGTCTTGTATTCCACCACACACCAGATCTGGATTATTATTATTATTATATTTTTCCTGTACTTTAATTTATTTATTTTTATTTCATTTATTTTAATTATTTCGTAGGTTCATGGTATTACTATTTTTGCAGATTATGGTTTTCAGATTATTTTACTGAAAATTGACACATATTCTTATTCAACTTATATGAATTAATTAATGAATATGTGGGTTTATAATAGTTTAAAAAATGCGTGTTATAACAAAATAAAACTTATTTTTGTATTTGCGTTTTATAATTAAAATTGTACATGTATATAATTTGAATTTTTAGAACGTAACGAATTTAAAACGCTGTGCGATTGTATACCTACTCTTCCATGCTCGACGAAGCAGGAATAACGAAAGTGTTTTATTTTCTATTACTCTTTAATTTCAGATAATCACTTTTTATTTTATTGTATTTTTACCAACATAACTCAATCATCATGTAATTAAAAAAGTAATTATTAAATTTAATATAATAATAAAACGTGAAAATTCCGCAATGGTAGGAGCAGCCGTTTATCTAAATTATACATGGTGGCTCAAGTTTAATCCGAAAACGAATAGTTTCATTTAGTTATATATTATTTACACTTTTTTCTTACATTTTCAAGTGTTCTCCCTAGATCTCATAAAAATTTCAAATCGATAGAGTTATTGATTGAAACTGAAATATTTGTCTCCGAATTCGTAACATCTTCGAAACGAGCAAATCTGTCAAGGAAGCGTGTTTGACACATCACTCTACGCGATCTCATCTGCTGTAAAGGTCCTCAAACCAACGCAGTAGTACAGTAGGGGGACTAGAAACGGGAACCGAGTTACCCTATACAGTTGTGAGATACAAAAAAATGGAAGACACATTCTCGATCTCTGATTCACTGGCGGAAACAAAAATTTGCTATCGTCTTTTGTTTTCGAGTTAAAAAACAAAAGTTCAGTTTTTGAACTTTTAGACACATATCAATATCTCGGTTGTTTGTTAAGTTATGAAAAAACACCTATTACATTCTTCAGGCACTCTTTTATGTATAATACAGTGGCGTCGAGAAAATTTAAAAAAAAGTGCAATTTCGAGTTATGGCATAAAGTTGTACTTTTTTAAATGGGGATCATAGTTGACTGTGGTTTAGTTAAAAAGGAAAATTTTTTTCTCGTTCACACTATGTATCATATGTGTGGTCGCTTTTGATGTGTAAGTATTTAATAGCGAAAATAATCTTTTAGCAGATTACTTTTTGCGTTTCTTTATTCCAAATAGGCGTATCATCTATGACAGAGTTTATCCGTTTGTCAGTAAATTGCATATTAATAATTTTGTCCGTCATAACTACACCCCATTTAATCGTAAAAGTGAAGATGTCTTACGAAAATTACGAGAAATATGATATCCTAGCATGCTTTATTCAAAGTAATAACAAAGCAATTTCTTGCCATTCTAAAATAGATTTAAAATGATTTTTCACTTTTTCGCAGCTGGGGTATCAAAGTATGATATTCTCTATGTAATTCGCGGTCTTGGTTACTATCATGAACCCACTGTCGTCTTAGTTTGCAAAATATTTATTCCATCTAAACCTAAAAATACTTATTATTACAAACAATGTTCAATCTTCGTCAACCGCTACGGTCAGTAACAAAAGAGCTTCTGTTTCGTCAGAAGATGAAACCAGGTAGAATGGTAAAATGAAATTCTCGCTCCCTAATTAAGTGCATTTTATTCGCTCCCGTTCCCGGCCCCGCCATACTGCGTTAGTTTGAGGATATCTTAATACGTTTTTGGCTGATTTGGTCTCAGTTTAGATGGAACACTAATTTTGACAGGACAAAGAGTTTCAGATCAACGTGAACGTATTTTTGGATTTGATTATTTTTCTTCTGATCGGTACTTGTCCCAGAAAGCTGTTCTTCTAATTCAAGGACATTTTCCTCGGAGTTCCCATCTTTATTATCTACACAAAGTGATTCTTCCATAGTAGTTTCTTTATTGTTTTTTCAAAAACAAGCAGTTAGCTTGACTATTCACTATATCTGCCACAGCTTTACTTGATCTGTAATATCAATACTGTGTTGCAATATTAAATACATATCACATGAGTCTTTCTTGTTTGCATTAATGAAAATTTAGGTAATGCAGAAAAGTTCCGATCATATTGTAGAATATGAAATGATTTGTATCTCCATGTATTGCTATAGAATCAAATTAAAAGTTAATACGCAAGCATTTAATTCGTATATGAGAAAACCGATATATGGCCACTATTCTTGCCAGACTGTGATATATGAAATAGATTACGCACAGAAAGTTATGGGTATTTCATATTTTTGCGAAAGGATTAGATTAGAACAAATCGTTATGGGGGGATTAACAACTTCTTTATCAACATTTTTGCATAATTAGGTTATGAAAAAATGACGAAAAGTAATTTTAGTTTAAGAAGTATTCAGTCGTGGGGAACCAACAATGTCCTAAACCTAACATCAATATCACGTATTTTGGCTCCTCACTCTAAATTACTTCAAGAATATGCCTGGGCATGCTTCTGATACTGTGGTCGATCACATTTTGTGGGATTGGTGTCCATAAAATGGGAAGAATATCTGAGTTGCCTAAAAGTTTCTGGAAGCCGTCGATGGTTTTGAAGTGCTTTACCCAATAAATCTCACAAATGTTCAGTGGGAGAACACGGTGGGAAAGGATCGTGATCAATTCATCGAGTTTGAAGCACGTTGAATACTTACTGAGTACGATGGGTTCCAAGCCATTTCTAACTTTCTCAAACAGACTTTTACACTTCATACAAGGTTTGTTAGAACCGGGCTGAAACAATCACAAATTGTACTGACTATTCGAGGGCATCATATCAGAAGGACGTAAACGCTAATGTAAGTGGTATGATTATACGCCCTTCTAATATATGGTGCCCTTGATATACAGCCCCAAAGATTATTTACACCATAAATGCCGCTATACATATGCATATACCGCTCATAAATGCTAAGCAAAGTGGAGCTGAAATAGACAGATGGTTACCAGAGTGAGATATAGTTATTTTTATAAGTGCAAAAAGTGAGTGTTTATTGCAATAACACTTTCTGCACGAGTTTGAATACACTATTATACTATTTTACGATCATGCAAACCGCGAAAAATGTACGCTGGAAATTAATGACAGGTTAAATAAAACATTAATAACAATGACATTTGGTGTCTTAAATTAAGTTTCATCTGTCAAGATGAGAGTAGAGTACAACAAAATTTTTATTATTGCACTAGTGCAATAAAGAGTCACTTTTTATACTGAAAATTATTAAATAATGGCCTACTTTTTCCATGATCATAGATAAAAATTAAAATATTAAAATATCTAGGATTTTATTAGTTGTACACTAAAGTTCTTTATACAGTATACAAATATGTATTTAAATATTTCACATCTAAATAATGAGCAATAATTTATTGTGTACATATTAACATTCATTTTACGACACAGGTTCAACAATATTATATACTCGTATGAACATCCGGAGTGTTGACTAATAAAAAAAGTATTTCCGGAGACAACGCCAGCAGCGCCTAGAATTTTAATACCTCTAAAAATCTAAATTTGAGAGGGAAAGTTGTTACTATATAGGTGTTAATTAAACAGCAGTAATTATTATATTAATATATAAGGTGTTTCGTAATTACGGGGCAATACTTCCGACCGAAAGTAGTAGACAAAATATAAATTATAGTTTGTCATAGATCATAGTCCGATACCGCATAATCATGATGATGCGGGCCCCCAAAAAGGACCTCATGAAAGTCACTTTTTTGGCAATTACTTCTAAATTGCTTGAAATATCAAATTGTAATTTTAAGCCCCTGCCTCTGTTCCTATAAAGGACAGTAGAACCTATTTTTGGGTGTATTTCTTAAAATTTTCAACCCTTTTTAAGATTTTCTTGGAGGAGTTTTCTTCTTAACTTCTTTATTGTCAACTTTTGAAATATAAATCGACAAGGAGAATTTTTTTGGTCTAATAGGCTCAAAGAATGCAATCGTGTTGACATAAGGTAGAATGAGCCGATCTCGAGTAATATGATTTTTTATTCGGGTATGTTCATTTCAAAAATTTGCATTTTTTCGCTTCACAAAAATTAAGTGACATTTGTCATATAAAAATTCGGCGATACCTCCCTACTGATAATTAAATAAAAAAGTTGAAGAAATTAATGCATGAGGAACCTGTATCTTTTAATGCGTGGTATTTTAAAAAATGCTTGCTAGATCTGAGACATTTTCTATTTCTTAAATATTATGTCTTAAAATATCATTTATTGAGAAAATTTAAGAGAAATTTAATTTATCAAAACCTATATAATTCAAAAATCAAAGCAACTTCTCAAAATGACCTCTATCTTTGTCAATAGATTATTCTCATAATCTGTTATGAATTTTTTTATTGATTTTTCAGGGGCGAGATATTGTGGCTTGAGTTATTCGACACACAGCGGAATGAAGTCAACAGATACACAGATGCAAAGAAACATTATAGGATGTCACAAATTAATAATTATAGACAATAATTGAAGATATTGTAAAACCGAAGGGCGCGAGTTTTGGGAAGAAAATGCGCAGGAAATTGCAATAATGCAATTCCACCACGAACAACGTTTTGCACAAATAGCACAAATAGCAGAAATAGGTCGAGTAAAGATGTGTCGTATTTGTATGATTCGTATAAATGATACGACTCTTTCCGATGGATCGTATGATACGAATCTTTGACACTGGTACAGTTTCGTATTCGTACTAATATAATAAGATACCCAGATATAAATGACTCGAGTTGAAGTAGTGCTAAAAGACAGACATGAGTCGAAGTTTACTGATTCCGATTTAGTATCGTGTTGTTATTGATATTGTACTAATCAATAATCATATTATCGTATCGAAATAATACAGTAATTCGACTGTGGTCGTAACAAATCGTATCGTTTTTTGATACGATTTGTACTGTAGGCATTTTCCGTATGGCGAACGATACAGTGGTACGAAACATACGAATCTTTTGATACGAATATTTTTTATTACACAGTCAGTACGATATGATTCTATGAAAAGAGTCGTATTGTTCATCGTTAGATCGAGGAATAATAGTTCACATTCGGTGACATCCCGCAACACGTAAAAAATATATCACCACAATTGGAAATACCCGTAGTATTAAACGCCAGTTCACACCTGTAGATGAGCATCCTGCATGTTTGAGATTTTCAGTTTTGAACAGGCACGTGCAGTTTTAAAACTCTTAAATTTCACCTCGTCACACTATTTTTAATAAAATATGGCACAAATATATTGTTGATTATAAAAGTAACAGTTGGCGAGCCCAGTAAAGACACTTTCCGGGTTTGTTACTTATAATATTTTTTCTGTAATAGTTTTTGTTGCCCTCAAAACACTTTTTAACTTAAAATCTTTTGTAAACAAAATTCATAAAATTCAACTGAGACACATTATTATTATATACAAAAATATCAAATATACTCCAAATAATAAACAAATCAGGCGAACTTTTTACTGTAGCAGTTTGGCTTATTGAAACATACTCGAAATTCTAAATTTATATACCGGGTGTAACAGGATCATGGTACACCCCCCTTTTTTGATTGAAATTTGGGATATCCTATATACATAACTGGCGGCACTTTTTGGCATACAAGTGTTTTTTTTTTCACTTCCCGTTTCGCCGGAAGTGACTCTAACTTTCGATTTTTAAATAGAACACCCTGTATATTATTGCATTTTTGAATTCTGCATAATTTTCTGAATCCAACGATATCAAATAAGTGACATTTCAAACGTCAGTAATTTTTAGTTTTCCATTTAAGTGTGCCATGACGGTTCCGATTTATTCTAAATAACCCGTGTGATGGCAGAAAAATTGAAATCCCGGCAAAAATACTAATTACATGATTTGTGAACAAATAAACTTCATCAAAATGGTTTTTGGGGAAAAACTCAATTTTTTCAAATGGAACCATATTGCTACCATTTATTAGTACTATTAATAAGGAATTTATTAATATGTCGTCTTAAAATGTGCGATAAATACAAACAAAATTACACCTAAAAGAAAACAAGAAAATACAATTTTTTTCTAATTACCTTGCTATACATAAGGTGGCTTTGGAATACAAAAAATGAACACAAAACATTACAACAGTTGTTCAAAATGCTGTTCATTAACGTCAACGGCGGTTGCGTAGACAATATGTTTTAAATGACCCCAAACAAAGAAATCAAGGGGTGCTAAATCAGGTGACCTTGGAGGCCACCTCACAGGACCAGTCTTCGAAATTACGATTTCTCCGAATATCCGTTGAAGGTAATCAATTACTATCCTTGAATTATGGGGAGGAGCGCCATCTTGTTGGAAATACATTTCTTGTCGTAAATAGAAAGATAATTCAACTAAACTGTCCTCAATTTCATTTTGCAGAAATCCCAAGTATCTGGCACCAGTCAGGGGTCCTTCAAATATTATTGAATCAATGATTCTACTACCGATTATTCCAAGGCAAACATTGAAACCGAACCGCACTTGAAAGTTACCCTCCCGTAATAAATTTTGATTTTCTTGTGACTAATATTTTGTATTTTGTCGGTTAAATAATCCCAAATTTGTAAACCTAGACTCGTCCGAAAATAAAATCATTCCCAAAAAATCATTGTTTGGCTGCACGTTATTCTGCAAAATCCAATTGCAACATTCCATCTCACGTTTGTAATCATTTTCATACAATTGCTGGTGCAATTGGTATTTAAAATATTTATATTGATATTTGTGCAAGATTAGGCTTACTGTTTGGTGACTGATTTCCAATTCAAACCTAATTTGCCTTAAAGAAACAGTCTTATCAACTTCTACTCGAGCCAAAACATTAATTTCCGTTCCTTCGTCAAGAATGAAATTTTCTTCGGGATCATTGTTGGGCTCACTTCGGAATTGATTTTTGATTTTCAAGATGATTAAAATAATTTCTCGTTGGACATTGTCTATCAGGATATCGTTCGGCATAAAGGTGTCTAGCCACAACGGCATTTTTTCTACATTCCCCATAAATAATTACCATGTCCACTTTTTCATCTCTTGTATAAATTTGCGGCATTTTGACCAAAATTAACAAGAATTTTAAACAATTTTTAAAGACACAATAAAAACACCGGTAAACCAACAAATGTTTGACAAGCTAAATATTTCACTGTTTTCAAAGCCACCTTAGTAACTTCTTAACATTTAATTAGAACAAAATTCTATTTTCTTATTTTCTTTTAGCTGTAATTTTGTTTGTATTTATCGCACATTTTAATACGACATATGAATAAATTCCTTATTAATAGTACTAATAAATGGTACCACGGTACCAATATGGTTCCATTTGAAAAAATCGAGTTTTTCCCCAAAAACCATTTTGATGAACTTTATTTGCTCATAAATCACGTAATTTAGTAGTTTTGACGGGATTTCGATTTTTCTAGCATTACATGGGTCATTTAGAATAAATTGGAATCGTCATGGTACACTTAAATGGAAAACTAAAAATTATATTATAAAAAATATTGACGTTTGAAAAGTCACTTATTTGATATCGTTGGATTCAGAAAATTATGCAGAATTCAAAAATACAATAATATACAGGGTGTTCCATTTAAAAATCTAAAGTTAGTGTCACTTCCGGCGAAACCGGAAGTGAAAAAAATCACTTGTATGTCAAAAAGTGTCGCTTATTATGTATATAAGATATCCCAAATTTCAATAAATTATCTTCAGAACTAAAGGAGAAAAGGGGGTATACCATGATCCTGTTACTCCCGGTATACAAAAATTTACAATATACATTTTTATTTTCTTTTGCATTGTTTAAAAGTTTTTTTACATCACGGCGCATGCCTTTGCATTAATTTCTCTGTTAAAATTATATTATACAATTTAAAATGTTCATATTTTTATGTGTTGTATTTTAGTTAATGTTTTTAGTTTTAAACCTGGACCGGTCAAGCTCTGGCCGACGTAACAATTGCTCCGTTGCCACCTTACACGGAGATACTAGGTGAGTCATGGACCGGGTGTCCGGCGAGGGCAGTATACATTATGTTTTTGCTTTCAATTGTTAATAAATTGTATTGAATTTGAATTTGAGGGATATAAAGGCCAAAAGTTTCCATTTGAGAATTTCTCAAAATGATACCTAACCATTGCAATATAAAATTAGCAACAAATATGAAATAATTATAAAGATGATTTACATATTAATAATTACCGTTATTTTCATCAACAGGTATATTTATTTACTGGCTCCTAGCCTTTTTACAAATTCTTTGTCAGTAAAATATTTATGCAAATATTTAAATAAACAATCGATGAATTATGCTGGTGCTAACTTTAACTTCGATATTAGTATTCAATGTAGAAACCTACAGGTACCGATTTCACATAAGTTGTATTTTAAATGCAAAAATGTTCAGTGAGGGGTCAATATACAGCAAATAAGCATTTCAGTGTATGATGGTTACTGCTAAATTATTTATATTTTTATAGTAAAGTAAATAAAAAAAATTGTTTCACACTCTTCGTTTTTAAAATATTATGTATAGAAAAAACAGAAACTTATTTATTATAAAATTAAATATTTAGCTGGACGTTTACTGTTAATTAAAAAAAAAGAACCGTTACATTTAAGTATACAAAACGGACAGTAGCATGTTTGTCGTAATATGCCAAATCTCGTGAGAGATGTATGACTATGAAGTAAGCACACATTGGGACAGTGTATTGGTCCATATCACCACTTCATTTCCCCTTTGGTATTTTCATTCTTATTCTGCTTTCACCATTTACTTGGTTTTATGTTGAGCATGATTTCGATTTTATTGCATTATAACCAACAAAATAATTGAATTTATAACCAACAAAAGAATAGATATAAAGTTTCATATAAACCCATGTTAGTCGATTTGTATTGAGCAGGAAAGGTTGTATGAAGAGAACTGTCGTCGGCAAAAAAATTCAAATTACTGGACATTACAAATAGAGTCACTGATTTGTAGAAGGAATGTACAGAGACATATCTTTTAGGGATACCACAGAGTTGGTAGATAGTACAAAGACCGTCTGAATAATTTTATCCTAAATTACGTTAGAAAAGATTGTGTAAACAGGATTTGTTGCAGATTCTGTAGCAAGATTTTTCCTTTGATACTAAATGATTCCGTTATATACAAAATATTTTTAAAAATGCTGTTGATGCATTTAATGTTCAGCGAAATCATAAAGGCTAGAAAGTCTGTCTTTAGTTAGAATGTTCCTTGTTTTCAAATAAGTCAACTACGTTTCTGGGATATTTTTTTAAATCCTCTCACTCTTCCAATCGTAAAATTTTAACTAATTTGTAGGGCTGTCAAAAATATTCCGTGGGACAGTAGCGTACGCGAAATTAACTAATTCGAGAAACAATAAACTGTTACAATTTATAACAATGTATGTAAAACTTACCCTCTTAACTAGCTTGATGAAGTAGTGGTGAAAGGTACGTGAAACTTCTCATATGGTCCAAATGCTACTATCCGACCGACATCATAGATGTCTCTGTGGCGGATAGCGATTTGCGAAGCAAGTACCGAGAGCGGTGACCTCTAGCCCAGGTGGACTAAACTACTGTTATTAAATATAATTTGAACGAAACAACTACTCAGCGGGCAAATACCCCGACCTGCATTGGATTATATCTTCAAATCATGATAGATCGGTAGCCAATATCATTTCTCGATTCCTAACCAGACATAGACCGGTTTCGAACTTATTAGTTCTCCTCAGTATGCCATAGGTTATGGAACAGACAAATAATAGTGGCCAACCTGCTAGTCATATACTGACTAAGGTAAATTGAGTAGCGGTGAGAGGTATATGAAACTTCTCATATGGTCCAAATGCTACTATCCGATCGATATCATAGATGTCTCTGTGGCGGATAGCGACTTGCGAAGCAAGTACTGAGAGCGGCGACCTCTAGCCCAAGTGGACTAAACCGGTCTATGTCTGGTTAGGAATTGACAAATGATATTGGCTACCAATCTATCATGATTTGAAGGTATAATCCAATGCAGGTCGGGGTATTTGCCCACTGAGTAGTTGTTTCGTTCAAATCATATTTAATAATAGCTTGATGAACTAGCTTGCTTATCACAAACTGGAGAAGATGTGCAGCCATTTTGCAGCATCAGGTATGTTTCTATGGTTTTCTCCATGAGTGATGTTCGCTTTGGTGAAAATATATTCTTATATTTTGAAAACGACCGTTCGACATCTACTGATGTAATACACGCATACGTAATCTTTGAACACACTTAACGGATCTGGGGCTGCACCATTACACATTTGTCTTAATTTGGTAAAACCGGTGTCTTTATTTAACACAATTACGAACTTTTCTTTAACGCGCTCATTTGTTTCGTCACCTATAGCGTGTAACAGTAGATTTATTTCGTCCACTATTTGCAGTGACTCCGCTAACGACAACGCAACGCACTGTTTTATAATATTTTTATGCTTTCATGTAATGGTTTATAGTTCTTCGCAATATTTTTTAAAGCTGTTTCAATGGAAATATCTTCGAATTTTCTCTGGCTTTCCTTAATAGCTGCAGCCTCATCTGGATTGAATTGTAGTATCACAGCTTTTATTAGTTGAAAATATTCAGCATAATAAAAAGCTGCTTGCAACCATGTTCCCCAACGTGTAAGAATCGGCTGTGGTGGTTCAGGGATACCGGGACACTTGCTATGAAATGCACGGAGACGTTTAGGAGATTTAAGAAACACTTTTTTTGTACTTGCTATTAATGCATCCACCTCTGGAAAACCTTTTCGAATAGTTTCTGCCACAAGATGTAAAGCATGCACTTTACACGTAACATGTATAAACGCAGAACCTTGCTCTTGTAAAGAACGGCCTATCGAACGCATTGTCACGGCGCCATCAGTCACAAACATCAACACTTGACTTTTTGACAGTTCAAATTTTTCTAATGTCTCCAGCACCACCCTGGTAATTGTTTCGCTAGTACACTGACTTAGTCTTTTGCTAGCTAGTAACAGTGGAACTGTCGGTTTAAGAGGATCCAGTACTCGTACTATAACATTTAAAATAGAATTATTTTACAATCTGTTGTTTCATCAACAGATAACCACAGGAGTGTATTTTTTAATTCGCATTTCATCTTATACCATGTCTACGTGTACAGTTGGTAGATAGTTACATAACGTTGTGCGACTTGGTAACTTCACCTGGGCATTGCATTTATTCCAGAACTCTCGAATTGGTTGTTTATCGAGTATGTGCAGCGGAACATCACAGGCAATCAGCATTAATAGTAAATCAAACACAAACTGTGCTGTCGAAGGCACACCATCATAAAATAAATCTGGGAATTCACCTATGAATTTATTCACTTTGTCAGCAAATGGCCATTTTCTACCCCTGCGTACATCTGCCATGCTTTATTATTAAATTAATATCAACAATGCAGTATAACAAATAAAATAAAAACACAAAAACAATATGCAATATGCCCAAGTGACTTAACGTGTACACAACTCGAAAGCTAATAATAGACTGGACTGGAGAAAGAGTTTCGCGGTCAAGGTGAATGTCGGCAACAGTAAGTACATCAGCACTCTACGACCATGATACACAGAAACGATTTGCAGCTTATCTAATTTGTATGTTACACGAGTATAAATTGTTACTAAAGGATAATAGTACTACTTTATTACTTGTGTTATCATAAGAAAACAAAACTACATATAATACTCATGTTAAACAGAATGAGAAACTATATGACCTGTTATATGAATATATTTAATTTTGAATACATGTGAATATGACCTCATTGTTTTAATTGTGTTCCAGATTTACATTAATTATAATTACTGTAAAAAACAAATACGAGAATAATCACGAGCAAAAAGTAAATAACTTTCAAATAGCACGCACTTTCTTTCAATTAAATTAAATATAGTATTATTAATTACATATACATTAGCATCTCCATTTAATATTTATTGGAGTGTACACTTTTTATGTTTGTTTACAATTACGTTATTTCATTGGCTCAACAAAAAACGAAGTGTAGGCTAAAAAATTATAGGAGAAAAATGCATTTAAAAGTTTTTTTTATTTATACGGAGACAGATAACGTGCTGGTCAAGAGAGCACCACATAGAAGTTTGTTGTCACCCTTGCCGAATGAGAACGAGCATCCTGCTGAAAAATTGGATTATTGATCCCTTGTGTGTAAGGCAATGCAACGAGTTTAAACACGTCTGTTATGCAATCGGTAGCAATCAACTTACCCCTAATGAAGATAACGGTGACCTACTACCATAGCATATCCCGCACTAAACCATAGCCCTTTGGGAAAGGTCTGTCTGATGTTCAATAGCGAGTTCCAAATTTCGAAGTCCTCCAGGTCGGCGTCTCACCCTCTTACGTCTTCATGGGCCCATAAAAAAAATCGAGACTAATCAGTAATCACTGAACACTGTTGGATGCCATTTTTGTATCGCAATTCACTCACTTATTACACCTTACATCATACCAACCTAAGGGTGTGGTGACGGGGACAAATGGGTGGGTGCAAATGGTCGATAGAAATGAAGTCCAATATTTCAGCGATATATTGACCCATTGACATCCTCCGACCTGAAAGTTCTATCCACTGATTTGCCACAGCTCGCGTCGTATAAAATCTATGTTCTTTGATTCATTCTAGTTGCAAAAAAAATACCCTCTAATTATTCCTTAGACATAAAGGAGAGAGCAGATGTAGAGGTTATTTTTTCAGTATCCTATTCAGTATCGTAGCTAGGAACTTTGGCGCCCAGGGCAAGCTTTTAATTCTGCTCCCCCAAATAATAAAATACGTAATCCAATCAAATAAGTAATGACTACTTCTTTAGTTTCTCATATGTTGTTTTCTATATGTATACCTGTTTAAGATGAACTAGCTAGGTACCAAACATGGGCCACTGAGGTCTAAGGTTGCGCCCCCTGTTGCTCTGCCCTACATACGACCAGAGCTGGGCAGTACTCGAGTACAAGTACTTGAATTGGGTACTTAGAGTACATTTAATGTACTCTGTACTCTGTACTCGAGTACTTTCTTAAAGTCTGTACTTTGTACTTGTACTCGTAAAATTAAATCCAAGTACTTGTACTCGAACTTTCATTCACAAGTACACAAGTACATATACATTTTAGCTCGTATGAACCTGTCAGCAATCACAGAATTGCCATGGTATGCTGTGGCCTATGATCAGTATTTAAATCATTTGTATGTGTTTATTAGTGATTTCAAGAGCTACCATTCGCTAATCTAACAGTATTTGCTAATATTAGTTATTACTATATACTATATTATAGTTTAGTTTGTTGTTGACATTTGTATGTGTATGGTACAGTGATTAGGCTACCAAAATACCAAGCAATAAAACATTTTGTATGTGTTGTGATTTATGATAGATAGCAAAATAAGGTAGTAACTTTTTTATATTTTGTAAATTGAGAATCATAGACATTTTAGTTTAAGTACTCAAGGTTGATTTAGTCAACAAATATAGGGTTAATTTTAAACGTAAATTTAACAGTATTTTTGATTCAAGAGTTGAAAGTACACAATCACATTCACATATGAACGTTTAAATAGAAATTTCGAGAGAAATTTAGTCTTAAATTTGATTTTAAGTGACATTGAAAAGTTGTAATTTAGCTGTACTTTAACCAAAATATGCGCCTTACTCCCCTGACATTTGTTTACGTGTCTAATTTTTTATTTTTCGATTATAACCATAAAAGCCGGAGACCTGCTACTGTAGAACTGTGACAGAAAGATATTAATAGTAAACTATCTAAAATTTGTAGGAGCAGTTCTTATAATAATAGATTTTCTGAATTAACGATACATTATTATTAAAATTAAAAAGTTTACAGCTGAATTTTAAATTTAAAGTCGATACTAAACATGCTGACTAAATCAGCCTCTTTAATTTCAAGTAAAAAAATCACTTAACCCATATTATTTATGAATTAAAACATCTAAAATAACCTCAATGTTATTGTACAATTGGCAATTTTTAGACCTAGTATAGTGTCAATTTCATTACATTTATTATTATTATAAATTAATATTATTTTTTTTATCGATTGCCTTATTACCTTATGATATTAAGTATATTATTAAACTTTGCATGTATTTAGTGATTGTAAACTTTGCAATAATTTTTTAATAGTACATACTGTACAGCATAGAATATTTTAAAAAAGCCGAAACCAAAGTATGTACAGTGTCGTGTCGTTTGAAATTGTACCCTCTTTTATTTCATTCATTTTTAACATTTTTTAAACATTTACAAACGTATCTTACGTAATTATTTGCGTAGATTTCGAATCGAATAGCAAATTTTAAATTCTCAAACTATATACAGGGGCAAGAAAAAATAGTTTTTTTTTAAATCGGCCGCCCTATATATTTTTGGATTTAGATTCTAGCTATATTATTCTAAATAAAAGTATGATGGAAAATCGCATATTGATGCAATATGTCAGGCTTGCCTGCCATCAAAGAAGATAATTAAAGGCTCTGTGGAAACAACAACAAACTTCGTAAAACATTTGAAACGCGTTCACTCCGAGATATATGTGGAATATGGGAGATACAAAGATGAAAAACAAAAAACGAAGCAATCCAGATCTAAGGAAGGTTCTAAACCTGAGGCTTCCACAAAAAAAAATAAAACAAAAAACGTTGCCAAATTATGTAGATGCTAAGAGGGAGTTGACTCAGAAAGAATTTGAAAGGAGTATTATAAATTTTATTATTAAAACAATGTCTGCTATATCCATAATAGAAAATCCCAGTTTTGTAAAGTTATTTGATGGCATGAATGTAAAAGTCTTGGGAAGAAAATCTGCGATGAAATTAATTACAGATATGTACGACATTCATATTGCAAATCTTAAGAAGGAAGTCCAAAATCAACAGTATATATGTTTAACAGCTGATATTTGGTCAGCCAAACAGCATGCAAGAGATTCTCTGGTGTTTATGATTATAAAAACATAACTGACATGCTCGAAAACATAAATTTGCAATATGGAATAAAAATATCCCAAGTAGTAGCAACTGTAACCGACAATGGTAGTAATTTCGTAAAAGCTTTTCGAGAATTTTCAACTGGGGGTACTGAAGCAGATGGCGGGGAGTTTAACAGAAATGATGCTGACGACGCTGACGTGCAAGAAATGATGGACAATGATGACAATGCACATGAATCAGATGAAGAAATTAATTTTGAAGATATTGGGGGTACAGAGTGTAGACTCTACTTATCAAAACATGTTCGTTGCTCCAGCCACACGCTAAATTTAATCGCAACAACAGACTGCAAGAATGCCATCCGTCTAAATGTGGCAGTCAGAACTAGACATAATCGTGTTTTTCCAAATGTCAGGCGTTATGGACAAAAGCTGGTAAACCCAAAAGTGCTGAAGTAATAAAGGAGGTGTTGGGACACACACTAAGTTACCCTGGACAGACACGCTGGAATTCGTACTATGATGCTGTTTCAAAGATATTGAACGATAAACCAAAACTTCCTTTACTCTTCCAGCGATTAAATTTAACATACTTCACTGAAACTGAGTTGCAATACTTATAGGAGTATTGTTTAGTTCTAAAACCTCTGGCTATCACCCTTGATATACTGCAAGGTGAAGAATGTGTTTATTATGGATATCTACTGCCAAGTCTTTTATCCATGAGAAATAAATGGGAAAAATTAAAATTGCAGCCGCAGCCGTTCAGTTGTGGAGGAGCACTACTGTTAAACACTTGTCTAAAGAGTTTAGATAAAAGATTTTCAGATATACTGAATATGTCTTGCGAAGATGCCATCGTTGCAGCCGTTGTACATCCGAGGTTCAAATTACGGTGGTACAAGATAATAAAAAATCTAGATGTTACCGTTGAGTCCATACGTAAAATGGTGATCTTAGCTGCAGAAAAACATACAGCGGCTGACAATAGCAATGAGCTAACAGATCCTGGTTCTAGCAGTGACACAGATGGATTTTTTGATTTTGAGGAAATTGTAGATACAATTAAGTCTGTAATACCTACCACACATCTTAGTTCTAGTTGCAGCACCATTGAGGAATACATAAAAACACCTAAAATTGAATTAGAACTTTATAAGTTCTTAGATGATAAGAGAAGCAATTTAAACATGCTTAAGGATTACCCTCTTATTAAAAAACTCTTCATTTGCTATAATACATGTCTTCCTTCATCAGCTCCCGTTGAGCGTCTTTTTTCTTATGCAACGATAATAAATAGTCCGCGGCGTCACGCTCTAAATGATGAAAACTTTCAAAAACTAGTTATCATGAAAGCCAATAAAGTCAACCAGTAGCAAGTCGGTAAGCATTACAAGGATCTTTGATTCTGACCGTAATTTGATTTTTTTAGCAAGGAACTTCGAAATTACGAAACTAGAATATACATATTATTATAATACACATCACATAATATATAGAATATAGAAATAAAAAATTATATCAATATAGAATATAGATTTTTTACGTTATTCATTTCCACTTTTTACCATGAATCAAATCAAATGTACTCGGATGGTTCAAGTACTTGTACTCGAGTACTTGTACTTAAGTACTCCAAATTTATGGAAGTACTCGGTACTTGGTACTTTGTGAGAAATTATTTCTAGTACTTGGTACTCGAATACATTTTTTGTGTACTTGGCCCAGCTCTGGATACGACGCTGATTCTATTAAGTAACTGTATTCGCGACGGCCTCAAGAAGGATGTTCTTCTATTAGGTGAAAATCCTTTACTAGTGGTCAATCGCAATTAAAGCTTAAGCACTTCTTCATATGATACAAGTTTATAAATCATCAATAAGTGCATCTGCTACGAAAGTAGTAGCTACGTGTGGCTGCTTTACTTAATTTTTAATTAAATAAAGTGAGAGGATTATGACTGTGTACATTTTAGGCATAACTATTAGTGCTATTACTAAAGTCGGCCCCTTGTAATACATTGTATCAAGTGGAGATAGAGAGTGAACGTACATGGGTTGAGAACTATGCATAACAACAGGTTTCCAGCGATCAGTAGGTTATCTCGGCTTATCGCTAGGCACAGTAATGAGTGGCTTCTAAACGCGACTATCCTATACGTTTTGTCAAGAAATGTGGTTTTGTTTCGTAAGTATACTGCGTTCCAGGTAATAGATACTATTATTAGTTTTACTGTGCTTTTAGTTCTTATTTATATACTTTATTTATTTTTGTTTATTTTTAAATGTAGTGTGATGGAAGCATAAAAAAAGCAAGTCACGTTTGTTGTTACAAAAGATGTAAAAATAAAAGGTACACTGGAACACTGGACTCTTTTTCTTTTCCTAGTGATCCTGAATTAACTTTATCTATGCAAAATATTAATTTGTTGTTTACGCTAATCTTAATTATTGTAAAATTACTCGATAATAAAAAATACTTGCTATGTATGCCAATCGTATTTTTGCATTTTCCGAGGCGTGTTTTGATTTCAGTAAAAATATTAAAAAAGAATGTAAAACGAAATTTGTATTAAATTTAATTATTACCAAGGACATCGATATTTTGTATTTATACGAAAAAAAATTATTACTTTTTTTAAAGATTTTTTCTTATTTTATTCTACACCACGTCATATGAGTAGAAGCGATGTATCGGTAATTTTTCTAAAATATCGAGAAAAAGTGGTTTAAGAAAAAATTACGAATATTTTACAATCTTACATTTAGTAACAGAAATTTTAAAACTGGCAAACAAACACAAAATTAGTAATTTGGAGATATGTTTAGCTACATTATTCAATTATTAATTTTAAAATTTCGTCTATTGTGTATTTTGTTTCATTTATGTAGAGAATCTACAGATTTTTTTATTTTAAAGATGTAGTGTCAAAAATAATATATATATATATATATATATATATATATATATATATATATATATATATATATATATATATATATATATATATATATATATATATATATATATATATATATATATTAAATTCGTTTTCCGGGTATACTACTGAAATTTCAGTTCGAGTAACCAGAAGCCGCAGTAAGCAGTTATCGGTTAGAACCTGAAGATGGCAGATGAGATTCTGCCGAAACGTCGTTCAGACAACCACGGTCCCTCTCGGGGCCTATCACCTACGCGGGAGTATACCCGGAAAACGAATTTAACATTCACCACCCGCGAAAACCTGAAAAACAACATATATATATATATATATATATATATATATATATATATATATATATATATATATATATATATATATATATATATATATATATATATATATATATATATATATATATATATATATATATATATATATAAACAACTGTTAATGGACATGATATATGAGGTGTAAGTCTTTGTAAGTTACACCATGCCCCTCATGGAAGTCAGGCAATTTCTTAAAACGAGCCATGTTTAGTTATTACTGTTTGTAGGGCTTACAATAATTATTGTTGTGACAGTATGTCCCATGAAATAGAATAAATATTATATCTTATAACTTATGATACGCATTTTTATATAAATTATAAATAATAGATATATATTTTAATCTTTATAAGTTTCCATTGAAAAACTTTGGATAACATTGTTTCATATTTTGGTACATCATAAATAAAAAGGTGACAACCGAAAAGACCCAAATACATAAATTGTCAAATTGAGAATACAAATCTCTGACGGCTTTAAGATATTAAAAATTAGCATAAAAATGGTAAAAATGCAGTGTGCCTTTATGATTATTATGGATAAAGATAAGCATAAATAAATATTAACGAATAAAATGTTATGTAGATGATGAACCTTTTTAGTTCTAGTTTCCCCAAATCTGGTGAACAATATTTCTTTTGGTCAGAAAAAGCAAACTTGTATCAACTTCATTCTCAATTTAGTGCACTGACTGCACTAAGAATACGTGAAGATAGTAGCAGTAGTTCCACAAACCGCTCGATAACCTTGTCCCTGCTAAGAACTTATACTATAATGAAAGATTCAAGTTGCCAGTGTGTTAAAACTTCACGCTCATTTATTTATTCTTTGTGGAGCTGTTGCGTATAAGTAATAACTTCTATCTTTACTACCACAATAAAGGATGCAACTAGATGTTGGAGGAATACTTTTTAGTTTCAACGATTAATGAAGGTGTTATGTACATCATTGAACACGGCTATTCGATGATTTATGACGAGTCATGTAGACACTGGACAATTTTCTTGCGTGCAGAAGCGGCATATGGAATAAAATACAGTAACAATTATTAATACGAAACAATTAAAATGCATACCTCGAGTGTCTTAACATTTGAATTAACCTCCTGTACTCTGTTCAAGGCATTAGTATAGATTGATATCAGAATTTGTTCTGCGTGGATTCACTTTTAACAAGAATATTATACAAAGCATTTAACACCTAATTCCTCAACTGTTCGTGCATTGGTTTGCAACATGCGTTTACTACATATTAACAGTGGAGGTGTACTCTGAATAGCACCTAAAATACATATAATAGCATCAATGATTCTATTCATGGCTTAGTCAACACAAATGAGGAATGAGGAAAATTATAATAAAGCACAACTCTTGGATGTCCTGCAAACGAAAAATTATGATAAGTATATTATAGACATTGTAGCGGAAAGATGGCCACAAAGTGTTGAGATTACCGCCATATTCTGTATTTTCAACCCGTTTAAATTAATTTGGTATAAATTGAAGAAAAATGTCAGAAAATGATATACTTTTCCGAAATTCGATAAAAAAGTCGTAGAGTTAATTCAAACTGAAGTGTCGAAAATTAACAAGGAAGATTTTGCAAAAAGAATGAGGAAAGTAATTACAATTGAGGATGATTATTTAAAAAATTGCTGAATGTCATATAAAAGGAGGAAATAAATTTATTATAAATTTGAACGAGGATAGTAGTTCATCTGAAAATGAAAAAGAGGGTGAGAGGGGCGAAGATTCAGAGGAAGAGCCGATATGAGGTGAGGTAAAGTGAAGTGAAGAAGTGAATTTTGTGATATCAACTGTATTATTTATTTTCGTTTTCGTGCTTTCGTAGTTCATTGCTTGAAAAAATATTCTTTTCAGGATGTTATTATTTATTAATATTATGTCTTTTTCATTTTGTCAAAAATACGTGTTTCTGTTTTTATTATAGTAATAAGCAAGTCGCTATCCGCCACAGAGACATCTATGATGTCGGTCGGATAGTAGCATTTGGACCATATGAGAAATTTCACATACCTCTCACCACTACTTATAGTAATAAATTTATTATGTCTATAATTCATTTTTTAGTTTATTTATTGAGACAAATATTTATTTCTGTTACTATTTTGAGAGTATATTTTTTTGTTTTTATTTTGTTTTTTTAAAGGTTTCTTGTTACTTTTTCAATAATTTCTTTATTCTATACTAATATTTCGTACCCATCCTTTCCTGGCAAGAAATATTCATACCTGCTCGCGGTTCTTGCTGGGTAGTAACAATTTGTATTAAGCGAACTTGAATACTTCAACTACTGTATGTGTAGTCAATACTTTAAATGCAATACTTTCATTTCAAGTTAATACTTCTTTCTACAATTGTTAAATTGTTGCTAGCTGAACTAAGCACAAAAACCTACATTGAAAAAGTAAACGAGCGAGCAATACAGATAAATCCGGCTCTACATTCTGTAGTGTCTTACCCCGCACGTCCCGTCACTATAGCGATTTCTCCTACTATAACCTGAACAATAAATAAAATGGTCTAGATCTCGGTCTTATAGGAGCTGGTGGGGAAGTAGCTCCGGGACTCAAGGAAATTATCTGGTAGTCATAACACTCATGACACTAAAAGTATATCAGGATATTTATGACATAACCTCATTGTGCTTTGAAAGTTACTTTTGTTTCGATTGTTTTTGTATATCATAATATAAATGATTACTAAAAATACTTAAACCGATAAACCCTGATTATTGATTGATTTTATTAAATAATAATTAAATTCATAATAAAATCCTTGAATCTACATGAATACAATGTCTAAAAACATTAGAAATTTTAGAACGGCATATAACACAATTAGGATTTTTTATGAATTTTAAATATCAAATTAAACCACAAAACGTTACTTTAAAATTGGTTTGTGCAATGAAGTGTATGGAAAATTTTACAGGACAACCTTCGTAGGTAAACCCAACATATTTTTCTTTAAATTTGCTTTATTCATTAACAAATGGTACAATATCACGTAGGTCCTACATATAGGCGCATAAAATACATTTTGAAACATTTTAAATACTAAGAAAATTTATTCTTTGAAAATTTCAAAATTTATTAAAACATTCTCACGTGTTTCGACTCTTAGGTCTTTGTCAAGAGTACAGAGATTAATGAATAGTTATAATTTTACATTATTTATACCTATATGATATCTGATACTATAAAACTATTCCAAAATATATTTTTATTACCTGAAAAATTCCATATTTTTTAAATTTAAATTATTTTATCTAAAATTTGTTGTTCATTCGTTAAGTTTTTATTTTTAATAGCCTTACTTTATTTCTAATTGATCTAATAAATCAAGTTTTTTTTCGAATAGAGTAGTTTAACATTATTCAACTCTACAAAATGAATATTTTCTATATAACGTGTTGACATGCCCCTGCTCTTCACTTTGTTTTAAGATACATTTGTTGTGTTCCTCGAATCACTTATTTACATTTCGTCCAGTTTCTCCAATGTATGTTTCACAGTCACTACATTTAAACTCATGTAAAGTTTATTTCAAACTTATTTGCAACATAAAAAACGTCGGCCTCCTTGACCCTTTTACCACCGTCAAAGAGGCCGATGTTTTTTATGTTGCAAATAAGCTTGTAATAAACTGTATTTCTGTTTTTTTGTTACTTTTCAGTTTCATCTTATTAAAATTTTACCATAGTAGGGTATTTAGCATATCATAAATGGCTAGCTAGGGTTTTTTGACTACAAGGAAGTCATCGGAGATCGTAAAATAACATTTTTACCTAAATTACTCTTATTTACTGAAATTGTTTTACATTCCAGTTTATTAAGCTTATTACTAACTCTATCGCTGATTTAGGCCTATAATTAATACTATAAATCTTACTGAATTTTTATGAGGAACGGGCATAAATCTCTTTATGTATATTTTTTCTCTTGTTTAGTTCGTGGTAAATTATCTTATTAAGCTTTCTTTATAGCCATTACTTTTTGTAATTTCTTTAACATGTTGACTATTTTTTTAAAATTTCCTTCGCTTAATGGAAATATTAGAAGGCAATGAGAGATAATGCCATTATTGTGCATTTTGAATGGTAAAATTGAAAAATATGATTTAAATTCAAAATATCATAATTTCCGAATTATTTAACTGATTTTAATCTGTTTTCAGTTTTCAGAATTTACAAATGAATCGTTAAACAAATATATTTACTTTAAAAAAGTGGAAGATAACAAGGACATATGTAAAATTTATTTTAAACTTATTTGCAACATAAAAAACGTCAGCACCTTTGATAGCGGTAAAGGGAACAAAGTCGCCGACGTTTCCAACAGCAGTCTCGGATGTTTGAAACCATCAGAAATATTCGCTCAGTTAGGTATTAATATAAATACAGTGAGCTTAACGTATAAGAGGCAGCTGAGTGAATAGGTATTTCTGACGGTTTCAAACTGATTCGAGACTGTTGTTGTAACAAACCTTATATGTTGCAAATAAGTTTGAACTGAACTTTATAGTTCCCTGGATATTCTGAAAGATAAGAGACTATTCCCGTTGCGTAGGCTGGTGTTTTCAGAGAGCTTTTATATCGATGTGATTTATAAAGTAAGCAAGTTTCTTTAAAAAACTATTTATAAAGATTGTTAACTAAAGTGCGCGAGACAAAATTTTTATGTTTATACAGAAGACACCTTTAATTATCCTGACCTATCGAAATATGCAAATAAAACAAAAAATGTTTATGGGGGCGTATATTGACACGAGTATCATTGACATCGGTACACACAATAGAGTGCCAATGATATCTATGCAAATAAAGTAGTATATTTTTAATATTATGCAAATATTTTAAAACAAATCGATATAAATAAGATATATAGTGTTAGGGCAAGAAGTCGCATACATCCAAAAGAAAAACGAATCTTAGCTGCTATAAAATCTAGAAATTTAAATACGTAATTGAAAATGACAATTAAAGTGAAAGATATTATTAAGTGAAGTAGTAAAGTTTATTATTCAAGACGGTATACAAAATGAAAAACAGTTATCAAAAATAGAAGAAATATAAAATACAAATTAATAAAAAAAAACCTTATAGGAAAAGTTTATTTCATAGTTATTTGCAACATATAAAACGTCGGCACCTTTGACAGCGGCAAACAGATCAAAATGCCGACGTTTTAATGTTGTTAAGTTTGAACTTAACTTTATCTAATTATATAAAATTACAAATTACTTCTTGTTATTTTTGTTCATTTAGAAATTTAGGAACCGAGATAATAAGGTTATTCATGCGGTAGATATTTTAATTTATCTTTAAATTGAATCATGTTACTAATATTTTTTATTTCTGGTGATAATTTATTAAATAATTTAATTCCCATGTATATAATGGATTTTATGTAGTTAAATTATTATGATCTGTTATTACTAAATTACCGCCTCCTCGAGTATTATAGTCGTAATTAAAATTTTTCGTAGATATATTAATATTTATTTTAGCACAAATCAATGTTCTCAAAATATACAGGGTGTCCCACTTTTTTAAGTACAAATTCTTCGACAATCGACAGAATGCCCTATTTTAAGAAAAAGTTTTCAATAATAATAGATCATACTTCATTCGGTTTCAAAAATACAGGCGTTAAATTTATTTTTTTTAAGCTTCTTTTTTAATTCATTTTAAACAGGTAGAGATATCTTCATAAAACTTACAATTAGTACATTTACATTGAACAGTTCATAAGCGATGTTAATTAGTAATTTTAATAATTCAGATGTACTATGTCTCTTAGTTTTCAAAACCATTCACCGTTTAAAACATAATAAGTAATTAATTGCTGATTAAAAAAAACATGTCCTAATCCTAGGGGTTTCAACAGTAGATAAACTCGAAAACTAAGAGTTTTCGATTTCAGAAATAATAGATATACTGGTTATATCTAATATTTCCGGACGAAATACGGTATTAAAACTGTTTTTCTTAAAATAGGGTCCTCTTTCGATTGTCAAAGTATTGGTACTTAATGTGGGACATCCTGTATATACAGGCCATAGGTAACGTATTAAATTTTACGTCAGTCGAGAATCTTTTCCAATATTTCTCATTGCCTTTTTTTTGTATTTACCTAAAAATTCTATTTATGTTATTTGAGATCCACTAAAACATAATACCATACAACAATCGAGAATAAACATGTGCATAGTAATTAAAATAATAATTATTAGAGATACGTTAAAACCTATATAATGCGTAACAGACTGTAGTTAAATTTTTTAGATAAAAGTTCTGTATGAGCTTCCCAGTTAAAGTATTAAGTATCTATAAACACATCAAAACATTTTATCAAATTACTGTGAGATATTCTAGTTATCCTAAAACTAGTTTATTCATGTATGTAAATATTTTGTTTCATCTAATGAACTTTCTCAACTTAAGCAGGAATGCCATTAGGAAACATTAAATTCTTATCGAGTGTACATTGTGGTAAGTCATTGATATAAAACAGAAACAACAAGGGCCACAATATACACCCTTGTGGAGCACCTATCAATATTTCCCCCTTGCCTAATTTGACTTCAGTAACCTCTACAACTTGTGTCTAGTTTGAAAAGTATGATTTTAACCACCAATTGTGTATGTTACCTCTGAAACCATAGAAATACAATTTATTAAATATTAGTATGTGATTTATCAGGTCAAAGACTTTACTATAGTTTACGAAAAGGTCCTTACTTCGCTTATTATTATTTAAGTATACACAAAATTTTTAAAAAATTCGTAATTCCTGTTTCAGTTGATTTACCTTTATGTTGCGATCTAGTAAATATATTATTTTTATTAGCAAAGTTTACAATTCTATTATAAATTACTTTTTCTATAATTTTTTAAACGTTTGATAACAACAGCATAACAGGACGAACATTATCTTTAGAAGTACCCATCACCCAGATAATATTGGTCCCTGATTATCTGGGTCTATGGAAATATAAGTTAAAATTTGACTAGTATGACCAGAAATTCAGTTTTTACAAACTAGATAACTGCAACTATTATCATCCCTAAAATAAGTTCAAATATAATATACACAACTATTCACCTTAACAAAATTCAAAATTAAAAAATCATATTAGGTGTTTTTTTTAATAAAAAAAATTATTAAGGAAAATAGTTTAGAATCATTCAAAAATTTAGGAAATCAATAATTTTTTACTTGTTTTCTATTTGTTTTAAAAGGCTCAACTATTGTTATTTATCAGTAAATCAATAATCCTCATGAAGTAAAAAATGTCATACTTCCAAAACATATATGCAAAACCAAAAGCTGAATGTGT
The DNA here is from genome assembly GCA_029963845.1 of Rhamnusium bicolor. Taxonomy (NCBI): domain Eukaryota; kingdom Metazoa; phylum Arthropoda; class Insecta; order Coleoptera; family Cerambycidae; genus Rhamnusium; species Rhamnusium bicolor. The sequence continues at coordinate 258,029 of JANEYF010002641.1, read as the reverse complement.
ATAATTGATCCATTTTTTAATTATGAAACTTTAACAGCTGACATTTATTAGCATTTGTTACAGCACAATATTTTGAGCCTCATTTTTTTACACACACAGACTTGTTTATGGATGACCTCAATTGCTGAATATACATAATACAAATGAACTGCTCAAATGATCTGAGAAAATTATAATATTATATTAGAAGATTCCGCAAGAAATGCAGCTATAGAACCTGTTTAATCGAGATTTTTCAAACAAGTAGTACACTGTCGAGAAGACAATTTCAATATTTGCTCTAGGCCATAAATTCGTTGCTAACATATTAAATTAATAAATATTTTTTTACGTTACACATTTTTCTCGACATAACGCAGGATAATGTTAAAAAGTATATACAGGTGCATTTGCTAAATACATGTGATGTTCAGATCAATGATTTTTTAGATATCTTTGACAAGACGGATTGAACGCCTTTGTATCTAAAGGTTTGTGCCTTTTTTCGTTTTTTTTTTATTTATATTTTTCTTAAATTATAAAGTAAAAAAAGCCAAAAAAGCACAAACGGCTGAAAAACTTGGGCAGTTAGTTGAACCTAACAAACGTCAAACCGTTGCGTAGTGTTGGCAATGTGACTAGTTTCATTTGTCCAAGCTATTCGCACATGCGTCTTGAATATGTATCTTATAATTAAATGAGCCCTACTGTAAGATAAATCAGTCGGTATTTTATTACAATATTTACAAATTTCAAATTTGAGAGAGAAATAAATTGTTTTATTTGAATTTCCTCTGAAGTTTAGAAAATTGTAGCTCTGTTAGGAATCAGTTTCTGACTTTTATTTTTGGCCATTGAATCTACCCCTATACGATGGGGGTGAATTTTGAAACATATTGTGTAATACTGTAATACATAATTATTATTTTAATATTATAATTACCCATTTTTCCTGGACTAATATCGAATTGTGCTGGTCCATCTTGTACAAATCCAGGTCTAGCACATAAATCCTGAAAGAAGAATTTCTCTTTAATATAAAACAAATGAAACGTACCTGTTTAACATAATAAAACTGTTTAAAACCAAATATTAAGAAGTTTACTTTCACTTTTATTGAAGGTAATATGCATTACTTTAGCCAAATTCTATTCAGTTGCTCCAGCGCCCAGAGCACACAGCTAGTCGTCTTTTCATGGCCCTATTATCTATCACTTACTTTCTTTGACTTCATCAACTGATCCTGCTCAGTACTCCGATATAATTTTAATAATCGATATAGGTGAATAGAATTCAGATAACTATTTTTGGTGGTGACATCAAAATTACGAATTTCGTCCCCACTAATTTTCTCAAATGGTAGTGCTGAAAACCGGAGGAGAATTTGGCTTTTATTAAAGTGTAAAATTTAGAAGCATTAAATAAAAATAACTATTGTCCTATGTAAAATATCTCTTATAAAACAGCGCTAATGGTCTATATCTTTTATTGTATTTATTGTTTTTAAATTTCGTCCAGCATCCATAGAAAGTATATATGAAATTAAAACAATTTTTATTTAATATTAGGAAAGTGTAGTAAAATCAATCATTTTCTCTGTAATGATATAAAAAGTTGTCATTATTGCTGCCTTTGTCATTATTGCTGCTTTTGTAAGTGCACCTAGGTATCTACCATAAAAAATGTAGAAAAAAGATAAATCAAACTTTATTGTACGTGGAAACAATAAGCTATTAAATTATACATATTGGTGATTTGATTACGAACCAAATATATCCACATATTTATAATATCGTCATTAACCTCCCTCATGCAGAGACTACATTGTTCATTAATCTATAGTAGGATGAAAAATGTATAACCAGCAAGGCTAAATTATTTTCTTATGTTGTATCAATGCTCTCACATATAGCCAACGGACGTAACGAACGTACAGATCTACGAGTTTTCACTGGCGAAGACTAATTATGTTGATACCAAATTTAAATTAAAATCAGTTTGCAAATTTTGTTATACTAGACTTTTCATCATTAGTCTGTATTATTTTTTTAAATGAGTTATTTAAGGTAGCGATTAATAATATTAATAAAGCGTTTTACAACGGTTCCTATGGAATTTATGTAATTTTGTATTATAGTTATTTTAGCCAAATAATGTGACAGTTTCAGGTAAAAAGCAGCAAACGTTCCCCTTAAACAAAAAACGAGTGAGTAATTTTTTTTGAATATATATGATATAATAAAATATAATTAAATTGTTTAACCACACTAGCTTTGTGGAAATTATATGAATCAGTTCTTTAATATTTATAAAAATAATATTTTTTTACTCCCGTAACTTACGATTTTATTAATTTAAAATTGTTAATGTTAAGATTTCAAAAAATTAAAATCGATATTATCGAGAGACAAAAATTGGTTTATAAACACGGCTAAAGCAGCACGTCAACACAGTAGGTACCCAAAATAATATTATTATCACAATTTTAAAAAATTACTTTAAACAACCATGGTAGAATAAACATTAATAATCCAAACAGTACATGATGACATTAATAAATTTTAATGCACTAAATGCACACAAATATGTCACAAGTGAAATGGAGACTACAATGCACGTCCAGACGTGTAACATTACCGAATAATACAAGGAATCTTACTGATATTGATATTTAAATATTCGACATCAAAAATAAGTATAAACATATGGCTAATCATTAAAAAATAAAAATATCTTATGCGCCTAACATACAGTTTCTGATATGAATATAATACTATTTATTAGTGTTAATCATTTCTACATGAAAATAAATTTTCTGCCAAAAGATTCAGCTTATTGTGATCATGTTAAAGTAAAGCAGCTGTATTGGAAATAAAACACTTTTTTGATTGAGACTTTAGGAATAGTTATGTTAAATCAAACAATGTTGGAATAGAAAAATTTAAATTACGTTTTTTTTTTAAATACCATGAAACAATATATATTTTGTTACATATTATATAATACTATTATTCAAAAGTATAAATGGAACTAAAATTATATAAATATATATTTGTCGTTTCATTCAATAAATAATAAATCACACCGTAGTTAAAATTCGTTCTACTATTGTATAATTTACATAATTCGTGATTGTATTATTTTTTAATAATATGGTATTTTTAAGTTCTAGATTTATCTAAGATTATTTAACTATAGTATATCTGATACAGAAAATTAAAAACGATACAACGAAGAAAATAATGGTTAATGATCAATACTGAAGTATTATTAAAGGCAGCATATTAATAGCCACCGTTAAAATATTGCTATTGCAGTTTTTCTTTATTGCAAAACCAGTCTCTGGCAAGTATTAAGTAGATATGTGTAAATATGTACATATATATAGTCAGTTCCCTCGCATTATTTGGACTGTTATTTGATTGTATAGTTAAATTTCTAATAACTACATTCTACTCATTAAAAGATCAATTTATATATTTACGAAAATAAAATATCTTTGATACATATATCTACATCAAACCAGAGGTTCATAAATCGAAAACTATTTTTCAGATTTTTTGTGACAATTAGGTTTTATATATATTTCTGACAATGAGCGAGACCCTGTTGTCTAGATATGAACTTTTTATGTATACCTATCGAAAGTATAATTAAAATTTTGTTTGTTAATAAATCGAAAGTGTAATTTAATTTTCAACAATTAAAATTTTATTATTTTCAGTTAAAATCGTTTTAGAAAATAAAATTCTATCTAGATGTTATTAAATCAATTACATACTTGATTATATCATTTTTTAACTTTTGTTTCGTTACTAATTTTGTCTCGTTACTAATTTCAGGAAATGAAATTGATACAAAAATACACCGAGATTAAGTATTCATGACACATGTAAATCTTATTATTATATTAATGAAAATTTAAACTGTAGGCAGTTGACACCCCCCGTAGATGAGTGTGAATTTTTTTAAATTTAATATATTTCTTCATAATTGTTTAAATTTTGTTTATCTGTTTTATCTTTCTATTAGTTATATTTTAATGTACTTTTCAAATAAACTAATTTATTACTTTTTATTTATCGATGTCCTCTAAAATATCTTCTCTTGCAATATTTCTGTTATTCATAGGTCGAGTCGAGCAATAATTGGCTAAACTAGTCTTAAAAATTCATTTAATAAAATTATTTTTACAATTTAATATGGATAATCTATTAATAGTTTTAATGTTTATAATAAAAATATTATTATCGCAATTAATTCTGACAATTAATGAAAAACTAATATTAGGAAACGTTTACAAGAAAAAGTGAGAACAATTTGAAACTGTCATGATTATAATATGCAAATTTTTAATTCACAATACACACAAATATATAGAAAATGGCACGGAGACTGTAGTGGCCGATTAGACGAGAAACCCTAAGATGCTTTTGTTGAATTAGAGAATTTGATATTCTGATATAAACGAGGTGAAAACTTCATTTATAAATTTAATACATATATCTGTTATTCGAAAATAAGTATTTCATACGGTGAAATATTTATTTTTCAAACAAAAAACAAGAATAATTTATATGAAACAAAAGGTACATTTTTCTTACAAGAAGATGAAGAATTCATTTATTTGTGTATAAACAATAATTTAGTTAATTTAAAAGTTTTTTTCTATTTAATGTATTCTTTGTGTATGTTATATAAATTTGCTTACAAATAAATTTTTATCATATTGGGAAGTATTTATTATAAAATGAAATCTAACTGTCCCGTACATTTTTGAATACACTTAAAAATTAAACTAACTATTAATTATACAAGGAAAAGTGTTATGTCTTGAAATCGAAATAAATCTCCTTGGCATCTTGTTAAAAGTGAACGTCCTTTGATGCCCACGTCTGCAAAAACCTACGATGTTTGCCACAAAATTGAACAAGATGGTTGTCCCACGAACCTAAAAATACCAGAAATATAAAAACCAGTTTTTTATTCAAACAAAACTTGCTTAAAATAATATTGTTTTTACCCACGAGGACAACGTACCACAACTAATTTACTATATTGTAATATGTTTAATTTTGTTTATCTACAAACATTTTTAACTACAACTCCCAAACCAAAGCCGAAGCTGCACGAACAAGGGTTATACGTTGAAAAAAACGTGAACACACACAATCAAACCCTTCGACTTTGTCAGAATCGAAACTGGATTTGAACCTGGGGGTCGATAGGCAGTAAACTAACTACGTTGTCACAACATTCTGGTCCATTGCGCTACAACAGGTAGGTATAGTTTTTAAATTGCAATTTTAAATATGCATAAAAAAAAGTTAAGGAAAACCATATTTTATATTCTTACGAAAATTTGTTACACATATCATTTACTCAAAAAAAAAACAGTATATATTATTGTAAATAAAAAATTCTAATATTTTTTGACACACTATAATTAAAATTTTATATCTCGCAACTGTATTTTAATGCGCTTGGTGTTAAAGTTGCAAAATTTGTTCCATTTTTGTAGGTACCAAGGCAAAATTTTGATTTTCTATAAGGTTAGTCAAAATTTGTTAAAAATCGAAAATTTCGTCGAGTGCAGTTCGTATTTTGATGTTTTGTGGAAAATACTACGAAGTGTTATCTTCATACCAAAGGTTCCAACCCATTTCAGGTTGGCTTCACAAACAACGAAACTGAATCTGTGTCATAAGGTTAGTGCTAAAATTAGATTAATACCATTGCAAAATATCATTCCTCTCATTCATTTGATAAAGAAGAAATAGATCTTCTTAACAAGGGATTATAAATTTGCATTACCTGCCTCTGAAGACATCCTAGATGAGATTGTTGCAAGTGTTGAGAGTTTAATTCAATACCTTTTTTAATTTCTCTAAAGCATTTGTCAGAGGAGCTTGCATAAATCATATCTCAACAAATAATATTGTCAGTAATGTAAACAGAAAGTCAGAATTTACAAAGGATAGAAAAATTATTAAACGGTTGCGTGAAAAAGATTGTTTTTACTTATACTCCAGGGAAATAAGGTAAAAAAAAAGGCCATCTGCGGAATGAGGCCGAACAAGCTGAATTTTTGCAGAGACCTTCGTTTTGATGTTCCAATGAAACACAAGAAAATCTCATATGCCTACCCTTGTGCGTCTTGAGATATCGAAGGTCAAAGGTCATGAAAATCAGTTTTTCGCGAAAATCTCGCTTCCAGTGCATCTGATGTCGTAAGAATTCATAACAAAACTTACGTAACATAGTATTCTCTACAAAATTGTTCATATACATTTTTTTCGTACGACCAACCGTTTTCGAGATATAGCATGATAAAGCGGGAGCGCGAATTCGTAATAGGTAATACTGTATTATACTGCAGAGCTATAAATATAAGGGTGTCCAGGAAGTAGGGACGAATTTGAATTTGGCGCCATTTTGTTCTGTGTCGGTTGGCAGCCGTGGGTTTTTCATGTTTGTTCTCTGATAACCTTCCCATTAGTAGCCTGATCGCGTTTGTTTGGTGAGCATTGTTGTTTGATGTTTATTTTCGTAATGGAGCAGATGACAACTGAGCAACGTATCCAAGTGATAAGAAGTTATTACAAAAACAGTGAAAGTCCCATGGCAACCGTTCATGAATTGCGTGTGATACTCGGACGTAACGTTGCTCCAACCGAATCCACAGTTCGTAAATTAATCCGAAAGTTTGAGATCACGAGTTCTGTTTCAAATGTTAAGAAAACGGGACGACCGCGTTCTGTTCGAACACAAGAAAACATTGCTGTCGTGCGTGATAATGTGACCGTAAGCCCCACAAAATCGGTTCGCCGACGAGCCCAACAACTGAATTTATCACCAAGTTCACTGCATGTAATCCTTTCAAAAGATCTGAAAATGCATGCGTACACAACTTACACACGAGTTGAAGTCTACAGATCATGGAAAGAGACATCGATTTGCTCAGTGGGTCTTGGCTCGACAAGCGGAGAACAATAACTTCACGAAAAGAATAATTTTCTCAGATGAGGCGCACTTCCACCTCACTGGATTCGTCAATAAGCAGAACTGCAGAATTTGGGGTACCGACAATCCGCGAGTGACTGTGGAACATGAGATGCATCCACAACGCACGACTGTGTGATGTGGGTTCTGGGCAGGAGGAGTGATCGGCCCGTACTTCTTTGAAAATGATGAAGGACCTGCCGTCACTGTGAACGGCGACCGTTACAGAAACATGCTTTCTGATTGGTTTTTCCCAGGATGAAAATGGATGAAAATGACGACTTTTGGTTTCAACAAGATGGTGCGACATGTCACACATCCCGTGAAACGATTGCTCTGCTGAATGAAAAGCTTCCTCAAAAAAATCATCTCTTTGCGTGGCAACCAGGAATGGCCTGCCAGATCATGCGATCATATATTATATTTATAGCTCTGCAGTATAATACAGTATTATCTATTACGAATGCGCACTCCCGCTTTATCATGCTATATCTCGAAAACGGTTGGTTGTACGAAAAAAATGTATATGAACAATTTTGTAGAGAATACTCTTTTACGTAAGTTTTGTTATGAGTTCTTATGACGTCAGATGCACTGGAAGCGAGATTTTCGCGAAAAACCGATTCTCATGACCTTTGACCTTCGATATCTCAAGACGCACAAGGGTAGGCATATGAGATTTTTTTGTGCTTCATTAGAACATCAAAACGAAGGTCTCTGCAAAAATTCAGCTTGTTCAGCCTCATTCCGCAGAGGAAGTTTTATTTCTCTGGAGTATTACAGCCTGATTAGTAATGCTACTTATAAAAAACTCTCTAGAAATCCATTACAAAAAATGATCATTGAAGTAAGAAATTTACTAAAATCTTGCACAACTTTATTACTCCAGCTTTAAATAACAGGTTACATGTATCTAATCCAAGTCTATCTAGATTGTACTGTTTGCCTAAGATACATAAACCAGGAAAGTCAGTCCCACCTATCAAAATAATTAACAGAGCAGTTCGAAAGTTTCCCCATTGCACCAGCTAGTTTCTCTGTGATTGATCCCAATGATTTCATTGAGATGAAAAATATTCAGTTGCAAGAAGATGAAATTTTGATCTTCTTTGACGTTTGTTCATTGTTTCCAAATGTTCCAATACCAGAGATCTCTGACCTACTTGAATCAAACAATCCAATCAAGATGTGGTAAAAGAATATCTTCAACTCGTTAAACTCTGTATGAAACAAAATTGCTTTCGATTCAACGACAATTTCTTCAAACAACATGAAGGAACAGCAATGGGCAAGTTTTTGTCACCATTCATTGCTAGTATCTTCATGAACAGATTCGAAACAGAAGCAAAAGAGAAATTAGAGTACGTCCCCAGGGTTTGGCTTAAGTATGTGGATGACATTTTTGTAGTGTTTGATACACTGATATTGACAACTTTGTTTTTAAATTAAACAGTCGTTTCGCGTCAGTTAAATTTACATATGAAATTAAAAACTCTGGAAAACTACCGTTTTTAGATGCATTGATAATTAGAAGCAGTGAAAATAAGTGAGAATTTGACATATACAGCGAAGATACCAGTACTCTAAAATATATTACTAAGAACTCTTACCATTGCGCTCAACACAAAATGCCAAGTTTTAAGTTTCAGGTTCATCATCTATTAAGCTTCTTCTTCAAGAAGGAGAGGTTCGAAAAATAAAAGGCATTGATTAAGAATATAGCTGCGAGTAATGGATATTCCGTAAGTTTAATTGATAAAATAATTAGGAAACATAATTTTAAAGGGACACTTCGAAATTCCTCGATCTTTCAAAATTGAAGCGAAGATCCGAAATTTGTATCGATACATAAGATTTTCGATTCACCTGTAGTATTGGCAAGACTTTTAAAGGTATCGGGAATAAACTTCAACAACTTTTAGGTAATCCAAAAGTCGGAAATTTACGAAATTAGCTGTAAGCACTGTAATCAAAAGTATGTTGAACAAACTGGATGATCAATTCAACCTAGATTCAAGGATGATATGGCTCATCTTGAATATGGTAGAATAGATAAGCCTGGTGTTGCCCAACATGCGCTTGAGAACATCCATAAAATAGATAGTGCAATTTAAGATTAATTAGGAATGCAACAAATACTAGACAACTGGATGCATTTGAAAGCTTGGAAATTACAAAATGTAAAAATAGTGATAGAGTGCCTATAGTCAGCTCTATTGATCAAGTGAGTCACGGTTCACTGAACCGTTGCAATAGTATAAATAGGAAACATTGTTAGCATAAAGTTAGTTTTAATCATCTTCAGATGATGCCAATTTGGTTGACAAAACGCGCGTCGAGTGAGGTATATGGTGTTTTGTGGAAAACTACGTCAGAGAAAATTGATAACTATCGCTGAATTTCTATACTGACTGTAATCTCCAAACTGTTTGAGAGAATTGTTTACAACAGAATTATATCCTTCAGTAACAAATCTGTCACTTATTAAATCATGAATACACCAGCTTAGATAGTGGAAAGTATGCTCAATCAGACACATAATATAATATAATATTTGGTGTCCCCCAAGGTCTCGTGTCGAAGCCCTTATTATTTATGAATACACCATGTATATTCATATTAAAATGTCTAACATATACCAAGAAAAATATTGAATTATTTACAATATGAAATAGTTGTCATGTGTATAGTACAAGATATGGAGATCTACTTAATATACCTAAACATCACATCACAAATTACAAACACTCTCCAAAATACAACTGCATTCAGCTTTTCAATAGCCTCCCTTCTGAAATTAGCAAAGCTATAACAGATTTAAAAATGCTGTTAAAAGTATGTTACTCAAAGGTGGTTTATATAGTATCCAGGACTTTTTAAATAGAGAACCTTGAGGCATTGCATACAGTATTGTATCATTTTTTTTTCTCGTTAAATTTTATTTATACTTTTATTATATCTGTATTTACTTATATATTTATATAGATCTATTTTTATTAGTATTTATGCTTTTAACACTACACACACACACAGACACTATACACACTATACACACTATACACACTACACACACACACACACTATACATACACACTACACACTATACACAACACACTACACACAAACACACTGTACCCACGCACGCACGCATGCGCTTGCCTTTTTATTGCACTCTTCTATTATATTTGAATATACACTTCAATTAGAACTTTATGAATATTATGTGTTTTGATATGTCTGATACAACAACCTTTCAGAGGATCCTAATTGTTGTTGCAATTGAGAGGACCAAACTTATTTATGATACGTTGGGAGGACCTTGAGGATTAATAACGTTAAGAGGTCCACCGTATAAACTGTCTATTATCGAACAATACAGCATTAATTTCTGAGATTTTATCTGCAAAATTTTAAGATTAGCAATAAAGTTAGTAATAAGTTAAACAGTTTAGGATGTAAAACGATTTCCGTAAATAAAAATAACATTGGAGGATTTCTATCAAATAATAAAGATAAACCAGATAAATTACAAAAAACTGGAGTATATGAGCTAAAATGTTCTGACTGTGATGCTATATATATTGGACAAACTAGTCGAAATGTAAACAAATGGGTCGAACATAAAAAATCTATTTTGACCAATATCCCTAGCACTGTATAGAAAGTAATGATTTCATAGATTTGGACAAAATCGACTTGCTTCACTCAGAAATAAAGGTAAAAAATCAGATTTATTAGAAATATTAGAAATTAAAAAAGCAGTAAAATGTAATAAGAACACAACAAATGATCAAATAATTTTTACCGGTCACGACATTTTAGACAAAGTAGTGTAAGTTAAAGAAATTCCCATAGTTTCATACCATACAATTTAATACTTTACAATTGTATTATACTGCCCAGATGTTATATATAAGTAAAGAACACGACTTAAAATCTAGATCATCTGTACTCTTGAGAAAGGCCTAAAAAGTCGAAACACGTATAGAGTTTTAGTAAAATATTTTTGAAGCATTTAAAAGTAAAAAATGTCTTTATTTTTAATAAAGTTATTTGTTTCGGAGGGTCCTCGTAACGAGCGTTTCGGACAGGAATTAATGACCATTTAGATTTTGACATTTTAGTTAATTTAGTTTTTGGTGACTTGAAGTAAGGAAGTGCAAAACAAAACTACACTGATTTTATTGAAAAGTGCACAAAATAATTTTTTTAATTATTGAAGTAAAATATGTTATAAATTGTGGTTTAAATTCAGACTATCCTTGTAATATTAATTAAGATGAAAAATAAAATGTCTTCTACTTCCAAAATTCTGTTTCTGATCAATTAATGCACATAGTCTGGGAGTTTAGAAGAATGAATTTAAAATGTCGAAGTTGCATACAAAAAAAACCTCTATTAAAGATATTATTTGAATCTAAAAACCTTATTTTTATGACACATATATATTGACGTTTTTATTAAAATTTATCTAAGTAGAAAAAGATAACAGGACAAATAAAAATATCAATTCGTGTTGAATGTTTATGTATAAAGTTTATTTGCAATATTGAAAACGTCAGCGACTGTGATCCCTTTACCACCGTCAAAGATGCCCATGTTTTTTAAGATTCAAATACGTTTGAAATAAAACTTACAGGGTGTAATTTGTTTCTGCAAAATTTCAAAAATCAATGGAAAAAACGAAATAGTGGCAATTTACTGCAGAAACTTAGTTACAAAACTTCACCGTTTTTAAGATATATTACGTTGAGGTTTCAATTTATTTTTGGTTTATTTTTTATATCACCGTTATTTATTGTGACATTGATTTGATATTTAGTACATGTAACATATTTGCTGAGTGAAAATTTTTTCGAGGTTTCAGTCATTTCAATTTTTTTATACTACACCACTGGTCACTTTTGGTAACTGATAAAGATTCCCTGATTTATTTCGAAACTTTTATGTCACTTGGTGTTCACCGATGTTGTACCTTGTTTAAGAGTTCATCAGTAAACCTCAATCCGATGAACAATTATATTATTACCAAGTTGATTAATTATCATAACTTGATATCTACTCCTCAGCTTAACAACATATGTAACATATCAGTGACAGTGGTCAGTAACAATCAAACGAAAAAATATTTAATTTCTTAAATGTAACAGCTTAACAGAAGAAAAACAGATTTATGGATTAACAATAACATAATTAATATAAGCAAAAGCACTCAGTGTGGTAAATGTTCAAAATGTTCACCATTCACCTATAGTTTTTTGTTTCACTAATAATTATTATAATTATCACAGTAACAGTTAAAACCATTTCTTATTTGTCATATTTAATTACAACCAATACGAAATGAATGTTTATGTTACATTTATTTCTGTGAAATTGTTAGTTCAATTCTTGCAGAGAACTGGTCTAGAGTTAAAATAATACAACCTTAAAATATATAAAGCCTGCCCCACCTACAAGCTAAATAGCTGAGCTAAGTTTGGTGTATATCATACTAATTGTCAAAATGTTGTTTTGATTGTTTTGTGAAATATTCAACTATTTTCTTTCTCTATATGGAATTTTGCTTCTATATAATTTAAAAGGTATTTGTTTATTTTTGTTCCATTTTTTTAAAATCCACTGTATATATGAAAATTTAGTGGTATGATTCGAATGTTCTTTTAGAAGGCCAATTATTGAAAGACATTAATCCTCAGAATATATGCAAATAATATATTTAATGGTACTTGCAGGTATATTTTACAAAAATAAATATTTTTAAATCTATCAAGTTGTCTTTAAGAAACATTAAAAATCGAAATGAGCATTCGGTACAGAGCTCAGATTTGAAATATCGGGCTTAATTGAGTCGAAAAATACACACCGTGTGTATCAAAGGTCCTCTTAACTTACCTACTGCACTCGAGTGTATAGTGAAACGACCAAAGCGTCTTCTTCTGAAAAGTCGGTGAACTTCCCAGTCTACCTAATCCATACCTTCCGAGCACCATCAATGTTTTCAAGTTATAGATATAGAAGGACTCGGAATTGAACGAAGAATGCCATTTTATGAACCCTTCGTTTCGAGGACTTAATTTCGGTCTTCGCATTGCAAAATGTCTTCACAACGCCGGTCTGCGGTAGGTCAATGTCCTCGCAACGTACGCAAGACACACACACACACGCACGCACACAATCACGCAAGTACACACACACATTGTGTGGCTCACGATTTTTTAAAAATTTTTTTTTGAAAATTTCAATCGCATTTTTTTTTCTGCAAAACTTCTTCATTTAGTCTTGATAGTTACGCATTAAAGTATCGCTTGGATCCCATGCTTCAATACTAACATACGACATAGAGCCTAAATTTCAGCAGCCACCGTTGCTTCTACTGGAAGGGCCAGTGATACTGCAGGTGCAGGATGCCTTTAATAATATGGACAAGTGGTACAACATCTTTCCTTGCTAGATTTTTGAGAAGCTTATGATCGATAACGTCTTCGCCCGGGTCCTTGCCATTCGCCAAAGTTTTGATAATCTTGCGAAGTTCAGTGTGGTTGGTCATAACTTGCAAAAATTGCTGTCACGTCGCGTCGGTGGAATTTGGACGTCATGTAATTTCGATCAACGAAATTTTCAATGCGGTCATGTTCTAAATCGTTTACATTTATTCTGATTACGGATATTTTCAAAACTGTCAACCAAATGGTTGGCTTTTTGCCTGTCATTTAGGTAAGTCATTTGTGTTTTCCAACAAGGCGGGAATGGCCTCTCGTGTATTTCTCAGACCCTTCGAGAGTTTCCACAGTGAATCATCTTGCGAATTTAGCGATTTTTAGCGTTCATTCCATTTCCGATTTTTTTTCGGTGTTTATGGTGTTTCGAATTTGTGTTTGCAGCCTGTACATTTCCACATTGACGCCAGCATTTCGGTATTGTTGCCATCACCGTCTCAGCCTGTTTTTGTCACGTATAGTCTGTTTGACCACGTCGTCTAGGTATGGGTTAATAATGATTGTCTCAACAATCCCCCGTTTGGCCTCTTGAAGTATGTTAGTGAAGACGTCCACCGCACTTTCCACGTCACCAACTCTATTAACATTCCTACTGATTTCAAAAACCATATCCTTAACTTTCTGTGCACAGTATATATCTATATCATTTATGAAAATTATTTTCACTGATTTATTAATAAATAAACTTCTTTATTTTTTTTAAATTTGTATAATTACTACTAAAAATTGAATAGCGTTCGCATCTACGGACAGAATACCCTTAATAATACAAATAAATACAAATAGGTACAAATTAAATGATGTAATTACAGTAGTTCGTAGTAGATTTCCTAATTATTATGCTTAAACTCACAATGATTAAATTTTGCATGCCATGCCTAGTTACATTACGATTTATCTCATCCAAATCTCATTTGCATTCAGATTTCAAAATAAAAGAAAAACATCAGATGTCTTGAGCAGAATATAATTTAACACTTTGTTCCGATGCGAATAATAAATTTATACAAGCTTACAGGCTTTATTCCACGATAATTGCCAGCGTAGGAATAAAAAGTTTTTGATTAAGTGCTAAGAATAAATTCTAAAACACATTTAACGAAATGATTATGTAAAATGTGAAATTTAATTGGCATCAACAATAATATGTTTTGTATATCAAGACAAAGTTCCCAATATATTGCTTTCATATTAAAAATTAACTTTGACATGAAATTAAGTTTGGGTTAAGTTAAAGATTTTTTGGCCCGTGTTTTAAAATACACATAATAGATTTCACGTAACACTAGTCATAATATTTTAATTGTATTTGGGCGCCGTCTATTATGAATTTCACTAATAATTTGTTATAAATATGCATAATGGACTTTAATTCTGTGTTATAATAGCTTAATCTTTGGAAATTAGTGTACGTAAAATTCAAAGATTATGCTTCGTACAACACACAGAAAGGGAAGTGTCAGTTTGACAGATACGGCGGTTCTTAGATTCGGCAAGTCTCGAGTACCAGTTCTTGTTTTAAAATGTTGGAATATTATTTTTCCCTATAAGAAGTATAATAGAGGCTAACGTAGCTGCGGTGAATGAACGGTAATGCCCTGAGTTATAATCAGTCCCTCAATCGTAGTTCAAAATAAATAAGTGTATGTAGAGACAAGTTTATATTAGCAACAGTTATTACATTTTTTACAGAAATAAAGCTAAAGTAAAATATGAATTCTAAAATAACAAAATTTTTACTCAAATAGAACTACTTATTTTGTTTCTATTTTTATTCCAGTATTCTATGAAAAGAACGGCAGCACATGTATCAAAAAAATGTGATAAATTCTTACCACCCTTAAAATTAGGCACATTTCAAATATTAATAACGCCAAAAATCTTGTACGATTTTAGTGTACTTTGTATCTGTATATAGAAAATCAATTCAGCTTCGTCTGGATTATAAAAAATAGGATACACACTACACGGATGTTGAACGAAAGTGCGACATTAACATAAAACTTCCACTACCGGTAAACATTTGGTATATCAATTTTAAAGCTAGTTTCAGTTAATCTGTTTTTTGCTGAAACGGTTTTGAAATTATTGGTCCGTATTCGTTTTTAAAGGAAGTATTTTTTTTTAATTGTATATGCATTTTTGTAATATCAAACTTATGATATCATATTAATATTTCTTCTTGTGTTGGAATTTTTTGAAATTTTGATATGTCGTAGCCGTTGTCCTGTTTGAATTTTACTGAACAAAAAAAATGGAGTTCCTTCTTAGCTACGTAATAAATGGATAATATTGGGCGGTAACACCTTTTTCAGATAAGTCAGGGCATTTTCTTGGAACTGTTTTGAAATTATTGAATTTTTTTTTGAGTGAATTGGTCACAGAGGGTCTCTCAGTAATCGTCACTTTTGATAAGGTTATGTAAATTTTGGATGTTATATCTCCTGACCACATAAATTAAGTTCTAAATGGATATTTCCTTTTCACTGAGCCCTTTGTGTTCCACTGGGTATTCAAATTTAAGCATATATTGTAAATCGACACACGCATGATTCATTAGAATTTCTCAATAATGTCAAGTAATGGCCAGAATTTAAAAAAAATAGTAGTATGTGTGAGAGGGCCCACTGGGCCATCTCAGAGGAACCTCTCTCAAGAACCTAATATTCTATTGTATTCCTAATATTTGCGCAATGACTACCTGAGATGCAGTTTCTAATGATAATCAGTGAATTAATCATGGCTGTTAGCACAAGTATCTCCTCTGTTAGTGTCTGTAAAAGAAGTAATAGAAATGTTGTTAGTCGCTAAAATCTGAAAATTGTAATAATTTGTACCATTTACGTTGTGATAAACTCTATACCAATATTAAATATGTTAATGACAATACAATAAATTATTGTGAAAGTGAGATTCAAGGTGACAACGATGTCGCCTTTTTTGATGCCATAGAAAATGTGGCAAATAAGAACAATAAGGTAAACCATTCATATTTTTAGTTATATTATAAAACAAAAAGATAAGTTTATTGGTGATTTAAGAGATGAAATTAAATTATTAAATAAACAAATAGATATTATGAACAAATATCATTCTAATGATAGTTTTCCATCAAATGAAGGTCAACAAAAGATAAGTACGAACTTGCCTGCCAAAAAAGTCTCTAATAAAAATGTACCTAAAACTCTGTAGTGACTAATAATAATACAGCAACTTCTTTAAATGTAAACCGGGTGATCCAAACTAATAATCATGTGACAAGTGAATTTCCACAAGTACAAAGCCAACTGAAATTTAATAAATATAATCATCACAGGAAAAAGTCAAATGGCAAAAAGTGGCCAAGAAAGGGCGTAGTAGACGATCTGTTATCACTGGAAGTAATACAGAGTCCAAGGGGTGTGCCAAGGTTAGTAGCCTTACATGTATACAGGGTTAATACACAAACAACTTCAGATGATTTAATTGCCCCATTAAAGCCTAACTTCCCAGAGGTAATTTGTAAGCACATTAATCCACAATACTCTGAATTATATTCGTCCTTAAGATAATTTTACTAAGGCTGTGAACCCTAAGGTTTGGCCTTATGATGCTTGTGTTTAATGTTTTTTAGCAATGCGAGGAAAGATGGACGGTCGACAAATTGATATTCGACGCTAATATCGTTTTACTCAATTCACAAACTTTAAATAGTAAAATATCTGATGTGGCCAGCACATAACTTTCTTCTACCAGTATATATCATCCTGATCTAAAAAAATCATTCTATTTAATTCTTCACTTACCTCAATTAAATTTTAATAGCGTACCTTGAAATATTTCATAAAATTTTTAAATAATTATCAGCGTCATTCGATACTGTCACATATAATTCATGTCATATATTTTAATAATTTTTACTTTCTTATACCTAATTTAAGGAAGTATAGAAATCGTAATTTTTTTCGGCCTCGAGATTTTGATTGATGTATACGTTTTGAACCCTTCTGAATCCATTTTGACTATTTTGGGAATGATGTCTGTCAGTGCGTGTGTATGGATGTGTGTGTATGGATGTGTGTGTATGGATGTGTGCGGGTGGATGTGTGCGCGTGGATATGTGCGCGTGGATGTGTGCGCGTGGATGTGTGCGCGTGGATGTGTGCGCGTGGATGTGTGCGCGTGGATGTGTGCGCGTGGATGTGTGCGCGTGGATGTGTGCGCGTGGATGTGTGCGCGTGGATGTGTGCGCGTGGATGTGTTCGCGTGGATGTGTGCGCGTGGATGTGTGCGCGTGGATGTGTCGCGTGGATGTGTGCGCGTAGATGTATGCGCGTGGATGTGTGCGCGTGGATGTGTGCGTGTGGATGTGTGCGTGTGGATGTGTGCGTGTGATTGTGTGCGCGTGGATGTATGCGCGTGGATGTGTGCGCGTGGATGTGTGCGCGTGGATGTGTGCGCGTGGATGTGTGCGTGTGTGCGTGTGCGCGTGGGCGTGCGCGTGCGTGTGTGCGTGCGTGTGTGTGTGTGTGTGTGTATGTGTGTGTGTGTGTGTGTGTGTGTGTGTGTGTATCCGCGATAACTCAAAAAATACTAATGTGAGACTTTCCAAATTTGGCAGTTAAGATTGTCAACAACATTTTAGGTGACACGTTAAATTTGGTGAATGTGGTACCACCAGAAGATACATAATAAATGAAAGAAGAAAAAAGGTACAATTTCGGGAAAAAATTTAAAATTTTTTATTGCATTTCTGAACGAATCTCGACGAATTATAATGAAAAAACATAACTGTATGAAAAACGATCTCTCCGTATGTCTGTAGTATCGCGATAGCAGCCACAGTTTTTGAGATAAAGCTTTAAAATTTGGTACACTTGTTCTAAAGATCAAAGACAATAAAACATTCGGTGATGAGCAAAATTCGCCTTCTGGAAGGGAGTCCATGGGACCCAAGCTTTTTTGAATTTGACTTTATACAAAAAAATATATTCTTGATGAAAGATTATACATCAAGCGAATAAAATATATTTTCCAAGTACTTAAATAAAGCTGATGTAAACTGAAATATTTTACACATTTGGCTTCATAAAATGGGGTTAGGATAAATTTAACAGTTTGATATTTGAAAGGTCTAATTTAGTTACAAAAATGTCAATGTCAATAATAAAAAATTATTAAAATACATAACACGAATATTATTAACAGTATCGAATGACACTGATAATTAATTACTTAAAAATTTTAATGACATATTTCAAGGTACGCTATTAAATATTAATTGAGGTAAGTGAAAAATTAAATTGAATGATTTTTTTTAAATCAGGATAATATATACTGGTATAAGAAAGTTATGTGCTTACCACATCAGATATTTTGTTAATGATATTGACATTTTTGTAACTAAATTAGATCTTTCAAATGTCAAACTGTTAAATTTATCCTCACCCCATTTTATGAGGTCAAATGTGTAAAAACTGTCAGCTTGATTTAAGTAATTGGAAAATATATATTTTGTTGGCTCGATATAGTAGAAATGACTTATAATCTTTCATCAAGAATACATTTTTTTGCAAAATCAAATAAAAAAAAGTTTGCGTCCCATGGACCCCGTTTCAGCTGGCCAATTTTGCACATCACCGAATTTTTTCATTGTGTCTGGCCTTTAGAACAAGTGTACCGAATTTGAAAGCTTTATCTAAAAAACTGTGGCTGCTATCGCGATACTACAGATATGCGGACAGATTTTCTTTTTTATATAGTTATGTTTTTTCATTATAATTCGTCGAGATTCGTCCAGAAATGCAATAAAATTTTTTAAATTTTTTTTCCCGAAATTTTAGTTTTTATTCTTCTTTCATTCATTATGTCTCTTCTGGTGGTACCACATTCACCAAAATTAATGTGTCACCTAAAATGTTATTGACAATCTTAACTGCCAAATACCCCCCCCACACACACACCCATACCCACACGCACACACCACACACACCACGCACACACCCCACGCACAACCCCCCACCCCCAACACACCCCACGCACACACACGCCCCCACACACGCCCGCACGCACGCACCGACAGACATCATTCGGAAAATAGTCAGAATGGATTCAGGAGGGTTCAAAACGTACATATCAATCAAAATCTCGAGGTCGAAAAAAATCACGAATGCTATACTTCCTTATATTAGATATAAGAAAGAAAGTAAAAAGTTGAAAATTTATATTTGGACATTTGTGATTATGAAAATTTAAATTTTTTGTGTTTTATTGAAACATGGGAAACCTCAAATTCTATAAGTACTCCACAATAAGTGAATATTTGTTAATTTGTCATTATTGCAAATCTGCTTTCAAGGGTGGGAGTGTCGTAATATGGGTAAAAAATAATCTTGAGGTAAAAAATATAAATATGCAAAAGTTTTGTATTGAAAAAAAAGTTTGAGGTTTGTGCTCTATATTGGAATGAAAATAAAGACAACTAACTAACCACTTTTTGATTTATTAATAATAAGAAATAGTGAGAATAAGTTAGAATTTGACATACAAAAAAGATACCAGTACCTAAGGAGTCTCATTATTGTGCTCATCACAAAATTGCCAGCTTTAATTTTCTAATTCATCGCCTATTAAGCTTCTCTCTCAATAAGCAGAGGTTTGAAAAAAAGAGGCATTAATTAAGGATATAGCCGTGAGTAATGGATATTCTGTAAGCTTGGAAATTACAAAGTGTAAAAATAATATGAATGTGACAGAGGGCCAATCCCATATAATCTGCTCTATTGGTTAGTTAGTCACGGTTCTCCGAATCGTGAAAATAGTTTCGGTATAAATAGGATACATTATTAGCATAAGGCTAGTTTAAATCATCTCCAGATGATGCCAACTTGGTTGGTGAAATGCATATCGAATGCAGTTTTATGTTAATGTCATATTTTCGTCTGTGTATCCTATTCTTGGTAACTCAAACAAATTTGACTTGACTGACCTTAAACCAGTGAAATTTGCTATCCACAGATACAAATTACACTAAAATCGATCCAGATTCGTAGGAGTTCTCAGTGTTTGAAACTGCCCTAACTTTAAGGGTGGCTCTGTTTCATTTTTAAGTAGTTTAGGCTTGACCCATAATTTTGTATTAAAGTTTGATAAATAAAAAGTTTAAATATGCATTTTCTCTCGATTTCTCACCTTTCGAAAATAGGTTAAAGTTAATAAAGCCTGCATAAAAAATAAAGAAAAACAGTATCTGTCAGCAACAATAATTTTGTTCTAATAAAATCGATATTAAAATATTAAATAAACTACATCAGCATTTGAAAAGTTCAGCTACCACCAATGTCCTTCAACGCGCGCTGTATTAATAGATCTAGAAGTGAAATAAAAATAAAACCAGTAATGAATACACCTAGGTAGCCATGTTTAAAATTAATTCTACCTAGACTTACATTATTCATTAAACATTTTTATTTTGATTTATGATAGACATCTGTAATTACTGAAGCTATAGATGGAAGATTAATTTCGCTTTCTAACTGTAGTAGATAGATGTTTTCTTGATTTTATTTTATTCTTACATTTGTATGCCAAAGAAATAAAAGCAAATGTTGAGGTTGAAAGTGGTTATTATCTAGCAAATACCTTTAAACGATAAATAAAATAAGAAACAAGAAAGATATATAAATTAACTCTTACAGCCTCTTTACCAGTAATTCTTGAAACAGAGATATACTACTTAATGTTGTGTATTTAGATAACATGTTTTTTCGATGGTATATGGAATATCTGATACGTAACAATAACCAATTTTTTCACATTTAGTTTAATTCCAGATAAACTTATCTAATGGTTAACATAAATTTGCATCAATAGCAGACAGTTTTTTTATCCTAATGGTAATTTCAACCCTACAATAAAAGAAATATCCGATTAATTTGTTGAGGGGGAAATGCAAATGTAAATAAATTGTATCTTTTAAATAAATTTATCTATCAGACAGATATCAAACACTTTACCTAAATCTGAGGAAATCAACAATAAGCAATATAGATTCTAGTTTGTTAATCAAAGAAATTATAGTCCTATTTCTTCTATACTTCTATAAAGTAGAATGTTAATAAACCTTCGCTTCTTTTCGTTGCCATTTTTAATGTTTAATTTCTAACAAATCTAAGGCTTTTTCTTTATTTGCATTAATGTAGAAGTTTAACGTATTATTAGTAAAGAAATGTCGATTTTATATTATCTAATATATCGCTTCTATGTTCTTTTAATCTTAATTCAATACTTCTACTAAGTACTATTACACACAGGACATCACAATCATCACATTTTATTTCATATACACCGAACTTATCAATATTATTTTGTTTTCTCCATGTTGTTAACTAGTAACCGATCTAAATTATTTTTATTGGTTGAAATGGTATTAATGCCTGAACTAAATGATCGATTTTTGAAGTGGTTCAGCTAAAAAATTGGTCCACTTTGATGTGTTGTAACTTTTAAACGGATGATTGTACACCGAGGTAAACGAGTCACCCTGTATGTTTTATTTCAAGGTCATCATATAACCTCATATATCAGCAGTCATAGTTCATTTGTGTCAAAATATATCACATTTTACACAATATACGCAAAAATGCGAAAATGTCAAAAAGGAAGTTTATTATAAATTTTTAACGCAGTAACAATAAAGAATGATTTTTTAAATTTTAAATATTAATTAATAATGGGTGGGTCACCTCTACTACCTATCACCTCCTGATATCTTTAAGACATACTCCTGATGACGTTATTGATTAGATTACCCGGGATGGCATCCTATTCTTCTTGAATTGCGTTTCCCAGCTATTCAATTCCATGTGGTTCCATTTCGCGATCCAACATTCTTCTTTGGAGCGCATCCCATACGTTTTAGATGGAGTTGAGGTCCGGCAAAAGTGCGGCAATGCCACTCTCTTGATATTTTCTTGTTAACAAAATTCATTCACTATGATGACTCGATGTGGTCTCGCGTTATCATACATATAGACAAACTGTTCACCCATTTGATGAGACAGTGGAAGACCTATTAGTTCCAGAATTGTTTCCAAGTATCGCAAAGCTGTTACTGTCTCATAGACAAAACGTACAAGTTCAGTGCGACGATCCATTGATATCCCATCTCAAACTGTAATTGAACGACCACCGAAAGATGTAACGCCTACAGTACAATCTTCTTCGTAACTTTCATTCACTCTTCGCCGCACACGCAAGCGGTTGGTATGGGGACTTTCAGAAAACCATGATTCGTCTGTGAAAAGACATTGGGCCCAGTTATATGCATTACAGTTT
Source organism: Rhamnusium bicolor (assembly GCA_029963845.1). Taxonomy (NCBI): domain Eukaryota; kingdom Metazoa; phylum Arthropoda; class Insecta; order Coleoptera; family Cerambycidae; genus Rhamnusium; species Rhamnusium bicolor. The sequence goes on along the minus strand of JANEYF010002641.1, from coordinate 235,233 downwards.
TGATGATTCATATTAAATTCCAGACCTCGCCAGATATTGTATAGAATCAATTACAAAGTCATATTGGTGATGAAGATCATGACATTGTACCCTTTAGACAATCTGGCTCTAGACCTGGCTATATCATACAACTGCCCTCCTTGACATTTCCATAATATACTAACTGCAACTGCAAATTAATGGTGACCATATCTATTATGTAGGACTATTACAAAGCTTTTGATTAAATATACCACTCCTTGCCATTAACCAAATTAAATCATTATGAAAATTCAGATTCTAATTTGGAGTGGTTTAGACAATATTTGAAGGATTGATCGCAGCAGGTACAACTAAATGTAAGGAAAGAAAACATGCTTTCTTTATAAATAACTAGTGGGGTCCAACAAGGGTCAAATCTTGTACCTTTGTTGTTTATTATTTCACAGCAGATATTATTAATAATATTCTTTCTAAAACCCACTGTTGCTGATAATCACCATTTACATGTCTTTTATATTCAATGATTAAAATCCTGATTTGGATCAAATAAATAATTACTTACCAACAAACAAAATTGGTCAGAAAATAATACCTTAGATCTTAACCATGCACAAACCACCGATATATTATTCGGTAAAAATGCACAGAGTCTAAAATTAATTACTTAAAATAAGTTATTTCTAGCAAATACATCTCGGCCACTTAAACATCAGTATAGTAGTAGAAATCGCTTTAGTGACGCGACGTGCGGTGTAAGACGCGATATGAGGGCGGGAAATGTCTAACACATGACATGTTCCGTCTTTTACACCGCAAACATTACAGCGATAATGATGATTGTTGCTTTTGTTGGCACGCGACCGAGGCGGAGTTTCACTTACATTCTGTGATACTTTAGGTCCGCACTAAGTTTTGTTACCAATTTGTTTAGCAGTACATTGCAGGATATAGTATTAATAATTACTTTATATCTGTTCATTTGCTGGTGTGCTTTTCAAAATAATTTAAGAAGGTTATCGTATTTAATGTAAACATGTTTCGACCGTGGTGGGAGGCCTCTACGTTTACATCTTATTGTGTTTGTGAAAATGAAAGTGATAATGATTACAGTGATAAATAAATATAGTTTAAAAAAACTGAAAAACACGCTTTTAAAGCACATCAAACTAAAAGGTGAAAAATAATTATTAATATAAACTGAAAACAATAATGAACGAAAAATACTAGTATTATTGTGAAAAAAGCGTGGGTTGCTCGATATACGAAAAATATGGCACAAAGCGCCCCACGCTTTTTTCACAATAATACTAGTATTTTTCGTTCATTATTGTTTTCAGTTTATCTTAATAATTATTTTTCACTTTTTAGTTTGACGTGCTTTAAAAGCGTGTTTTTTAGTTTTTTTAAACTGTATTTATTTTTCACTTTTTAGTTTTATGTGCTATGAAAACGTGTTTTGTAGTTTTTTTAAACTATATTTATATTGCTTATTGATGCTGATATAACATATTACGATCCAACAGATATTTCTGAAAAAAAAAATATTTTTTTATTTCAGCCATGGGATTTCAACTCACGCCCGAGGAGTGCGTCGTTTCGCGTCGACTAAGACTTGCCCGCTCGGCCAACGACCGAACTGAGAATCAGGGAATATACTTACAATATTAAGCCACTTGCTCTCACGCAGAGGATACGTGAGGAAAGGACTGGCGATCCTGATCAGGATAATGATATAAACTTATCAAATTATTGTATTGTTACCGGTTCTTCGTAAGTGTACAAAGTTTCAATTAAATCTGTCCGTTTAAAGTGGGTCAAAATCGAGTCCAAAGAGTCGGTTACAAACAAACAAACAAACAAACAAACATACAGGTGAAGCTAATAAAAGCGTGTTAAAAAAAATCAAAGTTAATCAATGTTTTCATTTGAACGTGCAAGCGAAACAAATTTGCTTTAACGTTTACAATAATCTTTTGAAGCGACGAGCTAATGACCCTAATTTGTACGATTTAGATATACTAGGTGAAATAGCATCTCTAACTAACGTTCCCCGTCCCACAATACACAAACTGGTGAAAGAAGATGCCCTCCCAAGAAAACAACGATCCGACGCCGGTCAATCGAAAACAACATAGGTCAATCGAAAACATTGGACCCATCGTTTGCAAAACTTTTAAGAACTTTAGTTTACGACGTGTATCAGAAAAATTAAATCCCAATTTTTGACGTGGTTAGACAGAAAAGTAAAAGAAATGGATTATCATCTAAAATATACCAAATGAACTTTAGGAACTTGGTTGAGAAAAATTGGATATGAATATCAAACTATTAATAAACGCATGGCGATTATGGAAAGCAGACGAATAGTGGATTGGCGAGATTCATATCTAGAAGAGATAAGAGAGCTCAGAAGGGAAAACAGAGCAATTTATTATCTAGATGAAACTTGGTATAATACTCATGACACTGTAAAAAAAAAGGATAAACTGATGAATTTAGAAAATGTCAAGCAATCTAATTGCCCCCTAATAAAGGGACTCGATTAATTATTTGACACTGTGGATCAGTTGATGAATGGATTGATAACGCATTAAAATTGTGCGGAAAAAACATGGAAGACTGTAACGTGGATAAAAGAACTCAGAAGGGAAAATAGACCAATTTATTATCTAGATGAAACTTGGTATGATACTCATGACACCGAAAAAAAGGAAGAACTGATGGATCTAGGAAATGTCAACTAATCTCATTGCTTCCTAATAAAGGGACTTGGTTCATTATATTACATTGTGGATCAGTTGATGGATGTGCTAATAATGCATTGAAACTGTGCGGAAAAAACATGGAAGACTGTAACGTGGATTACTACAAGAACATGGAGAAAGAGATATTTTTGGAATGGTTTGAAAATACCTAATTCCAAAATTAAAACCGAATAGAATTATTGTTCTTGACAATGCGAAGTACCATTCAAGAAAACTGTATAAAATTCCTAACAAGAGTTCTACTAAGCTGGAGCTAAATTTTTTTTAATGGAGCATTATCTCTGTTATGAGGAAAGTTATAATAAAGCACAACTCCTGGAAGTCCTGCAAATAAAAAATTATGAGAAGAAGTACATTATAGATACTGTAGCGGAGAGATATGGCCACAAAGTGTTGAGATTACCGCCATATTTCTGTATTTTCAACCCGATTGAATTAATTTGGTGTAAATTGAAGAAAAATGTCAGAAAATGAGATACTTTTCCGAAATTCGATAAAAAAAGTCGTAGAGTTAATTTAAAATGAAGTGTCGAGAATTAATAGGTAAGATTTGGAAAAAAAGAATTAGAATAGTAAGAGGATGATTATTTAAAAATTGCTGAATATTATATAAATGTTGGAAATAAATTTATTATAAATTTGAACGAGGATAGTAATTCATCTGAAAATGAAGAAGAGGGTGAGAAGGGCGAGGATTCAGGGGAAGAAGCGATGAGAGGTGAGGTAAAGTGAAGTGTAGCGTCTTACCCCGCACGTCCCGTCCCTAAAGCGATTTCTCCTACTATATATAAATGTTGGCCTTATTTTGGACACACTTAAAGTTTACCGCGCATATTAATAATATGTTAAAAATTGCGCACGATCTTCTGATACCTTTATATAAATTTAAATGTGTAATCTTAGTTACCGTCAAATTTTCTATATCTGTGTTTGATTATTGTAATGTACATGGAAATATAACTACTCATGATACACATAGAATACAAATTCTGCAGAATGCATGTGTACGATTTGCTTGTAAGGAGAAGAGAGCATATTCCTTTAATACATCACTATTTTAAATCTGGTTATTTTACCATCGCAGTTTCATGTGAAAAAGAATCTATTCTAGTTCCTTACATTTTTTTATAAATTATGTTTGTGAATAAATTAATCCGAATCGATTTGCATAATTACCACATAATTATAAATATAATAATATTTTGCAATCTTAAAAACACCAGAAAAACAGATCCAGGTAGGTCGGTAGGTATATGTCGTTTTCTTTTTAGTTGAAACAGAAATTTCAAAACTTCACGAAGGTATTCAACACCAGCATTCCGCAAGAACTGAAGAATTAACGAAAATTCCTGTTCTAAAATATTACAGCAATTAACAAGTCTGCAATCAATTAGCTGGTCTTTATCGCTTTTGTAGGAAACGCTTTATCTACTTTCTTTCCAACAAGAAATTAAACATTATATTATTAAAAAAGAAAATCACGTTGTTTACCATGAAATTAGCCTGGGGCGAGGACAGACGTTTTGTAAACTAGACGACATAAATATAAGTATACATACAACGTGCACATTCCCCTGTGGCCATTTTGCTGTTGCACGTTTAATGAATAAGTACGTAAGACGGGTATACCCTACATGTCTACTACAATGTAGGTCATTTGCAGCATAATAATAAATCAACAAAATATAACACTTCAGTGCCAATATATTATTTCTTGTATGTTTCATTTCTGAAAAAAGAAAAAAGTTCCCTCGAGGTAATTGTGGCTATATGAACTAATGGTTAGAAGTGTTGAATAAATGTGGAAGTACCCGAAGCACATAATGCAGTTGAAAGTTTTGATACAGGATAAAGGATAAATGTGCAAATCGTATCCAAATCGTCCAACACCATCAGAAAATACGTCCAAAAATATTTATCGAAAGGTGAATAATACCTCCAGTTTTAGCAGAAAAAAGCATAGTTCAAGCAAACCAGAAAGAATAGCTAAATATACTGCTTCATTTCGACGATAAACCTATCCATATTTATTCACGAATAGACTTTTTTGAAACATTATTGTATTATTTTTTAGAAAATTCTGAATTTAGTAATAAATAATGCAGTCGATCAATTAGGTAAGTTATTCCAAATTATTTATATTTAAATTTCCTAAATAAATCTTTGTTATCTATTTTGTATAAATATTTGGTGTTTTCTTCCTCAGTGTAAACCATTTTAATTATTTCATTAAAGAAATGTCACTTATCAAACATAATAGTTGTCATTTTCATAGCTCAATTTAATAATGTTAACTTTTCCATATTTACAGTAACTAGTTTAACTAAGATATTCGACGTTTAATAACTCAAAAACGGTATATGGTAGGGGTAACATATGGTATATTTTTGAAATCAGGAACAAAAGATCATTCTAAAACTTTAATAATAATGAGTATCCTATTTAATAAAAAATATATTATTTTTTGTATCCCCTGAAATCTGCACGTTACTCTACTTTTGATAGCATTTTAACAAAATTCAGTCATAACCACAAAACTTTTATTTAAAACTTTTTTTTCTATACGCAATAATGATGATAAGGGTGGGTAATTTATAATGAATAACCCTGTACCTATTAGAACTTGCTGGATATTTTTTTCAGTTACTTAATAGGGAGGTATTAACAATATAAAAACAGTAGTGTGAACTATGTTATAAAAATTCTGTCAACCAGTGTAATCAACCCTTACTTTTTACTGGCAATTATTGTAGTATTTGATGAGTGATGTCCAACTATACCACTCATGCTCGGATATTGCTAAAGGGTCCGTTGGGATGTCATCCCTTTTTCTAGCTTGTAGTATCGATGATTTTAGGAGAACGAAACATGTCTTCTGCTATTGGAGCAGGGGATCACATCGAAATACGCGATATACCAATATTCTCTTCGCATCCTGTATCTGTTTAATATCAACTTTTGGACTAAGCTAGTTTGGCTAAATCGTAATATTTTGAAAATCGGAATATAATGTTGCACTGTATTCCATTATTTAAGGACCACCCTGTATAAATAATATAAAATTACATTTAGAATAACTATAATAATCTGTGCACCTAATTTTCATTTACTGATCGTACCCCTACTGCGTTTCTTTTCTGATTTTTATATTAAAATATAATAATTGCATTATTATTACATTACTCTGAAGGCGTGGATGTGTTACATCAACATATTGTCTACCTACCCACTTCATATTAAAATGTATTAAAGTTATGTAATACGTCATACGACGTGATTGGAATAGCGTGGACACATTATTCATATACGGTAAGAACTAGATTTTATAAAACACGGGGCTCTACTTAAGAAAAGAAAATGTTTTATACGTTTTTTACTTTCGGTTAAAGCTTCTGATTATTTGACAACAGGAAATTAGGCAACTATTTAAAGTAAGTGAAATAAATGCTTAACATTCGCTATTTAAGTTTCGCATAATAATATTTCAAAATAAAGTACCTACAATACTGTTTCTATTAGGTATTTTATTATTTAGATTTAAACACGCCACTTTCGGTGGTCTTCCCATTTTCTCTAATGTTATAGTAATTTGTAAACGGTATAAAAATATCAACCCATGTTTTATTAAATGCTTCATTACGATATTATTTAATCTGTTATTTGTCATTATTTCTTAAATAATATGAATATATTAAATAAACAAAGATAGGTAACAAACAATTTTGCATATAACTGTAAGAACTGAATAACTAATTTACTTCATTTTATGACTATTTTCACAAATATCCAGTTACCTACTATGGCAGCTGTTAAGTGTAATATTTTTTAAAGCCACAAACTAAATACTTGTGGAAAAATACTGCATATTAGTAAAGTTAAATGTTTATTAGTCCCACCGTGTCATCCTGTGGTAATCTTGTGTTTAAATTTGTGATTAAAAGTATGTAAAACTCAGTTCAAACTTATTTGCAACATAAAAAACGTCGACGACTTTGATCCCTTTACCGCCGTCAAAAGCGCCAACGTTTTTTATGTTCCAAATAAGTTTGAAACAATCTTTATCTGCGTGTACTTATTTATAAAGTAATAATAAAAATCGATCATGAACAAGCCTGTATGCATAGTTTTACTTACTTTTGGTCTCTTCCAGACGAATTGAAATGGCGGCGTCTGATGATAAAACACAGAAGCTTGTGTGGCAGGAAAATCTGGATCTTCCCAGAGTTCCCCACGTTTTAGGCATGCTCTCCTTATTCGTTCGTATTCGCTCATGCCCTGAAAATAAAAGTAATTAAATTATACTGGTGGATTTGTTTTTTTCTTATATCAGATAGGAGTTTCTTCTCACCTTCTTTGGGCTATTGAGCCACTGTCTATAAATTATTTTTAAAAAATTGATAAATAAACCTCTGTGCCAAAAGGATTAGTCAGTGGTTGGTTTTTTGAAAAAATGCTTTTTCCTATCCAAAAATGTCTCACACCTAAGAAAATATATTAATCTGGAACAAGAAACTTAAATGTCATATATGTATTTTAAAATAATATAAAGTTGACGTTTCGGAATACTGTCTGATTCCGTTCTCAAAACTAGAGAAAAATTTCTTTGACTATTTCCCTCACATTATAAGAACCAATGAAATAGCAAAATTTTGAATATTTGGACCAATAAGAACAAACTTTCGGCGAAAATTGCATTATAAGTGAAAATGTTACATAAAATTACAGCGAAAATTGCACTGGGCTTGACAGCTTAAAACGTCAGTTGAATTAATATAAAAATCGGAGAGTTTTCCTTTCTTTCTTATTTTTCTGTGAAGATAACAGGCTTATGAAAGCAAAAGGAGCATAATTAATTATCTACTTTTTTAAATATTTTGGGTTCTTCTATGAAAAATAATAATTTTAAAATCGATTTTTAAATAAATCCGCTTAAAAATTGTGACAGGGGAATAAAAGTATACCCAGCCTTGAGTGTAATAATTTGAATTTTTAATTCAGTTAATAATAAAAAATATTTCTTGTTCAATATTTTGTTGTGGAAATAGTCTAATAAATATATTTCGTGCATTAAAAATAATCTGAAAATTCAGCATTCAAAGCGTGTTGCCTTTAAGAAACAGCATTCGTTCATTTTGATGTGACTTGACTGAAAAAGTACCCTCGACTGCGTCTTGAGCACTTTTTGTCAAATCACATCAAAATGAACTCAAGCAGTTTCTAGGCAACATGTTTTCGTACGCTGAATTTTCGATAATTTTTAATGTACTTAATATATTACAACATATAAAATATTGTCTTTGCAGCAATGTCAAACATGACATTGCTGTGTAAAGACAATATTTTATCAAAGACATTTTGCTCTAGTTTTGGGAACAGAATCAGACAGTATTCCGAAACGTAACTGCTTTATCATCTTCAAATATTTGATATTTAAGTTTCTTTTTTTAGATTAATATATTTTTTTAGGTGTGAGACATTTTTTGGATAGGAAAAAAGAATTTTTTCAAAAACCAACCTCTGACTGATCCTTTTGGCATAGAGGTTTATTTATAATTTTTTTTTTTTAATAATTTATAGACAGTAGCTTAATACCCAAAGAAGATGAGAAGAAACATTATAGGATGCCACAAATAAATAACTATTGACAATATCAAATAGGAGTGTACCTGTAGCTGTAGGCAACACGTCGTATAACGGATATTTAGGAGAATCCATATCATAAAGATAAAATCGGAGTTTTTTGTTGTGATTAGTAATACAGTTTATCAGTTCTCAATAGGTATATCTGGTTGTCTTTATAAAAAAAACTTGCCAGCAACATAACAGTTTCAAAGTTTAAGGAAGTTTTGAATTACCAACAACCACGGCTGCAACAATAAACTAATATTTTAAGCAGCTCTAATCTGTTACGTTTTCTTAAAATGTCAGTACTGAACAGATTCAGAAAGAATTGTTGTAACGTAGAATTCTAAAAATATAATGACCATTTCACGTTGTCTGTTCATCAACCCTGTTCATCGTGAGCATACATGTAGTTTTGCACAATTTTTATGTCCTATATCATTTAAATCAATATTGTAATAGCAAATATATACGAAAATATATATTTATGATGATACCAAATTGAAATGTCAATCGTGATTTACTTTCGCATTCTTATTGACTCTTCAATACTAGAAATATTATCTGCTACAAAACCAAACTATAAAATGCATTTTAGAACACTTTATCACTAATAATAATACTTTAATACTTAGGAAGTACAGGATGGTTCATCGAAGTGGAAACGTTGATGGAGGTTTGGAGGTTGTCTAATTTATGAGATGTGTTTCATGATTTTTTTATATAATTTCTATTCAACCCGTGTCGAATTGTAGATTTGAAATTTAGATCTCTCGGTCCATCACGTTGTGAGTTTTTTCGATTGTTTTCAAAATAATGCAATACTCTTTCTTATCAACATCATCCTGCTGTGATTTCTTGTTTTTGGAATATTTACAAAGCCACTGACCCTGAATCAATTTTACAAAGAAAAATTTGCTTAGAATTCCTCTTTCTGGATAAATCTACTAATACGTTATCAATAAAGAGGGACCGTTGTAATGCAGCTTCAATGTACGCTAGTGTTGCCAATGTTGGCGATTAATCGTCAGATTTGGCGATATCCATAGAACACTGGCGATGCAGCGCCTATTTACGAAAACTGGGCGATTTTCTTGAGAATCCAGCTCTTTTTTATGTAAATATTTTTCTGGTTCACTATTTTTTCAGAGCTGATACTTAACCATATTAATCGCTATACCATTGCTTGCGAGTCGTGACCGTACACATAGTAAACATAAGTTTTGTTTGTAAACTCTACACTATTACACTTTTTGCACTAAACGGGTATGGTTAGCTCACCTCAACGTACTTTGTTTGTGTTAATGCTATCTTTATTTGCTTACACTCTATTGCCAAAAGTGTAAAAGTTTAAAGTTTACGAACAGAGCTATAGTAGTTGCTTTCCATTTTACCACCAGTCTTAACTGAATTAAGTGTCTTTACGATTACGAAGATTGTGTTAAAATAAATTAATTTTTTGTTTACGCAGTATAACTGTAAAACAACTTAGGTTAGCTAAGACTGGTGGTTAAAGAAAAGTAACCAGTACCTACATTAACACGTAATATCGGCAAGGAAGTGTTCTATACTACGATTATGAGTGCAATTGACATGTCAATTTACTCATTACTATACTACTACTACTAATGGGGAAGCAAATCATCAAATCAAGAAATAGTTTCGCAAATTATAGTCTGTTATTTATTACTGAAATTTTTAATTTTGCCGATTTTTTTTATGAAACTGTCGATTTTTATTTTGACAGTTGGAGACAATATATGACCTGGCAACACTGATATACGCGGTAGAGTGACATGCGCCGAGAACTTCGCATATCAACAGATTTCCACTTCAGCGATTAGTCAAACACAGACGCTGTTAAGGCATGTGAACGGAGATTATAATATAATATATTCGCAAGCATATACAATGGCAACATTTCTTTACTGGTTATTTTTATCCGATTCTTTTAAAACAGTGAACAATGTAAGTATGACAAACCCTGGTGTTCTTGTTGCTGAGAAATTTAAGGGCGTTTTAGGATTGCATTTTCACCAAGTATCCAACTTAAATCTATAAATTGCTGGTAAATTTTTTCTGTTGATTAATAATATTAAAAACGAAAACAAATGATTTGTAATGAATAATACATATGTCATTCCTATAGTTTCGGAAACTCCCGTTTGGTGACAGAGAGTCAGGACGGTAAAATGTCTACCAACACCAGGAGGCCTAGCTCAGCGTGCTAAAGAACCCAAAATGCTACCAGACATTCGGCCAGACGGCGCCGTCGTCGTCGGATTCTGAATTCTAACTAATTGGGGCCAAGCTCGACGCGCTTAAGACTCCTCAATAACCCAGCTCAACATGCTATAGGTAGTTGTCAGTAGAAAATTGAATTGCTTTTCTCTGCTGCAGCGACTTTATACCAAAATTGCGGCATTAATATTATACAGGGTGTTTCAGAAATAAGCACCGTAACTTGGGAAGTAGGTAGATATTCGCGAAATATTAAAAAAAGCTAAATACAATTTTCCCCAAAACTCCCTCCTTTGTGCTGTAGAGGGTGATAAAGGTAGTACGAAAAATGCATTTTTTATTACACATCTTTCCTTAGGGCGGAGATATCCATTTCAAAATACGCACATGTTAGTTACTACCAAAGACCAATTACTACACTTAATTTTCCTATATTGTAATAAACCAGTGGTGTAGAACCACTGGCTCAATAATCAATTTTTACGCTACACTTTGTATATCGCAAGAATTACGCATGTCTAACAGCCTTCATTCAATTTGCTACCAAAAAGGTACTTTTGTTGAACCCGCTAAAAGGTCCATTTTCTAAGATACTTTGATTTTTTTGTAGGGTAATATTCATGTTGCGATTTTTAATTGCAAAGTTTTTAAATTTAATAGCCAACGTTGCTATCGTCACATGTGAATTTTTAATATTGTTTTCTGTCAAACTAATAGTGAACTAGTTGTGAACCATTAATGTGAGTATTCACGTTACTAGCTACTTTTAATTAATTATTGTTAATTAATGAATGTCAGCATGGTACATTTTACTTTTTCGGAATATTCTGATAAGCATTTGCTATATGAAGAATACAAAGGCAATTATGAAAAGGCAGTAAGGAGGTATGCTGTAAAATATCCTGATCGAGTTCTTTCAAATCGAAGAACATTTGTACCAATGGATCGCCGTTTAAGAGAAACCGGATCATTTGCCCCTGCAGCCCATAATCGTGGAAGTAATAGGGCTAAACTTCGCCGAGCATTCCCCAAAATCTAACATATTATTATTGTAAGTACAATCTTTTTTTTTGTATTTATTCACTATTAATAAAGACATTTTATTATAACTAGGATGCAGAGAAATGTAAATAATATTTTTAAACAAATTGATATGAACCCTAGTATTGGTATCAGATAATTATCACTACAAACTGGAATCTCTGCAACACCAGTTTGGAGAATTTTAAAAAATCAATTACATCGTTTCCATCTCCAAAAAGTGCAAAACCTTTTACATACTGACTTTGAGACAAGAGTTGACTTCTGCGAATGGTTGCTTTGTAAACTGAGAAGAGACGGCGATTTTTGTAATAATATCTTGTTTACAGACGAAGCAAATTTCACGCGAAGTCGCATATATAATATGCATAATGAGCATGTGTGGTCTGATGAGAATCCTCATGCTGTAAAGGTTGCAAGTTTTCATCATGGCTTAAAAATTTATGTTTGGGCTGGAATAATTGGAAACCAATTTATAGGATCTTTTATTTTACTGGAAAATTTGATTGGAAATCGGTATGTTCAATTTCTTTGAGAAAATTTAATGCTTCTGCTTGAAGAGGTTCTTTATCAGCGCAGAATATCCATGTGGTTCATGCATGATGGGGCGCCACCTCGGTTTACAGTCCAAGCAAGGAATTGGCTAAATCAATTTCCTGGCAAGTGAATAGGTCGTGTAAAATGGCCAACACGGTCCCCAGAGTTCAATCCTATGGATTATAGCATTTGGGGAATAATTAAAACAAAAAGTGTATGCAGACCCAGTTAATATTCTAGATGAACTTAGAGAAACGATTACAAACGCTTGCAGGGAGTTGCCCAATTTCAAATTTTTTTTAAGGAAAGTAACTAAAAAAATAAAAAAACGTGCTCAAAAATGCATCAAGTTGAGGGACATCACTGGGTAGTTAATGAAATAGTCCCCAATTTATTTAAATTCGATTGACATTATTTTTATTTTTCAACATTATATGTAACAAAAAATGCATTTTTCGTACTACCTGTATCACCCTGTACAGCACAAAAGAGGGGGTTTAGGGGAAAAATGTATTTAGCTTTTTTTTAATATTTCGTGAATATCTACCCACTCCCCAAGTTACGGTACTTATTTCCGAAACACCCTGTATAAAATTACAGGCAATACTAATGAGTTTTTTTTATTAATAGGAAATACGATTATTTAGTTTCACAAAATGACCAAATATTATACATGAATTTCTTATTACTAAAAAAAATATGCATCAGTATTGCCCATAATTTTATTATACATATTGAGTATATTGTCCTTTTGGTGTCTTGCCTTGGACAATGAGCATGAGGAAGACACCACAATGCTACAATTGCAAGTATAAGGGGAAGGATAGAAACGGTCAAGAAAATACAACCCAGACACTTCTCAATTGACGGAGGGCGCGGTTGCCTCTATCCTTATTTTATGCTTACGATGATTTGCTGGTAAATCATCGTCTTCCTCGCACTTATTGTTAGATGTGAGATACCAAAATCGAATTTTGCTCGGTCTGTGTATTAAATCCATATGGTATTTATGGTATTTAAGATGAATTATTCGCTTTCATTTTTTTCCCATCGATAGAAATTTTTTTAAAGCGATTTAAAGTTAAGTAAAAATCCGGATATTGACAAACAGCGTAATATTAACAAGTGCCTAGGTACTTGCAAATGACTTAAAATGATATTATGTGTATGCAAATATTACCACTTTGAATATAGAATTTTCAAAATACGCCTTAATATTTACATCCCGCTCTAAATGTTTAGTAGAGGATACTATTATTAATGATGCAAGTGTACGCTAACAATCTTAAACAAAAGTTCATGGACATTATATAAGAGGTATGAAGTCTTGTAAGTTACACCATGCTCCCCACTGACGCCAGTCAATTTCTTACAAACGGTATCACACTTCTCAGCAATGCTATATCGCTTTCTGCATTCAATAAATACTTCCAGCATATCGCAACATTCCTCTTTATTTTACTTTCATATTTTTGTTTCGTTCCAAAGCTAAGTGTATACTGTCCATTGGGTAGTTGAAATGCAGGGAACAGCGCAAGAAAATGTTTTTCAGAGCCTACTAATATTTTTTTTTGAATATAGTCGTTAATAACACGTTGGGATACCGTTTTCTCGAATATCTCAGGAACTATCAGGTATGTCGAATAGGGTATCTGTTGGTTTTAAGAAAAAAATCTGAAACTGAATTTTTTTTAATTGTACGCAATGGACCAGAAAATACGAAAATCATTGCAACATTGGGACCAATTAGAACGCGAATTTACATATTCATTATCGTCATCACATTTTCGCGAATTTTTTCACTATTTGATGTTCTATTTTATTTTTAATTGCAGATTCAGAATGCAAGAAAAAAATAACATATTTTCAGTCTTTGAATTGTTTCGCTAGCACAACAGTAAAGGCCTCAGTTTAGGCCTCAGTTATACTTCTAGGTGGCAGGCGGCGGGTGACGGGTGATAGGCGACAGGCGATGTCACTTGTAGCTGTGGCGCATTGTTTTAAATGATATCATTTATAGTATGATCAGGTGACAGGAAACAGTACGGTGACATCGCCAGGCCGCCACCCGTATCCTTGAAATGCTACAGATTCGAGTGACAACACCCGCAGTTTTAAGCGACACCTACTGAAAACGTGTAAAATTTATATGCAATGTCAAAATACGTAATTTCTAGAGAGTATCGTGAGGTTCTAATAAGTGAAGTGCAGACAAGACCTGCAATTTGGAATGATGCGGATCCAAACCACAAAAAATTATGATTTTATTGATAAGAAATGGCGCGAAATAGCGAAGGTTTTGAATAAGGAGGGTAAGTGATAAGTAATAATATAATAACATACGACGCGTTCTGAACGCCATCTGAATTGAGACTGAAATCGCCCTCTTGCCTTCCTTCATGCGTATCTACACCCCAATAAAGTATAAACACCTCACCAACTGACGCCTGCCGCCCATCACCCATCACCCGTCACCCGCCGTCTGCCACCTAGAAGTATAACTGAGGCCTAAAGTAGCTAGATCAACGTTTCCGTTTAGATGAACCATTGACTCTAACTTGTTTAAAGCCGTTTTCTATGATCATACTTACTATGCTAATAAACAATAATTCTGCATCTTAAAAAAGCGTGTCTAATAGACCACAAGTAATGGAAATAATGCGGCAAAATTTCTCACAATCCAGTATAATGTATAATAATTACAGCCCCAGCGTATGTCAGTGAAAGCAGGACAACTATTATTTAGATTGAAAAAGTTACGTTTTTAGGACACATAAATCATGAAATTTTTTAAACTTGTCACCAGCACTTGTCATACTATTTGAACAAATTGTTCAGAATAATAGCCGCCTGCCCCATTTTAAATGCTAGTTAACTTGGAGCCGGTTCATGGTAAAATATCATATTTTCAAAAAAGCGCTGTGTACACGGCGTGAAAATTGTGCGGCAGGGGCAGAACACTGGGATCAGTGGCATGCCCAGTTGGGGGGCTAGTGTCCCAAGTAAAACACTTCGTGAAAATTCGATGAACAATTATAGTAAACAAATTATTTCTTGAATGTTTAGTGCTTCGCTATATATTAATATTACAACTTGTTGGAATAGCCAGATCAATTAAAACAATAAAACTACTTAGGTAGGTTGATCCCATATGAGTAATTATTCATGATAAATCAAATAGAAAAATTCTCATAAAATTCCTTTATTAATGTGACCGGTTTCGTGAACAAGTAATTACTTCACATCATCAGACACAGGACTACAATAGAAAATGAGTATGGTGGTTACATACATACATAAATAAATGTTAATAAGTTAATAAAACTTAAAAAAACTTAAAAAACAGGAATACAGAAGACAATTATTACAATTCTTTACTAGTAAAAACTTATTGGTAAAAAATGTTTAATAAAATTTTTTTGTACAAGAAAGATTGAAATTATTTAAATAGATCAGGATTACGTTAGTTTAAAATTATAATATAGAATAATGTAAAATTTAAATAATTGAAATGTGTAAAAAGGAGGTTCATTTTTATATAATACTTACATTTTTATAAATAAAAAACCAGGGTAGTCAAATTAAAATTAAAATAGTTTTGCAACATAGTCAAATAATATGTAAATGTAAGATATAAATTTTTTTTGTTAGTATCTAATTAACTTTTAATAAAAATTTTTCTAAAATTTAACGTGCTTGTTCTTTTAAACACATACATACACTACAATAGTTAAAATCTAATAATAGACTATGTTGCAAAACTATTTTAATTTTAATTTGACTACCCTGGTTTTTTATTTATAAAAATGTAAGTATTATATAAAAATGAACCTCCTTTTTACACATTTCAATTATTTAAATTTTACATTATTCTATATTATAATTTTAAACTAACGTAATCCTGATCTATTTAAATAATTTCAATCTTTCTTGTACAAAAAAATTTTATTAAACATTTTTTACCAATAAGTTTTTACTAGTAAAGAATTGTAATAATTGTCTTCTGTATTCCTGTTTTTTAAGTTTTTTTAAGTTTTATTAACTTATTAACATTTATTTATGTATGTATGTAACCACCATACTCATTTTCTATTGTAGTCCTGTGTCTGATGATGTGAAGTAATTACTTGTTCACGAAACCGGTCACATTAATAAAGGAATTTTATGAGAATTTTTCTATTTGATTTATCATGAATAAAACTACTTTTTTATATATAAACATAGGTTGAAAAAAATATAGCATAAAACACATAAATAACCTTTAACGTTTCAAGGCAAAATATTTGGCAGAAGCTACTGGCATATTGCGAAAGTTCAATTTATTAATATTTTGGAACGATATCCTCACAAACATATTTTTGCTATCAAACTATTCATAAAATATCTGATCTTATACCAGCATATATCATCTTGATGTAAAAAAATTATTGTATTTACTTAATTCTTTATCTACCTCAATTAAATTCTAATAGCGTATCTTGAAATGTTTCACTAAAATTTTTAAATAATTAAATACCATTTTTTCCCCGAAATTGTATCTTTTTTCTTCTTTCATTCATCTCTCTTCTGGTGGCACCACATCCACCAAATTTAACATGTCACCTAAAATATTGGTGACAATTTTAACAGCCAAATTTGGGAAGTCTCCCATTAGTACTTTTTGAGTTATCGCGGACGGACGGGCGGACACACACACACACGCACGTACACACGCACGCACTCACTCACTCGCAACGAACGAAACGCAACGTACGCATGACGCATGCACGCACGCACGAACACACAGACAGACACGCACAGACAGAAATCATTCGGAAAATAGTCAGAATGGATTCAGAAGGGTTTAAAACGTATATATCAATCAAAATCTCGAGGTGGAAAAAAATCATGTTTACTATACTTCCTTATATTAGGTATGGGAATGTAAAAAACAAAAAATCATTTAACTGCTGCCTCCACCATTATAAAGTACGTCAAAAATATAGACACGTAGTTTTGAATAAATTCAAAAGTATAAAAAAATATACGTACGTCCGATAGGTACACGGGTGCTGTTAAGAATGTAGTGATGTATAGAGGGATCGTAAGCTTCTATAACACTATATCGCATAGCCGCGTACGCGATATAAGTACACCAATTGTACTGTATCGCATAGATGCATACTCGATATAAGTACACCAACCTACCATATGATTCTGCTGTAAGTTTTGATGAGCTTCAGCCTATTTCATACTCGTTGTTTGTTTTTTGTTGTATATATTTCTGTACTGCAAGACTTTACAGCAGTTGTTTTATTATGTTTGATTACTTCAAAATAAATTTATATCAAATTTAAAATTATACTTCATCTGGATACATTATCGTCTCGATTTGCGCTCCAAGAATGATGTGCCTCCTCCACCTCGAAAGGCGTTGGTTTTTAAATGAGATATTTCAAAAATAGACTGGCATTAAAAAATTTCGAACACAAAGAACATGTGTGTCTTTGATTTCATTTTGTTCTACAATGTTAACTAAAGATTTCTATCAGATATAATGATATAAAGTAAGTAATGATAAAATGTTTGTATTAGTAACATATACTGAGATTGTATTTTAAATTTTAAATATTTTTTCTCCTTTACTTGAGGAAAATTCATAATTAGGACCTACCTAGAGTTAATATTGTCTAATGTATTTAAGTAACATTAGTCCATAAATAGTCGTTATGATCGGATAATAAATAAAAGACGGTTATTTCATTTGTCGACGTTTCGATTAATTTTTTAATCTTCTTCAGGACAAAAAATTTTAACAAAATATATACACACACATTTATCATGAATTAACTCTTAATTAAAAGGTAAAACAATTTAAAGAATTAAAATAACACTAGAAATTAAAAAAAAATTTAATATCTAAAAAATTACTGGAACATTGAAAATAAAAATATCCTTACCTTAAGTGAAACAAACCTCAAATACTCACATATCACACATGCAAAAATCATAATAATAAAAACTACAGAGTTATAATAAGCAATGTAAACATTCAAAATGTAATAATTATTGAACATAAATTTCGATGTGAATATGACCATATCATTTAAGACAATAAGCCTAAGAATAAAATGTAATTGATAGAAAAACTTCATTCTAAAAAATCAGTAAAAAATACTAATACTAAAAAACAAAAATGTATAAACGATCCGATCATACCGATTATTTATGGACTAATATTTACTTACGTATACTATTGTTCTATCTTCTTATTTAAGTAACATTTGCTTATGTTTTTAATTACAATCTCTCATAATTAATGAGTTTCTATTATGCATAAGCCTTAGGTTCATTTCTAACACTCTTAAGAATTTGTTACCGTTACCATAAAATAAAATAATTACATCTGGTACCTATTATGTTTAGATTGCCCATTGTTGGTGTAATCCTCACAAGTTCCATTCAATTAAGAACTTTACTCACACTCATATTAATTATTTAATTCAATGTAATAAAAACTCACTTTCACACTACATTTCGTGTATACGCAAAAGGTGAGGTCACATTTTATGAGCTTCCTGAATGTAGGTAGGAACTTGCATAAGACTTTATTTCTTGTGTAATCGAATTTATAGAAACGAGACAATCAGTAGATATAGGAGTCCAATTTTACAATTTACGTTTTTCACCAGTAATATCTCTTAATTGAAATTAAAAACATGTGTATTTTTTTTAAAGGGAAGGAAATCATCAAGTCATCTCCACGTAACATAATGGAATGTCCATAAATGAAGGAGTGTATTCCTCGTCCAATTTTAAGAACATTTGTCATATAAACATTTGTCGTTAGAGCCTTCATTTCCAAAACACAGACATTAAAATTATCAAAAAAAAAAGTTTTGACCAAATGAAGATATGAAGCGGAATTTAGTGTGTACAGGGTGGGCAAATTTCGATGTTTGTATAGGGTAACTCGATAACTCTAAGAGATACAAAAAAATGGAAGACACATTCTCGAACACTTTTTTTGAGACAAATTTGCTATCGTCTTTTCTTTTCGAGTTATAAACAAAAGTTCGAGTTTTCGACTTTTAGACACATGCCAATATCTTGGTTGTTTGTAAAGTTATGAAAAAACAACTTTTACATTCTTGAGGCACTTTTTTCTGCATAATACAGTGGCGTCGAGAAAATTTAAAAAGAGGTGCAATTTAGAGTTATGGCATAAAGTTGCATTATTTTAAAATGGGAATCATAGTTGGCTATGGTTTAGTTAAAAAGGAAATTTTCTTCTCTTTCAAACTATATATCATATGTGGGGACGCTTTTGATGTGCAAGTATTTAATAGCGAAAATAGTCTTAGTAGATTAATTTTGCGTTTTTATATTTATTCTAAGTCGGAATGTGTCATCTATGACAGTGTTTAAAGTTTGTACGAAGTCAATTGAAATCGTATAAAAACTAAAAGCCTGCAAAAACCGTCGGCATCTCTTTATTGTACATGGGCGAAGGTAAATAGAAATGCTTGTCATAAGAAAATGTTATACTTTTTTGAAAATTGTATTAATTTTTATTATTTTTTGTTTATTAGAGGCTATTTTTGTTCATTTCGCAAATAACATATTTTTGAAATATTGTATCAGTTTTAGATATAAAGTCTAAATATTTAAATTTATTGGGTTTAGTTTTAAAGTTAACCCATACTATATTGAAATATTTTATTGCTCAGCAAGAACCAATGAGAAGGTATGAACATATCCTTGCTAGGATGAGGGAATGGGACAGGTTAGATTAGCTAGGGGCAAGGATGTTATATAGTAAAAAATAAAATTAAAGTTTCTTCTAAAATAAAAATGAAAATGTAAGTTTCTTAGCCAAAGCAAAGAATTAGTACAACAAAAATAAATATTTGTTTAGATAAAACATAAATAAAAACAAAATTAAAATATGTCTAGAATAAAGTAACTTAAATTAAAATTTCTTGTCAACTAAATAAAATATATTCCAAGAAATGTAACAATAAAGAAATAAACTTCATACCTAATATAATAGCTAAATATTTTGTTCTGAAAATGTATGTATATTAAAAAAGTTAAATGCTAAAAGTTGACGCGTCCAAATCTTCACTTTCTGAAGAGGAATCATTACCCAGTTGAATTATAATCGGCGCAATGGGGGGTAGTGTTGGATATTGATTTTCTTTATTAATTACATGCTGAACGCAATTTTTCCATAAATCAGTATTGTCGAGGTCATTTATTACTTCTCTTATATGATCAACTACTACCGCGCTTAACGTTGGAGAGTCATTACATTTTCGCAAACAATCTTTTAAAGTTGCCCAAACCATCTCGATAGGATTAAATATGCAATAGTACGGAGGTAAGCGCAAAAGTGTATGACCGTGTATATTTGATAAGTTATCAATAACATATTCCTTTTTGAAATTCTGTTCTTTTATTCTTTTCAGTAAATCGCGCTTTATTGGAACTTTTACAGGAATTTCCATATCTTTTTCTCTCATGAATTTTAAAATGTCTTCCTTTCTTGTACTGATGTTTGGTATTTTATTTAATATTCGCGAGTGATAAGAAGCATTATCTAATACAATTACCGATTTAGGCGGAATATTTGGTAAAAGCTGTTCTGAAAACCATTTATACATATTATAAATTATACGCCGTATTATATTTTTGGTAGCATCATCAATATTTTTTAATTTCATATTTTTCCTTTGCCTATTTGTACCGTGATATATAACATCTCCTTTTTTAATTACACGATAAATTGTTAATTTTGATATTTTAGTTAATTCGTTAATACGTTCTATTATTTCTTTCTCACATTTTTCACGATTTTCGCTTTTTAAACGTTCATATATATTTAAAACAATGCGTTGACTTTGTACGTGTAAATCTTTATTTTGAAACTCTAAATTTATTTCGGCTTCTTCGACAATAACAGGTGTTAGAAATAAAAATAGAAATCCACTATTTCACCCAAGAATTTTATTTCTGTTAATTAATTTTATAAAAGTCGATTTAAAACATTATTTGGCGATAGCTAAACATCAACTGCCTGACTTATTCCCCTGAATCCCCTGTTGGAATTTGCCGAGGCGCCTACGCGACTTTACCCATTTAGTTAAAATAATATAATATTTCATAAAGATATCTTAAACATGGTATCATATATATAAACATATATTTCATAAAGATATCTTAAACATAGTATCATATTACTAGCCGCCACTATTTAAGCAACAACAATGTATATGTATATTTCTGCACTGCACTGGACCAATGTTATAAAGAACTAGGTTACATCATCGAGTCCACGTTGACTACTGACTGATATAACTCAAACACCCACCGACCAACCAGATTGACGAATATCCTGATCCCAACCAACCGTCGCCCATCATCCTCAAACCAAGGTCAATCCCGGCACATCTCACAAATCCACATTGATTGCTGAGAAACGATTTAACGAGTTTTTTTATACTAGTGGGCCTGTCCGTTTTATTATCTTTAAACAAGTGCAGTCGTAGATGGTTCATTCAGCCTGATTACATTGCCAGTCTCGGACTCGCCTACACAATTTCAACTACCATTCGATTCTCGATACCATTGCTAAATACATAGGACAAAATATCAAGTTAAGTGCGCACAGTCCTGTGCTTTAAAACTGACCAATTTCAATTGACTTCGTATAAACTTTACCCATTTGTCAGTAAATTGCATATTAATAATTTTGTTTCTGTCATAATTACACCCCATTTAATCGTAAAAGTGAAGACGTCTTACGAAAATTACGAGGAATATGATATGCTAGAATGCTTCATTCAAAGTAATAACAACTGTGATATTGCATCCGAAATATATTTCAATTGCTATCCAGAAAGAAAACAATCTAATAAAGCTATTTTTTAGAGGTTAAAAGAAAATCTCATTAATTGTGGGTCTTTCAACAAGCTAAGACCAAAAAATTACAATATTGAAGATGCTGAAAAAACTTGGTGGTTGCAAATCCTTCAATTTCAAGTCGTAAAATTGAAGCTGATTCTGGGATTTCAAGACGTCGAGCTTTGGGTATTTTGAAGGCAGACAAATTCAGGCCTTATACAATAAGGAAACACTATCATCGTATAAATTAATTTTTTATTTTCCCTGTTTAGTCTGCTATTCCTCGCCATTAGGGGGTACAGACTCCTGGACAGGTAATATACTTTACGTACCGTCTCGTTAATGTGTTTTCCAAAATAATGACCTTTATCCAAAGTTACGCCTAAATATTTTACGTACAAGATTGTAAGTGAACCTTTCTTGTTGACATTTCCAAGAAATTAAAATCTAAGGAAAAATACAGGAAAAATTCTAGGTTAGGTAGAATACATTTGACAGATAGAATATTAATTGTCAAACATGAAAATATTTTCGCGTGTCGATTTTGATCGTATATGCGACTTTTGGTATTTTTAAGTAACTATAATGGCCGGGATATAAACCGAAGGTCATCTTGTTTCAAATTTGGTTGCAGTTTAAAACGAAGGAGTCGTACAATGGTGCATCTTCTAGAAGCATTCATACACAAACACGGTCGAGGTTGTTTTACACAACTCAGCCATTTGTTCAAAGCCAACTCAAGGACGAATGTACATACTGTTGTCCGTTATTGTGATACTGACAAATATAATGAAAAAATGTGAATTTAGGAGATTTTGATCAATCTGATTATGTTAGTTTAAGTTTAAAATCATTAAGTAATCATTACATTATATATTGAAATTTAAATCACTCAAATTTGTTTATCCAAGAAAAAGGTCTAAAACTCAACAGTTTGAAACGATTGATTGTTCGGCCTACAATATCCATATTTTACTAAGAACTGGTACGAGCTAAAAAATTTTGCTGCACAACCCAAGTAACACACCGAGTTGTAATTTGATCGTTGACAGCTGTCAAAACGTTGGCGACCAAATTACAAGTCGGCGTACTACTTGGGAAAGCTTTTAAAATCTACCGAGAACATCACAATAAAATACAGTATCTTCCCAAGTTTAGGTGGGAACAACAACTGTGATGTTGATTTCAGTAAAAACAAGCGGTCCAACAGTCTAACAGTAAACTTTAGTTAGAAAAATAAGCTTTAAAACTATGGTGTAAGGATTAGTTTTCCGCGCAACGTTAAAACGACATCGTTGGTCATCATCACATCACTGTCAGTTGCATGCCGACGTTGTAGCGACCCTGAATTTATCCACCGAATTGGTGCAAAAACGGATCGGATAATCGTAGTTACGACGTCATACAGCAACGTCAGGAGGCATCGAGCCCCGTTAATATAACATTAAAATGCTGCTTGGGTAGCGTTTTGAGAAATGGACGGATTTCTACAAAACAATTTGAAAGCGGAGGTAACAAAACTTGTATTATGGAATTACAACAAGCGGGAATTATGTTGAATTTCAAAATTATTTATACGAATGAAATGTCCTACATAAACAGAAAAGGTGATTTCGTTTATTTTAATTAAGTCGAATAATTGACCATTAGTTTAATTAACCAGAAAAGAACTGAAAAATAAATAAATTACTTTATATGTTTACCTTTATAGTTGTCTTTTTTTTTTTGGTTTAAATAAAAAAGCAAAATGGCGATCAAAGTCTTGTCTAGCGTACAAATTCCACGAGAACAGTAACAATATAAATTGTGGTCGAACCTCATGCATCTATATATTCGTGAGCGAATGCGCTATTGATCATTATTAATATGAATACATAAATCTTGGCACCATCCAAAGCTCCTCTATGACCCAACAAATGATCTTAGTAATCGTACTGATCGCTCATAGATAATGCGAAATGATTCATTTGTTTAATGGAGGATTTAATTTTGATTTGCTATGATGTGCACTCATGCAGGACCGGCTTCGGCTACGCAGATCCAATGATTTCCCTAGACGCTAGAAGAACGCGGCAGAGCGATGACCTGTGAAATGATAGGGGATATCACACTCGATTATTACTATTTAATTTATGGCAGTACTTTATACTAGGATGTAGTTACAAGGATATTATCTTGTAGATTAATGATATAATGTGTTTTATCATTAAATTTTACGTGATTTGTAGCAACAATAAATGCTCTCGAGTTTAGATAAAAAATAATCGTATAGGTAATATCCGCATAGCACTTTGATTCAATGGATCGCAAAGTTCAACATTAAAATGGAAAAACATTAATGATTGAGATAATCTTCCTGGTTGTAAATTATATTTATACTTGGCTCCTTACATTGTATTTTAATACATCATTTAAACAATTGTTAATTGGAAAATTGTGCGTTTAATGAATATACGTATATATTTACGGTTTTCGGAATATTTTCGTAAATTAATTAATAATAAAAATATTATTAATTTACTAAAATAAGTAACACCAAAAAATTCTTGTATTTCAATCATTTTCAGCTAAAATAAGACAAACTCGTATAAGCAGAATTTCGTTATACCTAATAGCAAACACATTGGTGGGTTATAAAGCGGTGAGCGCTGAGTGGTAAGAACTTTGTAGTTTTGTATGTATGCTCTGCCGACGTAATGTGAACACAATCATTGAAAGGCTAATATTAAAAATATTTTATTTACGCTCACCGCTCATCGCTCAAAGCTTACCGCTCGCCAATGTATCTCGCACCTAAGACAATTCTAACGACAGTGACGTCACATTAAATCTGTGGTGATGTCACTGCTGTCGCAGTGGGCATACAATATGCTGGGTCTACGATTCTATCTCTCCTTTTCTTATGTCTTAAAGCTTATGATCTGTAGATTAACAAAGCAATATCAGGAGTTTCTGGAATCAATCCTTCGATTTGTACCGCGATTTGAGCTCTCTATCGAATTGTATCACTTCGGTCTATTTTTTTATCGTGGATTAAATACCATTAATTGCTAACACAACCTCATTTTTTTTCAAATGGAATACCTTAAATATTATTCAATAGAAATTTTCTTCTTGGTTTCAACAATATATAACATTTCACGTTTTTCTGTGATTTTTTATTCAAAATTAATAAGAATGTTATAAATATAGTTGGGATCCGTGGGGTACATGACGCCATGATCAGAGGCGGATCCAGGAGAGAGTAATACCACACATATATAAACGCTCATACCGAAATGATAAACAGGTTTTTACCCTTACCCTAAATGTGACTGGTTACTAATACTTATGGTATCCAAAATATCGGAGGAGTTTCACAAGACACACTGTACAACGGCCGATGTTGCGATGCTACAAGAATTCTCTACAATTATTATGTGCCACTGGAGTTAAAATAAATTATTAACAACTGTTCCATGTGGTCTGGAGCTAAATTGTGACGTTTATTTCCACTTATATGCAGAAAACGACCTCTCAACGTTTATAGACGTGATAGGGGAATATTTGACGTATATGACGTTCTTCACAAGGGGCACGTTTATATTAGGTTCTGGAAGGTCTACCTCTTTTTATTGTAAAAAAGTTCACAATTCGACATATAATGCGAAACCCAGGATTGTTTTCTGAAATTGTGTAAAAAATTTTCTCACTGTACGTTCGTGACCAATGACTTCTTAGGGCTCGAAGGGTTCACTGACAGAGACGTAGATTAAGGGTGATTTATACAGCAGGAATTCTTACTGTATAGTGGTGGTGACTCCATGGCCTCTGATATTTACTTTGACGTACCTACTGACTACTATCTGACTTACATACGTTTATTGCCTTGTTTATTCCTTTGCATTTCATTTGCCTTTATATGAAACTGCTTTACTAAAAAAATTTAACAGTATTCTTAGAATTACTTTAATTAACATTAATTAAATAATATTACTATTAATTACCATTATTTATTGTAGGAGTTTCAAAAAATCAAATTGTCTCCTATTAAGCGAAAAATTTTGTGCTCAAATTCAGTTCGTCTCTGGAATGTACCCCGATAGGTCAAACACTAAACCACTGTGCACTACAAAATAGGATCAACAAATACGTGGTACAGTTACAGTACCACTGCGCACAAAGTTTAAAATATTTGGTGGTACATTTCCTGTACTACCAGCCCTGCAATAGTTAATTACAAACTGCTGTCAATGTGAGTCCTATTTTTTATGATAAGGCCGGTAATGACATTACCTAACCTAAAAAAGTTATTGCCAACTTAACAACGCGAAAATCCTGTAGTTAGAACTATAGAAAGCGAATTGACCTTACTTTTTGTGTCTATTATGAAAAGATTATAACGTAAATTAATTGTTTAGCCAGGCATCCTATTATACCTGCCGAATCAGATTATGCACAAATTATAGAAAATCAGTTTAGCTACCTACCGTCTAGCTTCCGTGATCAATAATTTCTAAACTTTGTATAACAAAATGAATACATATTTCGCGTCATTACATCTTAATAGATTTTATTTATAACGAAAGTTCCATTTTAAATTTATTTAATATATTTTTTTATATAAACCTTACTTTTTTCTTTCACATTTTAAAATTTCAATATATTATTATTTGTCTAATTAGTTACCCTAAAATATAATGCACGGGTCACAAAAATTTTGTTCGTGTATAAGGTGAATATTACAAATTCATATATATTTAAACAAATTGTGTTATTAAACTGTTCTTTAAGAAGTACATATGTATACGATATTTTCATTAAAAAAAAATAAAACCCAAACTTACCAAGGGTCCCGATGGGATACCTTCTTTCGTCATCAGAGATTGTGCTTATATTTTGCTACACCTCTTATACCAAAATACTTAATTTATCGTTAAAGTTCGGCCAATTTCCAGAATCATGGAAAAGTTCCCTCATTTGCCCAATTGACAAAAAAGGTCAGTGAGGTAACATCGAGAACTACCGGCCTATTACAATAATCTGCAACTTTGCTAAAGCTTTTGAGTTTACCTTATATGATACACTGTATGCTCACATTGAGCGGCAGATTACAATACATCAGCATGGTTTTGTCCACGGTAAATCCACAATAAGCAATCTGTTTCATGTAACGAAATTCACAGCAGAACACTTAGATTTCAACATACAAGGAGACGTGATTTACACAGATTTTTCCAAAACAGACTTGACCAGGAAATCCTACTTAGTAAGCTTCAAATTGCAGGTCTCTCCCCTTTGTTATTTACATTTTCCAAAAGTTAGTTAAGTAATAGAACGCAATACGTAGAATACTGTGGTTTCAAGTCTGACAACAATTCATGCTATCTCGGGGGTGCCTCAGGGCTCCATCCTGGACCTCCTTCTGTTCGTTTTATTCATTAACGATATGGTGTGTGATTTGAATGTTGGCATCTTACTGTATGCTGATAATGCAAAGATTTTTACCTCCATAATATCAGTAGCTGATTGTGAAAAGTTACAAACCGTCTTACAATTAAAAAATGGTGTGATGAAAATAACCTCCCATTTAATGTAGAAAAATGTAATGTTATAACAGAAAAAAAGATCCAATCCTCTACAAATATAAATTTGATAATACATTGTACTGATTCTGCGGTTGGCTTCTTGTGAAACATTATTAAATATTTTAAATAAACAAAAGAAAATTTGCTTTTAAATGTTTCAAAATTGTATTTTCACTCTACACGTGTTTTGGCTTTTTAGGCCCTTTTCAAGAGTACAGATGAGCGGTACTCAGTACACAGTACCTCTCATCTGTATTCTGGAAAAGGGCCTAAAAAGCCGAAACACGTGTAGAGTGAAAAATACAATTTTGAAACATTTAAAAGCAAATTTTCTTTGTATATTTTTTTTTCCTTACGGGTTGCGGTTTAAACTACCCGCTGTACTGAAGCTTAAGCTTATTGTACCCCATAGTCTCATTACTCCATAAGACCCGTTCTATTCCAGAAGGCGAGTATACAGTTTATGGGAGCTCTGGCTATCTCTTCCGGGGTTAAAAGTGGTCCCTCGAAGTGTGTTAGTCTCATTGCCGTTAGGGCTGGGCATTCGCATAAGATGTGGTAGGGAGTTTCTTCCTCTTCACCACACATCCTGCAATCTGGATTGTCTTTCACCCTTATATTGGTTAGGTGTTTGTTTAGTGTGCAGTGTCCTGTTAATATTCCCACTGCACACCTCAGCTGTTTTCTGCTCAGCTTTAGCATTTCGTTGGTCCTTGCTGTAGATATTTCTCCGATGAACAAGCGTGACTGTCTCATTCCCGGTATCTCTATCCAGTGCGAGTAGTGTTTCTGTCTTAATAGTTCCTTTACCGATCCTTTTGCGGTGCTGTAAGATACCCCGCAGGTCGGTTCGGGACCTGTTAGAATTGATTTAGCGCCTTTTCTGGCTAGCATGTCTGCTTTTTCGTTTCCCGTATTTCCCTGGTGTCCTCGTGTCCACTCCAGTTGTACACTGTTGTGTTCTGTAAGTTTCTCCAGGGACTCCAGGCAGTCTTTTACTGTTTTGGATCGTATTTCTACTGCTTCTAGAGCTCTGAGGGCTGCTTGACTGTCAGTGATGATACGGATTCTCTTATTTCTTTGTATATTAAAAAAATAATAATAAAAAATTTGTTATATTGCGCTGACTCGTTCCGAGTTTATCAAAGATCTTGGTGTCACATTCGATGACAAATTAATATTTAAAAACCGTATCGAGCAAATCGTACAATCTTCACATAGAAACCTTTAGTATTTCTTATAACAATTAAGAAATACTAAAGGCTTTACAGATTTTTCCGTATTTCTAATGCTTTTTTAACACCTTCGTGAGGTCAAAATTGGAATAGACATCTTTAATATGGAATCCCCGTTATTTAGTCTATGTACAGACTCGCTAGAAAATATTTTAATGCGTTTTTTTAAATTTATATCGTATGTAATAGATGGAGTTTACTCTGAAGTAGGGATCCCACAACAATTACTTCTCACAAGATTTGCTGTAGAAAGCCTCGAAATGCGTAGAAATAAACAAGCACTGCCATTTTTATTTAAATTAATATATAACGTGGTAATTTACCCACCTTTACTAGAAAAACTGACATTTTCTCTACAACATATTCAGTCTAGACATGCCAACACCTTCTATCTTGCCACAACTAGAACAAATCTCTTACAATTTTCTCCCTTTTTATTTTATTTGTAAAATCTATAACTACCTGCAGGACAGATTTGATATATTTTATACAAATATAAACACAATAAAAGATTTAAAATTGTAAATGTTTGTGACTAAACATTGTCAATTTTTGCACTTGATTTTACTTCTTCACAATTTTTACTGTTTGGTACCACATCATACTTTTTAACTTTATTTATATTGACTGTTCTTTTTGTTTTAATCAATATTTTGTATTTTATGTGTTATATTTAATTTTAATTTTCTCTTCTTTTTGTGCATTGTATTATCTATTTTTTTCCCCATCCTGTAATTGATACTTGTACTGTTGGATGGTGTATTTCTAGATAAATACATAAATATAAGCACAACACTAGATAACTACAATTACCAATGACTTTCCTTTGAAAAATAAAAATAGTTACGAAGAAAGCTATTCGTCTTTGCGAATGTTTAACAAAATAACGGATAGTCAACCTCTGGCCTAAAATACTACTTATTTATGTTGTAGGTCTTGAATGGAGAACACTACACAGAATACTAATATCAAAAATAAATGTGAGAACTAAACGTCATATTTGATTCAAAATCAAAAGATGCTTGAAGTTTGTTCTTATGTAAATTTAATTCAACTCCTACATTTACTTGTATGATTTTGTAACCTAAAAATATAATTATGCAAGTTTAAACAAAATAAGAATATACGTCTTGAAAAGGAACTAAATTCTTATGTACTGTTCATAACTAAATCAAGTACCTATTATTTGTAATTCTAGTATGTTCTATAGCCCTATTGCATTGAAAGAATAGAACTTATTCAGTTATTTAGACAGATATTTACTGTTTTTAAATTTGACAGCTGTAACGATCGATCAGTTTTAAAAATTTTGTATTGCAATGTGTCAGAATACAAACTCACACATTAATTTTTTTGCAAAATAAAGCATTTTAAGCAAATCTCCTATTTGAAATTCGGAAAAGCGAAACGTAGTCAACCCTTTTACATAAAGACATGCGAGGCTATGGATTTAATATGGTTGCATTCATCTTATTTTTTTCAATAGAATTTTGTTTAGCTAAACTATGACACATAAAAATATTTAACAAGAGGCAAATAAAGATTGGAAATAAGATTATCCAACTCAAAAAAAAAAACTTTAAATGTATTGGGCAAACTAATGGGAAAATTTTCTTTCAAACTTGATGACCAACTTTTGACCACTTGTGAAGTGATCACGACCAAATAATTACGTCAAAAAAATATCTACAATGCATCTAATGTAGCTTTGCCCCTGGCTATCGCATAAGCAGTAGTAAATCGATTCCAGTAGCTGTTTTGCTTTAGAGTACTGTCCCTATATTGAAGTCCCGCAAAAATTTCCGTTCTAATAATTTATCTAACCAATACAACCACATATAAGACAAACAGAAAAACTTTGGTATACATCATAATTGTCTAGAAGAGGATTTATATACGCCGTCCTTCAAAATGGCTGCTGTAAACGAAAATTGAAAATATCTCGGCTTCTAGACCATATGAGGCATGATTTTGGTATCTAGATATATATTTTTGAAGTCACTGATTTCTAATTTAAGGTTTCTAAAATCATGTAGATATTATGTTACAATAGATTTTAAATATTACAGCATTATTTCGATTTATAAAATAAAACATTAAAATAAAATAAAATATTAAAATATATTTAAAGGAAGATTTTGTATACAAAATATGTACAGGGTCATCACGGGAAAATGTTAAATTCTATTGTAACTCAGTTGCCTTTGAAGATATCGGAAAATTAAAAAATGCTTTATTGACTAATTTTTAACGAGGAATTCAAATTTTTATAAAAGAGAACAATTGAACATCGCATTACAGATATAGCTTTCAACTTTGGTTTCTCTTATAAAACACCCTGTATATTATTAATTCGACGTTTTTTCCTGATTTTATCAATATAAACATGTAAGCTATTATCTTTTATTGTTTACGAGATATTGAAATTAAATAACTTAAATTACGTCACGGATAGTATTCACATGCTTTTAAATATAGGTGGCTTTGAGAAAAACAATGCATAAAAACCATTAAGATTTGTCAATAATTTATTATTAAAATTTGGTTACCGTATTGTTAAGCGTATTATTGTGTTAGAAATATACTCCAAGCAAGAATGACATGATACGTTACGTTACGTTACGTTACGTTATATGGAATGTAATAAAAATGCCTCTTTAGGTAAGTAAATAGAAACAATTTAAATTATGTAAGCTTACAGCAGCAAATATTTTACAGCTAAAAGAGAATATTCTAGAAAAATATCCAGATAGAAGACTTCCTCCTCCAATAACATTTATAACAATTGACGCAAAATTACAAGAAACAGGTTCATTACTTATTAAAAGAAGGGCACTACCAAACCGCCGCTATAGAAATAATGCCATATTGCGTTATTCTCGAGAAAATTCTAAACGGTCAATTAATGATGCTGTAAGAGATTTAAAATTGTCATTTGGCTTAATTCAAAAAAGTCCTGAAAAAGAATAAAATTAAGCCGTTTAAATACAAACATGTTAAAAAATTGTCAGAGCAACAAACTGATTATAGGCTTCAGTATTACAACAATATGATTAGATTAGATTAGATTAGGTAGAGATCCGAGTTTCCTTAAAAAAATATTATGGACAGACTTTGCTACCTCCACAATGCCTGGGTACTTTAATAGGCAGAACAGTAGGTTCTGGGCAGTGCAAAATCCACGAAGACTTAAGGAAATTCAAAAACAAGGGAGGACATGTTTGGTGTGGTATATACCGTAATAAAGTAAGTAATTGGATCTATATTCCCCCATCAAAATTTAAACGGACAATGTTGTTTACAACTTTTAAACCACGAAATAAACGATCTTATTGTTGAACTGGATAATAACAAAGGGTTAATATGGCAGCAAGATGGAGTTCCGCCATATAATAAAGGAGAAGTTAGAGAATATTTAAACCATAGGTACCTTAAATGGTTTGGAAAATATGGTACCACACGGTGGCCACCAAATAGTCTTGACCTAACACCTCTGGATACGTTTTTGTGGGGCTATTTAAAGGATAATGTCTACAAAAAATGGGCTCGTAACCATTTTAGACATTCAGCATCGAATTCAGGAGGCAGTTGACAACATAAACCAACATCTTGAAATGATCAAGAATTGTTTAAATAATTTGGAAAAAAAGATATAGGTTATGTGTGAAAAAGCAAGGAAGGCAGTTTGAAAGATTTCTGTAAAATATAATTATAGAATAACTGTAAATGACATTATACTATCTGTGATGTAATGATGAAATTAGGAAAAACGACGAATCAAAAGATACAATAATATACAGGGTGTTTTATAAGAGAAACCAAAGTTGCAAGCTATATCTCTGTAATGCGACGCACAATTGTTCTTTTTTTATAAATATTTGAATTCCTTGTTAAAAATTATTCAATAAAACATGTTTTACGTTTCCGATATCTTCAAAGGCAACTGAGTTACAATAGAATCTAACATTTTCCCGTGATGACCCTATACTTAAATATAAAAGATATATTGCAAATAAACAAACGAAAAACTTCACGTTAAATATGTATTTTTTTAAATAATAAAAATCAGCGCATCAGTGCTGTCAATTATAATCGTTTATATTGTTCATACATACTTTAAAAAACATTTACATCTATTAGTACCACAAGCTGTACATGTGCACTGTACAAGTAGTTCAGTGCGAATTCTGCTAGACCATAGTTCAGGTTTTAAGGTACCATTTGTCGATTTGTAACATCCCAAGCGTGTTAGGCCAAGAGGTTCATCAGTGAAGTTCCCACTGGCAAGAGTTAAGTTACTTCCGAGGAACAAAAACAAATGTTCATTTCCAACACAGAAATATGAGGGTGGAAGTTTTGAGATGTGTTGGTGTATATGCAGTTAATATCTAAAATCGTCAAACGACTTGCATTTCATTGAAGGATGTAAAGCCTTAACAAGGTCGAGCGTTTCCTCACACAAGGTGTTCTATTCGGCAAAACCAGGTAGAAATTTTTTTGGTGATGCTCTCAAGGCAGATGGTTTTGTTCCTATCTTGCAATATCAGTCTGTTAGAACATGTGCCTTTAGTAAAACGCTGGATAACGAAGCCCCATGGCTAAAAGATTTGAAAATATTCTAAAACGTGTTTGACAAAATGTAGACAAATTCAACAGAGTATCAAAAAGTTAGCTTGAAGTAGACTTCGTATTTGGCAGTATCTTAAAGAAAGAGAAAGATATCGAAAAAAGCTCATGATCCAATTATTCAAATAATGATTGAATGCGATAACTCTATTTCAGTTCAAATGAGAGATTCTGGTCTTCCAACAAAAACACAGAGATGCTCCAAATTTTTTCTGGTTGCCTGATATGCATGTGATGAATGTATTGGTTAGATAAATCAGAACAAACATTTTTGCAGGACTTCAATACAGGGACTGGATTATTAATTATAAATAACACTATCTCTAGAAAACTCATACTTCTATTTCAAAAGGTACATGACATAATAATGGTCTAGTCATATCTTTCTAATACCAGTTTAACTATCTTCTTTATCAGCGTATTTCTCGGGCAAAGCTATAATCCGTGAACTATATTACCAGTACAGATAATCGTCGTGAATTGGTCACAACAGGAATTACAGTTGAAAAACATTTAACACTGAAGATTGATGTAAGTCTAGGTCATTAAGTAAATAATTGCCCTAACTATTGTTAGATTTAAAAAATTCTGTTGATTAATAAATTGAACTTAAAGGTTTCTTGTACATGTAGTATTTGAGGATTACTTAAATTTGGAAAATTCTGACCTGATTTAAATATGGTTTGAAAAAGTTAGAACTGTTTTTTTAAGTCAAGAAAGTAAAATATGTTATTATACAGTAATGATGAATTATTCATCAAGTAACGGCTTATACAATTTAATTTTTAGAAAATCTATATCAACGTGCACTTATTTTTACTTATATTTACCTAGGTATTGAATTGTAAATATACTACCAAAATTTTATTACTACCAAAATATTGAATTGCAAGAACTTAGTGTATCAGGCTGTTTTGAATAATTTTGTCTATTAATGTCTTCAATGTTTCTTTTTTAGTTTTACCTAAATGGTCAGTAGTTTTGTCACAACAGTTTTTAGGTAAGGTATTTGTGGTGCAAATTAATATGGTTATTTACTGAAGTAATTTAAAACAAAATGAGAGACAAAACCTCTCTAATGAATATGCAAAAATTCTGCCTCATAGCCTTGTAGTAGTTTATTAAATATAATGTAAATAGATGAGACCACTTCTACCACTTTTCGCTAGAAAATAACAAACCTCCTCGACTTAAGTTTGTTTGAGACTGTATTATAAATGATGACAATGGCATAAGATAGTTGGTCCTGGAGTAAGTGGAGTATGTGTTAATTTAAATACTGTGACTTTATCCTTGGGAAATTCTTGAAAATTTTTATAACTGATAGAATTTTGAAAACAGAACTATTCTTTTTTACTTTCCTGAAGGGATTGAACAAATTCAGCTTGTTCAATTAGGCGATGAATGAATCGCACATATTTTAATGCATTTTGAAAGTGTTAATCCTGCTCTTGGAATAGCAGAAATCCAATTTTAACACAAACTTTCGTCATTCGGAAAAGAAAACACATGCACTTACGGCCCAGTCGCATAGTTTACAACTCGATACACTGCATTTATACGGCAAGTTTACGAACTTAAACACCGACAATTGAATTTAAAATACACCTGTTATAGCCTGATATCTCTCGGAAACAAACAAATAATAAGCTAGGATGTACCTAATCTATATATAACACGTACAAACAACTGCACTCTTATACTAAAAATGTGCAACTGCGTGATAGATTCTCGAATGCTTGGGCTCAGCAGGTGTGACGTAAGCAGATCAGTTCTGAGGTCTTGTTTTTAGGCGGTAATGGTATATGATGTGAGCGGCTGTGCATTTTAATACCGTAGTATATAACCGTACTTAGTTCGACATAAAGTATGAGTGACACTGTTAGTCCAGGTGTGATTGCTTCCGCAAGGGGGCTCAGATCGTTTGCATCAGCCGGGGTCGAAATAGTTAGTCTTCAGACGATGGAAGGTAACTTAATATTCCTCTGATTTTATGGTTGCTTAGAGGGTTAACTAATACCTGGGCAGAATAATAAAGCCCTTTACTAGCGTGTGAGTTTAACACATTATCTAACTGACACACTGTTAGTCCTGGCGTGATTGCTATCGCAAGGGGACTCAAATCGTTACTGCTTTAAAACAGTCAGTCTTCAGATAATGCAAGGTGGTCTAATACTTCACTGGCTTTATGGTTGTCTAGATGGTTAACCATTACCTGGGCAGAACAATAAAACCTTTAGCTAGTGTGTGATTAATGGACGTACCCTTAAATGACAACATTTAACTACAGAAATCAAGTCACTAACAAAAATTAAATCGGAAACAGCTAGCAAGATTTTTACCAAGTGTCTAAAATAGTAAAATTATATTTTAAATAAAAATTCAACTACAACTTGGTCCATTAATAGTAGACAGTTTGACCAATTAGAGATGTACTGGAGTCTACAACAATTCTTTTAGGCATGGAAAATTCATATAATCTTGAAGTACTTGTAGTTACTTTCAAGTATATATAATTTTGCCATGCCTAAAAGATTTTTTGTAGATTCTAGTAGAGTCTTGGTTCGCCAAATTACTGTCTACTATTAATGGACCGAACATGAGTCAATAAATAAGTGTTCAGAATTAAATACGGAAAACAGCTAGCAGGATTTTAAGCAAGTGTTTAAAATAGTAAAAAATTAAATTTTAAATAAAAAATCCAGCTAAGTCGGAGAATTATAAAAATAATTACAGACAAGAGACAAATAATTAACTTTCTCTTGGCGGTTGCGGTATCGGCGGTTGTATAACGGAATTCTACACTCTCTTTTCGAACTAAGGGCGTGTGAATTTATATTACTTTGAAAGGTTTTTTTTTTGTCATAAATCAGTGTGGGTCACAACTAAAAGAGCTAAACAGCTCCGGAATGCGTACAAAACGTACCCTATTTCTGCTTGTGCTTCAGGTTAGTGGTTTTGGCAATATAGACTGGCATTTTAAATGTACAATTTAAAAATAAATATAATTTATGAAATAAATAACATGTTACTGAAAAGATAAAAGAATCGGCCAAAATGGAAAAATAATAAATAATTTTCAATCCTTAATTAATTCCCTAACTGTATAATTAATTAATTATTCCTATATTAATTTATTATTCGTGAAACAGATGCTTGGGGATTTAAATTCCTGGCATCAATAAACATATCAACTATCTAGGATTTAATCCAGAGATTTATGAACAAAATAAATTATTATTATTAACATTAATAAATTGTTGTTGAAAAATAACTGTTATTAACAATATCCGAAATAAACAACATTTATTAGAAATAAATAGGAATAATTATTTTACATTGAGATAGTAAATTATGCTTATCCTCATTAAATGGTTCGGTGTTTCAGAATAGCACGGAGATTAAAATATTCGGTTATATAATAACTTGAACTATAACAGGGGGTACCTAGTGTTTCGGTTAAATTAAAAATAAAATAAAATAAATATAATGCTTAAAAAATACAGACTATTCTGACAAGGCAAATATCTACTTACATTTATTGTTAAATCACAAATTTTAAACATTTATAATAAACTAAAGATAAGTGCCCACTTTGCCCCATTCTGCGAAATTCCAGTGGGGTCTTAAAAATATTTTAACGATTCTGAATGCCATTAGTTAGAATATGACACAAAAATTCCATGTTAGAAGTCTATATATGTTATCTAAAAGTTTTTTTGCTGGAGGCGAAAATAATTTTAAAAGTTAATTCTGAGATACTCATTAGTCATTAAAATAAAATTAGTGTTAGTAAATGGATGTCGACGGATAATCCGTAATTTACATTATGTTATAAAATTTGACCTTTAAAAGTCAATAAGGTGTATAATTGTTAATTACGAGAATTCTTGGTAAGTATGTAAAAATAATTTTAAATGACAAATGTCAATTATGATATTCTTGAAAATGCCGTCAGTCATCACATCACATTAACTACATTCCGATCACTAATAAAAAATATAATATATATTATACAGGGTGGGGCAATAGTGCGTCGGACCTCGATATCTCGAGTTCTACGATTGCTAGAAATAATTTTTTAAAAAATTGCAAGTAAACTAGATAAAAAAGTCTATAATTGGAAATCATTTTCGAACATACAGGGCGAGCCAAGACGAAATTACAGGACCAAGTGCCTTTTTTTTAAATGGAATGCTATGTATATCAGTACATTTTTTGAAGCCCCTTTCTAGGCTCTATTTATTCCCATATTATTATTGGCTATCTCCCAACCACTTTGATGTAATAAATTTTTTTGTTGAAATAATGCCATCTGCAGATGGATATTAAAAAAATCACCACAGTCACAATTATGGGTTTAACAGGTTGAATGCCACAGAGACATTGGTGTATCCTAATCAGAGCCCAAGGGGAAATATTTTAAAAATGAATTCGCTGTCTTCACTACAACATAGTTCTGATATGTAAAGATATGATTCTGTCATTTTGACAGTTATTGACAGCTGTCCACTATACTGGACACTGATATATATTAGAATGTTCTATGCCAATATCCCGAAAGTACATAAGCGTCCAGTATACTGGACATCACAGACAATGCAAAACTAACTATTGTCTGAACTTAAACCTGCATATATTGAGAAAAAACCTTAATAAAAACACTATGAGAATAAAACAAAAGTATCCCATTTTAGTTTCTTGAATGGTGATCCTTAAAACATGGATGAACGCAGAGACCAGGCCTTTCTCTGCAAACAGGGCACAAATATCTGGTTTTTCTTTTTTTGCATTCTCTGCACCTCAACATGGCACTTTTGTCTTTTGCAGTGGGCGGGTTTGGCTCCAAATAATGAAGTACTGCCGGCGACACATTAGATACTTCTACATTCTGTGTATTTGGTTCTCCAAAGAGACATAATAACTTTTTCTCTAAAATGTAATAGACGAGTGTTTTGACCGTTTTCTTTTTTGTATATACAATATGCATTCCAAAGACAAAGATCGATGAGGCGGAAGAATATTTTTCTGTACCAGTGCACCGTTTTTCTTGGTGTTGAATAATACGCTAACATTTGGTCTGATCTATCAATGCCAGACATATTTTTGTTGTAATCATCCACGCATGCTGGCTTATTTTTCTTTGATCCCCTTTTTACCTGAATTTCTATCATTTTATGTTTGTGTTTTGTACTTATCATTCTAACATTGCGTTTATCTCTCCAATTTGTTACTAGCACTGGCCCTTTCTTCTTCCAAACTACTTCTCCTTTTTTAATTTTTTTTTCACCACATCTTTTAGATTTTTCCTTCTATTCTCAAGAAGCGTCCCCACACACCCAGTTTTTCTTCTGCTAAAGGCACGCTGGTATAAAAGTTGTCTAAATACACTCTGCGCCCCTTTCCTAAATAATCTGTAAACAACGTTTTAACAACAGACTCTGCATGAGAGGTATTGTTGTCTTGCAGGGTACCCCTTCCTGTGTAAACTAGAATGTTCAAAATAAATCCATCATATGTCGTAAGCTAATATAGTTTTATGCCATATTTATGGCTCTTAGTAGCTATATATTGCCTAAATGATAGACGACCTTGGCAGCCAATCATAGCTTCGTCTATGGACAAATTTGTATCTGGGTAGAATATCATTTTTATGTTTTGTAAAATTTTGTCTAGTATTGGACGTATTTTAAAAATTTTATCAGAAAGCAGAAAATTTCAAATTTTTTGGTGCCAACTTTTACTATAGCCCGCACTAAACACTCCAATCTCTTACGGAAGCCCGACATTACTAAAAACTAATACATTTGCCTATAGAAGCGTGTCAAGTTAACTGGACGCGGGCCATGAGAGAAAATTCGGGTGTCAAGTATACTGGACGTTGGCACTGAACCTGTTAAAGAAAAACTTATATGAATACAAGTTACGAGACATCCAATTAATGTTTTTGAATCATTTTCATTTCCTAAAAATGTACAGGGTGGCCAAAAATTAGTAATCAATTAAGAACTTTTTAAATTGAATTTTCTCAATTTTTTTCAAATGGAATATTGAAATATTTTTCAACGATGTGATGTAAAAATGAAAAACGAACATTTTTATAATATGTCGTGTAGAAACAGTAGTAACAAGATTTTTTTAGAGTAGATAATTCTGAATCATTTTAGCGGTGACCTGAATGTAGAAGTAGATGTATTATAAGCCGGATCCAAAACCATTCAAAATTTCTACACAATTAGTCTATTTTCTATATATCTAAACAGATTATAATTAAAACACTAAACTTATGAATTTTCCTTAATTTGGTTCTTCCTTTACAATGCAATATAAATATACTAGGACAAATAATTTAATCAATGTGGAAGTAGAAGATAAATTTATCATTAATTTGCGTTAAATGAATAGTAGTTATTAAAGTAGTTTAACGTTTTGTTATTTTTGGGTTAAATGAAATTACTGTTTCTGAATTAATATCTTAGTTTAAGGTATGCGATCTGCAGGACGCAACGGCATACACTGGATACTATGTACTATTTTTTGATCCTCATCTATCCGATTCCTTAAGTTACATTCGCTTATGGGGAACACTTTCAAATCACCGGTGTCCGTAGTTTCATTGTCGTTATCTTTTTTTAGAGTGAATAGCACTGATATCTGCTTTAAAATATCTGCTTAGTTGTCTGAATATTCTCGAACTTTAGAACAAATTATCGACTTATTATATCTGCAGAATATAATATACATAGGAGAGGTCCAGGTATGGATCCTTGACGAACACTAATCACATTACAATAAGGAGGAAAGCTATTGCTGCTCTTTATTTTCTGCTTACTATTTAAAGGATAGATTTCACTAAAGTCACTTGATATAAATAGTTAGCACATACAGCGAGAGCCGCCATAGTCATATTAATATGTGGTTGTGGGGTATGAATCGGTGCAAACGTAGTATCACTTTAACTCGTGATATCACTCTTGTTTTATTACCAATTTTAATATATGTATTTTTTTAATGTGCACTAATTAATTGTTTCCATTGACGTTTTATTATTATTTTTTTCTAATCGTATAAGGAAACATGTACAGCATTAATAACCAGAAGTAAGTGACGTGTTACATGATTTTCTCAAGAAGCGAAATTTTTTTTTATTTTCGAAAATATGTAGTAACATATATGCGACACAAAATAAAGCCAACACATCAAATAATGTTGTGAACTAAAAAAGTAATTGAAATGGTAAATCCATAACGATTTTACTACCGATTATACGATTATACCTACTGCAGAAATCAAAAAGAAATTTTCTTAAAAACCAAGCTAAATCTTAAAATAAAAAATTTAGTAATTTTCGATTAAACCGAAAGTAAAAAATATGTATGTGATATGCATTTGGAATTACTGAAATGTCACATGTTCATTTCCGTATTAATATTGGGTATCAATGTTTTTATTTATTAGTTTTTCGACCATAACTTTTATATTTGACATTCAATTGGTTTCGAATTCGGATCTACGTTCGTCTTGTTTAAACATGAAGTATAGAAATTGAAATCAAAATAATTAATTCCTAATTATTAAACAAATAAAATGCAAGGTAAAATGTTTAAAATATTAAATCATAATAAATATTTATTAGTGTTTACAATATTAATAT
Organism: Rhamnusium bicolor; assembly: GCA_029963845.1. Classification (NCBI taxonomy): domain Eukaryota; kingdom Metazoa; phylum Arthropoda; class Insecta; order Coleoptera; family Cerambycidae; genus Rhamnusium; species Rhamnusium bicolor. Next base: position 194,078 of record JANEYF010002641.1, on the reverse strand, counting down.
TCAATATCCAGTATTTATTTAGGCATGAAGTGAAACTTTATGAACCATTTTGCCAAAAAATGTTTTAAATTCAACGATATTGCGTTTTTATGTTGGAAATTTTTATTGGCATGGTAGTGTTTTTACTTTTATCAGAGGTTAGCTCTGGCCGTGCTCGAGTATTGAACGCATTGCATTACCACTGTCTTATTCTCATTACAATATTATGGAATGGCTTATCCCAGAAGCTTATCTTATTATTATTACGCAGATTTTATTTACCTTTTTAATGGAGCAACTGAAACAGTACTTTTCATAATTTTTCTTATATTTCTATGTAATTTAGATATTTGTCTTAATGGAACCAGTTTTTGATAAAATCTCAACTTCTGACTCTCCATAACTTGTAGTTTTCTTTTTATTTTGTCCATGCCTTAATGGATCAACTTATCTCTGTAAAATTTATAAGTGATACATAATAATTATCGATTATTTAGAGTAGGCATAAAGAAAGAAACCTTCAGGCTGAGTAGGCGCGTGAGGTTCTTCTGCTTATGGTCGGGGTCATTGAAATCGCACAGCCATGGCCGTATGGAGGCCACTACTGTTCTTGTTCTCACGTCTAAACAGGACATCATCAATGTCCTAAATTGAGGCACGACAAAAATCAAAATTCGCCTGCATATTGCATTATGAATACTGTTAAATTAACACGTGATTAAACTATAAACTATATGGGCTGTTAGGGGAGATAGGCGCATGGAACATAACATACAGTGTTACATTCATTAGCATTAAGATTGTAAGTCCCAAATGATAATCACCAAAGTTAAGGTATGTTAAGGTATTCCAGGATTTCGTAAAATGTTTATAGCCTTTCCCATACGTATTAAAATTCATAGTATGCGTGCAATTTGATGATTAAATATTAAGTCATACAACAAAATTTTCAGAAAAATCCACATTTTACGAATATCGACGGTGGCTCTCCGACATTTGTGTCCAAGAGCAGTTGTCACCTCTTTTCCATATTTAGTTAAATAAAATTATTTATAAAACATTACTGTCGTTTTTATGTCCCTCACCACAGTGTTACTTTTAATAAAATTGTCATGAAAATATGAAGAAACCACTCCGGTTCCTCAGTCTCATAGAAAACTAAGCCCTAACAAATTTATTAATGATGTCACACTTGCAAAATGTATTGCTTCAGGAGATGCCCATGTTATCGATGCCTTTTTCATAATTAATTAATGTTGGACCAAGCATATAAAAAACGTTCTTCGAAAAAATAGATTAGAAAAACAAGATGTAATAACTGACACAAATTCTAGCTTCTAATTTTGAATTTGTAAAAATAGTTATCGACTTCTTATTGGAAGGAAATGTTATTTGTGTGGAAGATTTGTATAACACATATAAAAGTATGTTGTTCCAATAGTGCGGATGCTAACTGTTACATTCCAAAATCTCATAAAGCTCTACCTCGCAACCTTTCCTCGTTATTTGTTATTCTGTGCCGTTTTGTACTCTACTGCGAAAGGCATTGTCATCACTCATCACCCTTCCGGTATTTTGTCGTTCAGCGTGAAATACGGCGGTTATCTGATCGTAAAGGACAATTTCCATAAGACTGATCTACGGTCATCCGCGAGGGATATCAAGAATTTGTTTTAAAATTTTAAATTATCTTGTTTTTGAAGCAGTGTAGAATGCGTTTGTACTGGAAACAGGATATAATTGCCATCTTTGGTAAGGCTTCATTTAGACATGTTTTTCATAAGATGGCATGTCTATTTCTTTAATTTTTAGGTTGGTTTGTGATAAACGCTTATTTAAAATACCACAATACAATTATTGTTTTGAGGAATGTTGTAGTCTGAACACATAGCAAACGAAAAGTGAGGTTACGAATTTTGTGGTTCTACTGGAGAAATTGGAAGACACCTGTACCCTCTATGGTTAAGGTAAATAGGTCGTAAAATTATAGTTATTATTTTCGTTTTGTGTACATTACTAAGTTTCCAGTAGGTAAACGTTCAATAAGTGTGTAATTCAAACGTATTTCTTTAGGGTGCATGCCTGGGGGCGAGGTCTGCATCGTTTTGCACAACTGAGGCGAAGTTTGTATCGTTCTGAGAGCCTGGATGTGAGGTTTCTACTGTTCTGCATATTTGCCAACGCGGTTTGTGAGTATTTTGCAAGCGTAAGACTGAAGAGCCTACGTACCTACGTAACCACCGGATGAAGTTCTAAGTCCAGGTAAAAGGGAACGAGGAGGTGTGTTTGAGGATTACCTACTTTTATGTGCCGCTGGTAGCTAGTAACTGTATATATTGTTTTAATTTTTATTTAAGGGAATATCACTCCATTTTGTTTAGTTTAAGTTTGATAACGATAACCTTAGCTGTGAACCTTCTGTGTAGCCACATTCAGGGTGTTAAAATCTTTTTTTGATTTGTTTAAAATCTGTAAATAAGGGTTGTAGTAAATATTATAATTAACATTTGAGGCACAGTTATCGTAAAGGAATGTAAATAGTTTTTTTTATGTCATGCTCTTTCATGAAATTTATATGAATATAGACTGTTTCATAGTTGTGGAATTTGATATTTTATTTTAAAGCACCACCTTATAACGAGAACGAATAATTCATGGTAAGTTAAAGAGTTATTAATTTTATAGTATTGAAATTCAGTTAAACTGGGCGTAAACGCCCTGAGATCTGAGCTAGTTTTATTTTGTCGTGATCATAAATATTAACTTGTCTGGCCTAAGTAGTGTCTCGACTTACTACATTTTTACGCCCAGAAGTTTTTTGATCATCCCTACAGGATAGGGGTTCGAAGAGAAGAAAGGGTAGCACAACAAAGACAAGATCATGATTCGAAGAGAACTTTTTTCTACGGGAAGAAATACGAATATAAATTAAGAAATATGAATTTTAAATTCTTATGAAACCCATTACATTTCTTTGTGTTTACTTCTATTTATTTCTTACATCTTTTAATTTATCTTTTTAGATCCCCCCCTCTTCAAACATTACCATTTTAACACAAGTGTCACTGAACACCGTGTAGAAGTCGTAGCTATAGATTAGACAAGCTTTATTAAAAGAAAAAAAAACTACTAGAAGCTATTTACACTGGGCACAGAAAGTTAAGGATATATCATATTTTCATGAAAGGATTGTACTAAAAAAAATCGTTATGGAAGGATTGACAATTTCTTTATTAATTTTTTTGAATAATTTGGTTGGAGGAAAAACAACTTTGGTTTAAGAAGTGATTAGCCATGGGGAACCAACAATGTCCTAAACCTATCATCAATACCTCGTATTCTGGCTCCTCACTCTAATTACTTCAAGTATACATCTGGGCATGATTCTGATGATGTGGTTGATTACATCTTGTGGGATTTGTGCCCATAAAATGGGAAGAATATCTGGCAGTTGCCTAATGTTCTCTGGAGTCGGTTGTAGTACCCTACATAATAAATTCCACACATGTTCAATGGGATTCGAGTCTGTAGAAAGCGGCGGATGAGGATCAATTCCATGAGTTTCAAGGACATTAAATACTTGCTGAGTACGATGGTGGCGAGCATTATCATCAATTAAAAGTAAAACCTTTGTCAATAGCAGCTTGAAAAGTCGTCACAATGTTACTGACAATATCTTTGGCATACATTTGTCCAGTAATGATTCTTCCAGAGGTACAGATCGGGGTCATCCAAGACATATTCCTCCCCATACCACAACATTGCCTTCTCTAATAGCTACTTTAGGTTGGATAATTTTTTGGTTGTATTTCTCCCCTGACATCTTCTAAACTTATAGACGTCTGTTTTCACTGCAAGCCGAAACGAGACTCATCGCTGAATAAAACTAAATCCCATTCCGTGTCCCAGTTTTGATGTTCTCTTGCCCACCTTAAACGGGCTGCATGGTCAGCTAGACTTAACCGAGGGGCTTGATAGGATGGATGATTTGACAGACCAAACTCCCTGAATCTATTGCGTACTGATTAGACACTTTCTGTAACTCTATGTGCTGCATGTATGGTGCTCTTTACTTGAGAAGTGTGATTCCTTCTTATTGTTAAATCGATGATAACGATCTTGTCCCGGTATTATAGACCGGGGTAGACCACTTCTGGGTCTTTCTTGTACAGAATCAGTTTCCAAAAACCGATTCCAACGCCTACTAATGACTCTTCGGCTTATTCCTAATTTTGTAGCAACGTCGACTTGACGAAAGCCAGCCTGAAGCATACTAATGGCCCTATTGGCATAAGATTGTGATAAATGATATCTTGCTTCCATATTTGTTCAAAAACTCTACAGAATACGTTTCAAACACACTTGAACGAAATTAACTACAGATTGGGAGATAATTGCATCTATTTGAAAATTTGAAAAGACAAGAATGTGATGAAAAGAGATATAACTTTTTTATTCTGACACTGACGTAGTTTTTCACGAAACACCAAAACACTATAACGATCTGGAGATGATTAAAACAATCATCTCCAGATGATGCCAACTTGGTTGGCGAAACGCGCTTCGAGTGCAGTATATAGTGTTTTGGTGTTTCGTGGAAAACTACGTCAGTGTTATCTTCACATCAAAGGTTCCAACCCACTCCAGAACTTTTTATTCTTGACATCTAAAAACCATGCAGAAGCGTACACCAGACGTCGGTAGTGCAGTGGGCCAGAGCGTTAAGTGACAGACATAACTGGTTTACTGCCTATCGACTCCTGGGTTCAAATCTCGGTTTCGATTTTGACAAAGTCAAAGGAATTGGTTGTGTGTATCTGCGTTTTCTTCAACTGTGCAACCCTCGTCCGTGCAGCTCCGGCTTTGGTTTGTGAGTTGTCTAATTTATGTGGTGTGTTTTAGATTTTTTTTATTGTATTCAAGTGTGATTTTTTTAATATCCTTAACTTTCTGTGCTTATAGTTGATGAGATATTTATAGCGCCACTTATTATTATTATTATTATTTCTTCCACAGCCGACAATAGTGATTAAATAGAAATAGACAACCTCCAGTTAATAATAATAAGGCTAAAATACATCCCATCTTTAAGGAGTTTATTAATAAAATTCTTAATAATATTACAAGAGTTGTAAAAGAGGTGAATAACCGCCCCCAGACACCAACGCCGAAGAGCCACCATAGATTTTCCTATTCAAAAATTTTTTATGAACATTTTGATTTCCAACTCAATATTTAATCATCAAATTGCAAACGGATTTACCATAAAAGACATCAGATATTATCCCGTTATCCCAAGATTATTAATTGTTTATACCAAAATAATACCCATTTTATTTTTCAACCGTAGCTTCGTCATTTTTAGCAATTATTTATTTTATTAGAAAAACAGCACTTACATCAATTTCATCATTACCACAGTCACTGACTACTAACATGTAAAATTAATGTCTTCTTCACATTTAAACAAGCAAAAACAAACAAAGTCACAGAACATAAAAACAGTACCTCCTCCAAATAAAGGATACAAATATTAAGTATTTATTGAAACAAAATAATCATTCTACAATTTTCGAATTTTAAAATTTTACAGTTTTTTATCAGCTACTTTTAATTTCAACATTATACAAATTCGCCATTTGACATTTCTTTTATAAAAATGTAAAAAGTAATTTAAAATAGGTAATGGGTTTGTACTCAAAGAATGTGCAAGTAATTTTGTTTTATTTAAAACATTTAAATTGCGAGATTATTGTAAGAATAAATATAGGAAAAAGTGGTGCAAAGTGATCCATACTCATCGGAAAATTCAGACCAATAATGTTATTATTTATGCGGCCTACACATACTGAAACATATTGCGATGCACGCATCGACTCCTATGTTTCATGAAATTTGAATCAGTTTAAGCTCGCCTCCATATTACTGATCTTGATAATTTTTCAACTGATGCTGCAGCTTGAAATATGTTTTTGAAAATTTTTGAGTATTTGCCAACACTAGTGTTAATAACAATAATGTTAATTATAAATAAAAAAGTCAAAGCCAAATTCGCCGATGAAAATTTTTCCTTACATTTTTTCGATAAGTTGTTTATAAGTTTCCTTTCTTAAATTATATGTCATACTAAATTTAATTTTTATTAAGCATGTTCAAAAAAGAATTATTACACATAAACATTATCCATCGTGGTTTGACAGAGAATTAATATCTGATGTAAAACAAAAATGTGTCCCTGGAAAAATATCGTTCAACTCGTACACGGACAATTATAATAATTTAAGGTCTACTGTAAAAAAATAAAGTCAGTATAGCCTATAAAAAGTATGCCTCCAACGTTGAATCTAATATTAAGTCTGATCTTAAGAAATGCTGGTCCTTTATTAACGCCAAAAAGGGTTATAGTAATATACCATCGTTAATGACATATAATGATCAACCCCTACAAGATCCTCAATTGATCGTAAACTGTTTTGCTGACTTTTTCTCCAGTGGCTACATTATGTCTAGCAACTTTGATCCAAACAATGTGAATTTATTACACGTAAGAAATGGCACCACTGACGATGTATTAAAATCTTTAAAAAATGTTAAGGCAAATTTAACTATGGTAGCTGATCTTATACCAGCTTTCTTAATTAGAGACTGCGATATCGTTTTCAATCAACCACTGTGTATAATCTTTAATTCTGCAGACATGTACGTTTCCCGATATCTGGAAGGTTTCTAGGATATGCCCGACTTATAAAAAAGGCTCAAAAAGTGAGATCACTAATCGCAAACCAATTGCCACTTTATGTAATTTCTCTAAAGCGTTTGAAATATTGATTCATAGTTTTCTATCGAGCCACTTAAATAATATTGTCATACCTGAACAACATGGTTCCATTTAGGGTCGCTCCACTGTCACTAATTTAGTGTGCAAGACACTATTTATTAACGAAATCCTTGATCGGTGAAGTCAGGTAGATGTTATTTACACTGACTTCTCTAAAGCGTTTGACAGGCTGGACCATGGTATATTATTATCCAAATTGGACAATGCTGATCTTAGTAGTAGCCTAATAGCAATGATTGAATCATATTTGACTGATAGATCTCAGTTTGTTCAGTGTCATGATTACCAGTCTGACAAATTTCCTTAAACTTCAGGCGTTCCTCAGCACTCCATTCTCAGACCGCTCATGTTTATTCTGTTTATTAATGATATTGCTGTTAATTTGGATATAAATTTTCTTTTATATATGCGGATGATCTAAAGATATTATGTGAGGTAAAATTTTCTCTTAAGTGTACGAAGCTGCAGAAAAGCCTAAATCAAATTTGACAACTATTTACCCCTTAATCCCAGTAAATGTAATGTCATGTCATATAGTCGCAAAAACGAGACGAAAATTTATGAATATACGCTAGACGGGTCCATCCTCAACAGACAAGATCTAACTAAAGATCTTGGAGTTACTTTTGATCCCAAACTTTCTTTTACGTCTCATATTGATAACACTGTAGCAGCTGAATACAAGAATCTTGGTTTTGTAATCCGTAACATGACTGCCGTAGACAATATTTATCCACCAAGAGGTACCCCGCAAGATGTCTTTTATTATAGATTTAAAATGTATAGTCTAATTAAGAGGCGCGCTATGCATTCTGTTATTTTCCTGTATAAAATTGTTCATAATAATATACATTCTGCATATATAGTAGCATAAAGTACTTGACTTTCATGTGCCTAGACTAAATACCAGAAATAATCACTTACTTTGCGTGAGAACCTTAGGACAAATATTTATAAATGTTTCCCAGTATATCAAATAGTGACTAAGTATGCTAATGTTGAATCTCAGCTTAATATACTCCGTTGTAATATAAATGATATGGCTTATTTAATTACTTCAGCTACTGTGTGTTTTTAATTAATTATTATTATTAATTATAATCTAGTTTTGTACTGTATTGTACTGTATTGTACTGTATTGTACTGTATTGTATTGTATTGTATTGTATTGCATTGTATTGTATTGTATTGTATTGTATTGTATTGTATTGTATTGTATTGTATTGTAGTGTATTGTATTGTATTGTATTGTATTGTATTGTATTGTACTGTATTGTATTGTATTGTATTGTATTGTATTGTATTGTATTGTAAGGTATTGTATTATACTATATTGTATTGTTGTGTATTGCACTGTGTTGTATTATTTTTAAGTAATTTGAAATCTATTTACGTTTCTCTTTATTATTTTTTGTTAACGACTGCATTGTTACTGTGTAGACTTATGCCGTAACTGGGTTTCTTCAACCCGTTGCATATTTTAACTTAAATAAATAAATTGTTGTCTAAATATACTTTACTAACTTTTATTATTCCATAAATATGGACTTAAACTATACACTTAACGAAGAGAATATTGGTATGTCGTGTGTCCTCGTAGTCAAAGAACCCTAGCTTGCCATTTATGACATGCTAAATACACTATTATATATACCGGGTGTCACTGAAATATAGTCCTTCCCCCTTTTTTTTTGTTTAATTTTTAACTTAGAAAAATTGAATTCTGAGTTCAGCAATGTGACATACTTGAGTGATTGACTTGTGTTTTTCGTTATTATTGGCGATAAATTCAAAAAACGTGGTAGGCTTATAAAAATTTGACATGTACGTTTCAAATGAAGTTCTATAATTGTTCTTATAAGGACTATTTTATTGTTTTATGTACAAAGATATTATGTACCGTGGCTTGAAGTTACGAGGTCCGTAAAGGAGGACGGACGGATCTACATTAAATACGTTGGATATTGAAATACTTTGGACAATCTTAAGGACTGTATTCAGACATTTTAAAATTCTTTCCTAACCACATTTAAAGGCATATTTTGCGCCTAGGACGCGACAAGCTACTTACAGCGGTGCCATTTGAACGAATTAGTCATGACGTCACGCTAAAAGACGCTTACAGCGGTATCGCGCGAATTATGAATGCTAACTTGATATCATTTTTACGATTACAGCTTCTGCTGACATTGCAAAGCATAGTTTATAAATATATGTGACTGCGATTACCAAGGCAGATTTCGCTCATTGTTTGAACTGTACGTTACTTGTAAATTCAAATACGAATAATAAATTGCTTGTTTTTCGAATTATTTGCTTTTTAAAAACGAAGTATTTAACATCAAATACATAAATGGCGCAGTCGGTAGGATGAGCAAAGGTATTTTACGGAAAAATATCGTGAATCTCAATTCTTTATTGCTCAAAAGTTTAGAAAAGTGAAAGTTCGAGTTCCAGCCCAGCAGTGACGAATCTCCAGACGGACAGACAACGCAAACCATCGAGGTAAGTCGAGTTTAATCCTTCTGTTTCTTTCCAAGTTTCTAAAAATCATTTTAGATTCTCTCCGGAAAAAAGTAGCTATTAGGCCGTTCATTGTGAACAACTACAAGGTTTTATTTAACAAAAATAATTATCCTGTAGAGTATCAATCTAGATACACGTAATTTTAAGAGAAACATATTTTTCACTTGTTTTCGACTGAAAAAAAAAAATACTATTCAGTTTAAAATATTTGTTTGAAGAAAATTTTTTCTTCAATTTTTGTAATTCAACTAATACGTTCTCATAGTCTAGTGATTATTATAAGACTTGCTTATAATAATTGATACGTGGTCAGATTCCAGTATCCATCATAACGACAGGAATAAAAACAACTTTAGCTTAGTGGCAATTGATAGACTTTCTACAATTGTTAGTGTGTGGTCAGATTCCAGCACTCATCCTAAGAACAGATATTTTTAGTGACAAATATAAGATTTGCTTATATTTGTAGGTAAGTGGTCAGATTCCATTACCCTTCGTAACATATAGGTATTTTATTCATACTCGCATATCAATAATTCTAGCTTAGTGGCAATTGATAGACTTTCTACAATTGTTAGTGTGTGGTCAGATTCCAACACTCATCATAAGAACAGGCATTTAGTGACAAATATAAGATTTGCTTATATTTGTAGGTAAGTGGTCAGATTCCATTACCCTTCGTAACATATAGGTATTTTTGTTCATACTTGCAAAAAAAAAAAATGGACTCATCTTTATACAGAATTTACTCAGACAATATTCCTCTTTTTAATGGAGATAAACATCTCTTAACACCATTCATAAGAGCTTGTGAGGACCTAGTGTCCACATTTCAAAATTTAAGAGAGCTTAATAACCCAATTAATAAATGTGTAGTAAATACGATAGTTTCACGCCTCAGAGGGCACGCTTCAGAAATTATTGGCCCCAGACATGAATTAAACACCTGGCCCTTGATTAAACAAATACTGACGCAAACTTTCTCAGACGGACGTAGCGAGGACACCCTACTTAATGACCTTATGTCCACCACCCTGAATAAAAATGAAAATCTAATAGAATTTGGCTTAAGGTTACAGACTCTTAGAAGTCTATTAGTTGCAAAATTAAACGAAATTGGTGAGAATATTGAGACCAAAAGAATAAAAATCGAATACTATGAAAAAATTGCTTTAAAAACGTACATTAATAATTTATCCGGAAATACACAAATAATTGTTAAATGTAAAAACCCAAATAGCATTGAACAAGCCATAGGCTATGTCAGAGAAGAAGAAGCTGATTTAGAATTTAGAAATCGTATGCAGAAAAAACAAGTAAATTCACAATTTTTAAAACCACATTTTCCAAATTTACAAAATCAAAATTATAAAATGCCAATTGGAAATTTCCAAAATAATTATCAGAAACCTGTATTTCCCAGCCAACCGATAAATATTCAGCCGAGATTTATTCCCCAACATTTCCCAACAAACTCGCAAACATTTAGACAAAACACAAATAACAGTAATGTATTCAGACAAAATCAATTTAGACAATACCAACCAACACCAATGTCCACACAAAGCCGACAATCTTCTACACAAAGACAACAAAATAACTTCTCCCAACAAAGACCTTTGAATTCACAACAAATTCAAAGTAAATTTCCGTGGTTTCAACCTAAACCAACCCCCAAATATATAGCTGAAGAATTAAATAATATTTCCTCAGAAGATCCTTTCTATTTTAATGACGAAATGAAAGAACGATTTAATGAGTACCCTCCAGACATGTATCCAGAATTATACACGGACAATTTCTTAAATTTTATGCAAAATCCGGACAGCGAACAGATAAATAATGACGATGAAAATTTTCACAGTACTTCGAATACAGAGGACCAGATATAGCCCTTAACGCATATGTAAACGCGTTGCCGTATATTCAAATAAATAAACCCAATATAAAATTACTAATAGATACAGGTTGTAATGTCTCAATGTTAAGACCTAGTATTGCCGAACTATATTTCCCAGAATACATATACAAAGCCCCTTCGGTATTAAAAACACCAATGGGAAATCGCGAAGTAGTATGCAAAGCATTAATTCCTGCATTTGAGGAATTTCAAACTAAAGGTAACATAGAATTCACTTTGTTCCCATTTTCTGACTATTTTGACGGCATCATTGGACTAGACGAGTTACGAAATCTCAAGTTAACAATGGATTTTACAAACCAGGTACTATTTAACGATACAGTACAAATACCATTTCATTACAGAGATCAAAATTCACAAAACAAATATAAAATAGAAATTCCACCTCGCGAATGCCTAGAACGACCATTCCCAGTAAATATACCTTATGGAGAAATACTAATACCCGAAACTAATATTAATGGATTTTATATCCCTGAAACCCTTACGGTTGCAGAAAATTACCATGCTAGATTTGAAATACAAAATGTTACAGACAAAACTATATGTCTAGAATTTAACCGACCTTTTAAAGCCCAACAGCTACAAGGTGACCAATTTGACTTTTATCACATTGAAAACTTTATGCCCAATTATCAGACAAATACAAAAAATACAGACATGTTAAATAATATCAGAATAGACCACATGAATGAAGAAGAGAAAAATGCCATTTTAAAATTAATTTCAAACTTCCCCGACATTTTTCATAATGACGACTCTAAACTAACATTTACAAATACAGTAAAACACCAAATAAAAACGACAGACGAATTACCGATTCACACTAAAACCTATAGGTTCCCTTTTTGTCACAAAGAAGAAGTAAATAGACAAATAAATAAAATGCTTAATGACGGAGTAATTAGACATAGTCAATCCCCCTGGTCAAGTCCGATATGGATTGTATCAAAAAAGCGGACGCCTCCGGCAAGAAAAAATGGCGTATAGTTGTAGATTATAGGAAGATAAACGACAAGACTATTGACGATCGCTACCCGATACCTAACATCGAAGACATCCTAGACAAACTCGGGAAGTGTAATTACTAATGTGGTAACATTAGATTTAGCGAGCGGTTTCCATCAAATAGAAATGGACCCTCAGTCCGTACAAAAAACCGCATTCAACGTAGAGCACGGGCACTACGAGTACCTTCGTATGCCTTTTGGGCTAAAAACGCCCCAGCCACTTTTCAAAGGGTCATGGACCACGTGTTAAAAGATTTACAAAACCGCATATGCCTAGTCTATATGGACGATATAATTATCTTTTCCACCAGCCTTCAAGAACACATTTCAAATCTAAAACAAGTTTTTCAAAAACTAAGAGACGCGAAATTAAAAATCCAACTAGACAAGTCAGAGTTTTTAAGACAAAATGTCGAGTTTTTAGGGCACGTAATTACGCCGGAAGGAATTAGGCCTAACCCGAATAAAATAAAAGCCATTTCAAAATTCCCATTACCAAACACAGCAAAGGAAATAAAATATTTTTTAGGACTTTTAGGATTTTACCGCAAGTTTATAAAAGACTTCGCAAAAATTACAAAGCCGCTAACGAAGTGTTTAAAGAAAGGTACTAAAATAATACATGACAATGAGTTTAAAAATGCATTCGAACTTTGTAAGACAATTCTGACCAATGAACCCCTGTTACAATACCCGGACTTCGAAAAGCCCTTTATTTTAACTAGTGACGCTTCAAACTACGCCATAGGAGCCGTTTTATCCCAGGGCCCGATAGGAAAAGATAGACCAATTGCTTACGCAAGTCGCACGCTTAATGACGCTGAACAAAATTATAGCACAATAGAGAAAGAACTACTAAGTATTGTAAATTTTACAAAATACTTCCGTCCGTATTTATTCGGACGTAAGTTCACCATCATCACGGACCATAAACCACTCCAATGGGTAAATAACCTTAAAGAACCTAACTCTAGATTAATGCGCTGGCGCTTAAAACTCATGGAATATGATTACGAAATTATGTATAAAAAAGGCAGCGAAAATAAAGTTGCAGACGCCCTATCGCGTATAGAGATACACCCGATTGAAACACAATCAATGATAGGTAACGCGGACACTAGCGAAAACAGAATAACCGATGATTTTCCCGACATAGCTTTGGACGATTTAATAACGTTAGAAAATTCACCTATTGAACAATTAGACATAAATCCAGAGACAACAAACAAAAAAATAAACATAATTTCAGACGTCATAATAAAACAGAAAAACCCTTCAAATGAAACAGTACATTCCTCCCAATCGAACCCCACACTAAATATACCCATAACCGAACAACCGATAAATGGATTTAGGAACCAGATCATACTAAACGTAACAAGAGACTTAATAAAACCAAAAATTAAGCTTGAAAAACCTTTTAATGTTAAAGATCGAATAAAAGTGACATTGCCCATTCAAAATTTCGAAGAACATCTAGTAGAAACGTTTAAAAATTATATTAAACCAAATAAAACTTATGGCCTACTAATACAATCAAATTTTGTACACAATGTCATAATCAATTTACAAAAAATACTTTAACGATAAAGCATACAAACTTATTCAAACAAACAAAATAGTTAAAGAAATAGTTGACAAAGACGAACAATTAGAAACCATCCAAAATCACCATGAGACAAAAACCACACACAGAGGTATAACCGAAACAAAAACAGCGCTAACAAGAACTTATTATTGGCCCCAAATGACTAACCACATAACGAATTATATAAATAATTGTATAACTTGTCAATCAGTTAAGTACGAAAGACGACCCCCTAAATTTGAATTAAAACCGACCCCAATAGGCGAACACCCGTTCGAACATATTTATATTGACACTTTCTCAATAAGCGGACAAAAGTTCCTAATGGTAATTGACTCTTTCTCGAAGTTTGCACAAGCATACCCTATTCATCTTGTAACAACTGATATCTTAGATCAATTAATGATATTCTTTTCACATTACGGTATTCCCAAAAAACTAACCTGTGATCCAGGTACCGAATTCAAAAATAACCTATTTTCAGAGTTTTGCAAAAAACATAACATAGTATTACACCACGTCACAATCCGACATCCAAATAGTAATGCCCCAATTGAAAGACTACACTCCACACTCATAGAAGAATTACGAGCTTTAGAACTAGAAAGCCCAAGACAAAATATAAAACAATTAATGACCCTTGCAATATTAACATATAATAATACCATACATTCCTCTACACGCTACACACCTTTTCAAATCATAAAAGCAAACTTAGAGTTCGACACGCCTTTTAACCTCTCGGAAAATAAAATAATGTCAGATTATATTGAAAACCAACAAAGAAATATGAAAGTTATGAACGAGTTTATAAATAAACAAAATAACAAGGTAAAAGACTTAACCAGACAAAATCAAGACAGAACCGAATTCCCTGTATTTAAACCAGAAACTGAAGCTTTCTTACTTCAAAATATACGTAGAAAAATAGCCCCAAAATACAAAAAAATAATAATTGATAAAGACTTAGATAATAAAATAAAAACCAAAGATAATCGTATATATCATAAACAAGAAATTAAACCAATACGACTTAGATCTAAAGAAACATTATCTGTTTCAGATGTGGAAAATACTAGTATTCACTCTGCAAATGATGCCAGTACATCTACAAATTAAATTGACACCCTTAACTAACCCCCTACTGCCCTTCTTAATCAGTAAAGCCAAGGTAACGAATCATAAACACTCTTTTATAAAATATATTGATTTAAATCTTTTTATCGACCCTCTGAGAGCTATCGAAACAAACGAAAGATCGATAGTACCAATGATCGACAAAAAGGATGAACTATATCCCTCAATAAACGAAATTCATAATCACTTAAACTATTTGAGAGACAAGGCCCAAACAAAGTTAAACCAAATAAAACCCTCTTTCAACTTACGTACAAAACGAGGACTACTTAATATTGTAGGAAAAGGCTCCAAATGGGCCTTTGGTTTATTAGACTCAGACGACGCGGAAAGATACGACAATGCAATTAACACCTTAGACAAAAATCAAAAAAAAGTTACACCATGATCTTGAAAACTATATTACAATAATAAAAAGTTTTATGAATGAGAGTAAAGAGACACTGAACACGGTAATAAGTAATCAGGTCGTAATCAACAAAAAGATGAGAACATTGGAAAGCAATTTGAATAAATATACACTGTTCCTAAATATTCAAAATTATCTAGACGTAATGATAATTGATTGCCAGAATATAATTGAAATATTAGATACACTCGAAAACTCAATATTATTCGCCAGACTAGGGATAATACATAATAACCTATTGCCCCTAAATGAAATAAAACAAATGAAAAATGTTATACAGGAAATCTATAAAAATGGATTACCTACATTTAAGTTCGAACAGTCTTATTTAGAAATTATAAAAGTAGAAATTCATTACATACTAGACAAATTATGTTTCATCTTCCACATACCTATAACGGACGAGAATCTATATGATTATTATCACTTATTCCCGATCCCCGTTAACAATAAAATCATTGTACCCCAAAACCATACATCCTGATGAACTCGACAAACCATACTACTCCAGAAATCCATGCCCGATGGTTGAAGACCTGTGCGTGTACTTTGTACAACAACCACCTTTCCAGGATGATTGTATCCCACATGTACTTAGGGGAAATCAACTTAATAACTGCCCCACTATCCAGGTGCATAAAATCACATCCACCATAGTCGAACCAGTGGACGACGCCCACATTATAATAATACCTGCAAACAAAACAAAGGTACAGAAATTATGCCCTGAAAGTGAATTTGCTGAAATAAGCGAACCACATCTAATCTACCTACCACAAAGCTGTTCGATTCACATAAACAATTACAACTTCGAAAATAATGCCATTTCCATCCAAGGAAAACCCATCGAACTCCTACCTATTAGAACAAAAAAAATGTTATCACACAACGAGTTACCCATGGTACTACAGGAAGTACATACCGATAAATTAGACGATATTTATCGCGTTGCCGAAACCACTCACCTTCAGGACTTAGAAGAAATTCAAAAGCTTGGAACTAATGATATTTTACTTTATATTTGTATAACTTTAATTATTATCATATTATTATATATATTATACAGGTACTTATCAAAAAATAAAGATAAGATTACCCAGTTATTTGTAACCCATAATTCGAAAAATGATATCAAACAAGAAAACAAACCTACCCCTTTGTTTTCATCTTAGGGATGGACGAATTATGAATGCTAACTTGATATCATTTTTACGATTACAGCTTCTGCTGACATTGCAAAGCATAGTTTATAAATATATGTGACTGCGATTACCAAGGCAGATTTCGCTCATTGTTTGAACTGTACGTTACTTGTAAATTCAAATACGAATAATAAATTGCTTGTTTTTCGAATTATTTGCTTTTTAAAAACGAAGTATTTAACATCAAATACATAAATCGCGACCTCGGGAGGACGCCAGAAAATTTGTAAGCGGAACATAGTGATTTGTAAGCGGAACATAGTGGGTATATGACGGAAAAATGACAGACTGAAATCATATGTTTTAGTATATTTTTGATTGATGTAGTTTTTACACATAACGGCTTTTGTTCTGCTTGATGAAAAGTTAACAGTATTGTATGAAATATTAATTCCTGTTGGTCTTGGATGACAAAGCACACAATTTCATCTCTTGCCAATGTCATATTACTTATTAAAAAGGGCTTTTTATTTCTCTCACTTCTTGAATCGAATTAAACAACTAAAAAAATGCGAAACACAGAACCTCAGACATAGTTATTTAAAATAAATTACAAAACCAAGAATGAAGATTAGGTAGAAATGTCATATGTTTGAAGAAAACTATTTTTTCGACGATTTAAATGGTGACGTCAAGTTTTAAGGCGCTTAAAGACATTGCTGTAAGACGCCAGATGATCGCAAAAATATACCTTAAGTAGTTTTAGTCAATTCCCCTCTATGCTCTGTAAACGCATAGGATTATTTTGCACCACTTTCAGCTATGTTCAAATTTCACAAATAAATAAGCTTTTAAAGAGTCTGTATTTAAATTTATTTTAATATCAGAAATATGTTAAATTCACCGAATACGATTTAACATATTCTCTTTCATTGAAATTATTAAAGAAAGTACGTTGCTTAAAATTTCTTAAGTAATTTTAATAATAAAGTAATCAGTTTAACAATAAAAAATTTAACATTGCAAAATTTATTGACATTTTTGTCCCGGTGGTGTGTTGAAGCACGGGGCCCATTTTTGTGCGAGGGAAAATTTGAATAAGTTCATTCATTTTGACTTTAAACACCCGAGGAAAATAGGAATAACAACGGGCAGGCATTGGCCTGCTGAGAGATCTGCGTGAATATAACGGTAAAAAAGACCGCAACCATTCGTGTCTCGATTTTCGATTAAATCCAAATCAATTTTTGTTAGGTACTTGTCAGTTACACAGATTTACATTACGTTAAGAAAAATTTGCTAATTTATTAATTTATTTCTTATGTTCAGTTCTCGATCACAAAGTAACAACAATGGGCAAAAATAAATTACAATTTCTAAATTGATTTAGTGATTTAAGAATCACTAGACTAGATACGATACTAGATACCATAAATTGATTGATTATCCATGAATTAGATTTATGGTTGATCGCATAACGGATTGTGTAGAAATTAACGGATCTTGCACCACTGTCATCGAGCGTTGCAAATTGAATAATTTACTATAAAGGCGTAAAATTGTATTTTGCTTGCACAAACTGTTGTTTTCCGGGAGTTACAGTATATGTATAAATGTTTATTAATTAATTATTTAATAAAGGACTAGTCAGTATTTGTCTTATAAGCAACATAATTTTGCTTGTACCTAATATTTAAAAGAAGAAAATACTCCTTCGCAACCCTTCTAGTGTTTTTAAAACTAAAAAAAATAATTTTTAATGAGAATATTTGAGAAGTAACTGAGGCCTTTTTGTGAATTTGAAGCTAAATGTTTGTTTGACAAATTGTCCAAAAAATATATTTGTCACAATTATTATTATATACTTTGGAACTCTTGTCCGCATGTTTTGTCTGTCCATTACCCAGTGGTAGCCTTTTATCAGTTTAAACTTCATAATGACTAGTAGTAGTAGTAGCTACTTATTTTACTAGGCAAGTAGGCCACAATGGGCCCTTTTTACCTAGGGACCTACAGTTTAGCGTGAACTCCGAACCACGGTCCTCGACTGTCAACTAACCCACCGCCTGGGCCTGCCCGCCTGCACCGCTAGCAGAGTGGCAAACCTCCTGGGTAGGTCTCTTCGACCCTCCACCCGGGCTTGCCTCTCCGCCTGCATCAGGCTAGCGGCCTTCCCGGGATTGTCTGTTGACAGCCTACCGACTGTTAGATGAGCTATCGTTCATCCATCCAATTGCCGGACTCTCGCAGTGCTGCTTAACTTCACTGATCGAATATCGGAAATTAAACGGATGTCCATACCTCATCCCCTCATAATGACTAACGACCGAAATGGCGAACCGACCGCCGAAGCGCTCAAAGTAGTATAAAATTTCAGCGAACCTGTAACCTGCAACTAAAACATGAAACCGTTTTTCAAACTAAAAGAGAGTTGCACGAGCTTGTTACAATACGTCCGGACGAGCTCTTGAATATAATGACGAACGTTCCATTCACTGGTCTGTACGAAGCTTTAAAATATATAATGGGAATCGTGTCTTAGCTGTGACGTATACAAGGTAAACATCCTGTTATGTAGATATACATATTTTTTCTCATCGTAATTTATTTTATTTTATTTTTCTCAATAATTAGTTCTTATTTTGTTTTTTCTTAACTATTACTATCTCCATATCTTTTTTTAAATTTATGTTTCAGTCTTTTCAAAAGCATTTATTGTATCTTTATGTTTAATATAAAGATTTGTTAATAATTATTATAAAATGTTTCGTAGTATTTAAGAGCAATTGTCCTGTAATTTGGTGTTTTATAATGACATTTGAAAAATTAGTTTCTGCAATGTGGTATAAGCACCAAACCATAGCCTACTAATAAAAAAATGTTTTTTTTTCCTTTTTAAGCTAATTAAAAAAAATATTTTACCATATTGTAATACATCATTAAAAAGAGAATTAAACGTATTATCGAATGCAAAAAAATCCAATATGGCGTCCATATAAAAAAACGAAAGTTGTGGTCAGTATCTCAAAAACAAAAGACAATTTTGTTTCTGTTACATTTACTGTAAAGATCTTAAAAATGTGCCTGTACAACGTGTAAGTTAAAATGACGTAACACTTTAAATTAAGGAACTATGCGGGGATTTCGAAAATGCATGATTTTGTTTCTTCCCAATTATTTCAAAAACTTAAAAAAGTTACATCAAATCTCAATGCACTGTTATAATGCACAAAAAACTCTCTAAAACTTTGTCCATTTATCCGACTTTCTATCTTTAGTATTAACCGAGATAACAATACATGCAGGCTCAATTTGGGACACACTGTATTACGAAAACAATATAAGAGTATTTAGAAGTAATAATCTGTTGTATTTTTATTTCAAAATTAATATAAGTAGTTGTACTGTATCTACATACATACAATACAGTATATCTATTCAACTGATATAACATAGAATGTCGATCATTAATACCAACATGTCTGAAGGCCAATCATTGGTCTTTAGAAATGCTGATATTACTTTAAATGCCTCGAAGGTGAGATAGAATAACATGTATCACTGAACATTTGATTTTTATATCTTCTGAAATCATTTAAAATCATATAAAGCAATTCTTCACCAATATTACAGAGATGAAAATAAATTCAAAAATAATGGACTAATTCATTGACTTTCCTGTCAATAATGGAGTTGTAGTGTATTATATAGGGATGTGATCCATAACTAGTTATGAGAAAAATAAAACTTGCATTACACCATTTTACATCTGTGTTACAACAAACGTCTCCAAAAATTCAGATTATGCTATGATTACCATCCTGAAAATGGCAGCTACTTTTTGTTTTCGTTATCTTTTTTTGTACAGTTTCAACTGTGTAATTTAGCATATGACAGAAACCTTTTTGTGTTGGGTTTTGCAATTACATTAAAGCTATTCTGAATTATATCCCAGTGTGGTCGGTACAAGGATCAAACGGTTGTTTGCTATTTTCCAGCCCAGCTCGGTAGGATCTTGATGAACTTGTTGATACACCCGATACAAGAACTATTGCCTGCTGCACTCGGAAATGGTAATGTCCTAATTCTTGATTTCGATAAAAATTCTGCAAGAAGTATTCTCCATTCAGCAGGTCTTCTTTGTTGAACACTTTCACTTATTTAGGCAGTCTTTTTCTCTAATAAGAATATTGACTTTTCCTTTATGGGACAATGCCGTGCATTCAGTTATTGCATAAATTAATGAGATGAGCTTGCTGCTATCTTCCAGTAACGCTGTCTATCATTATTGATGTTGAATTGTCGAAAACCTGATCAGAAAAGCAAGAAATCTACATGTGTTGCAATTAATACGACTAAAAGAGTTCTTTCCTGCGATGCGCTGCTGTTTTCGGCACTCTACAATTAATGCAAACCCAGAGGACACTATGACAACAACAGAATCACCATCAGCTTACTATATGCAAGTTATATTCGCTATTATAAAGATGGTTCATTATTGCAGATATTAGTTAATAAACACACATCTGTAAAAATCAAAATTTCTTTCATGTCAGATGAACCACAGATTCGTTATTTGTGGTTCAGCGCTTTTTGACAAATAATATTTTTTTTGTTAACAAGGAAGAAAATGATGAATAAGATACAACAAAATACTTAAAGATAGTCCTAATGTAGGTAATATTTTTGAAGTTTTGAAAATGAAAAAAAATAAAATAAAAATGTTATTATTGATTTTTTAAGAATGCGACTCATAAAAATCGACAAAAGTAGCTTTGATACAAAAAACTTCTGTATCAAAAAGACAATCATTAATTGACAATATCGATTTTGAGGAAAAAGTGTAAAACATCTAGCATTGATTGGTCGACTTTTGAAATATGAACAAAATTTTAAATGTTGGTCTATTTTTTCAGGAATGCGATTTTCATAAAAATCGACAAAAGTAGCTTTGTATCAAAAGACGATCATTAATGTACAACATTGCATTGGTGTAAAAGAAAACATGTAAAAATGACCCACACTTCGTTATTAGCGATTTCTCAGTAAATTTTATTTTGCATTGGATACACCACATTTATAATTTTTTGATTGAGATTTTGATGGTATGCAACTTTGACCCCACAACAGAATTATACTAGCAATTTGTTGTTCTATTTTGTCATTTAAGGTTCAATTACGTCTTTCCTTTAACAGCAATTTTAATTAATTTCATATAATCAAGACCCCGGTTGTTATACCTACTTTCTGAATTCATAAGAATTTCAATGCCGACTACTTTCGGTACCGCATCATTGTGTATTGATTTATAGAATTGATTCTAAATTAAAAAAACTTTTAAATATCTGAGTTGATTAAAAGTTTATTATTAAAATTTTTTAATAAAAATATTATAATTACGAGTAAGTGACGTCTTTGTACCACACGTGCCTTAACAGTTTTAATCTTAGTTAAACAATGTTTTAACACTCGACTTTTACAAGCATTCGCTCGTAAAAAGGATTATGCCTTTAACGTCAACTTTTGTTTGTTTGTTACTTCATATCTTGGGATATATCTCGGATCGAGTGTCGGATATATTGCAATTTTCAACTTCAAGCTTTCGTGGAAAGTTTCGTACACATTTCGGATGCTTTAGGTTATAAAACAATTTGTTTTGTATTTTCCGATTTCCCTAAATAAAAATGCTAATATTGCTGTAACAGAAAAACACATTATATTTTTTTTTATCACAAATTTATTGTAATTTCACGTCACTGCAGTTTTCTTGTTATATCATCATGACTGATTCAAAAAGTAACGATTTACACAATTCTTTTTTATGAAAAATGCTAGTACAGCAACTCAAACCAGACAGTCCTGAAATTAATGAGGAAACAAAAGTTCATCAGCGAAAATATTTGTTTCAACCAAGAATGCTTAAGACACGACGTCCTTACTCCGAAGTATATTTCACTAAAAGCAAAGTCCAACTCTACACCTACTAAGTAAGCTATCCATACTGCCCAGAAATTTGGTCAAAAGAAAATGTCAAGCTTCTTTCTCGGAAAACGAATATAATACTCCATTATATTAAGAACTCATAAACCCCATATGGTAGAATTTGATTTGTTTGATAATTATGTTAGAAATAAAATTAGCGGATTAATTTTTGTAACATATACAACATAAAACAAAAAAATTAAAAACCTTACAAAATTAAAAACTACTAGCAATGAGATTACCACCCATAACAGCAATAAGGTTCAGTTCAGTGATAAAGTTATAAATTATTCAAATAGGTATGTAATTTTCTAATAAAGAACTAGATCTATTAAAGATAGGCCCTAAATATTCACATCTTGTAAAAAATTCATCTGTAATGTAGAAACACTTGTAGTCGAAAAAGAACAAACACACCTCACAAAATCAAAAATTTCTAATATATAATAATTCCAGAAAATAGTTTTTTAGTATCTTTTGATGTTTCAAATATGTTTTCAAATATTCTTCTGCTGAAAAATGTAAGTTACTTACATTGGATCATCTAGACAAATCACATGTAAACGCCGTAATAAAAAAACGAAATAATATTAGCCTTAGATCTATGCCTAAGTCAAAATTATTCGCAATATAATAATAAATATTACCCACAGAACATGGGATTGGCAATGGGATCTCCACTGAGCCCTTTTAGCAGATATTTTTATGTCATATTTAGTAGGAAAGATAATAAATTCCCATTTAACAAAAAAAAACATATAACATTTTGAAATGATGTGTTAGTGTGCTTTACAGACACCCGTAGATATTTAAAAAACTTTTTTAAATTATATAAACACTCATCATTCTAATATTAGATTTACAGTTGAGACAGAAAAAAAATAATAAAATAAGTTTCCTGGATTTAACTTTATCACATAGTAATAATAAAATTAGCTTCAATATTTACAGAAAATCCATATTCACAGATGCCTACTACAATTTCAAATTATTCATTCAACCCCAAATCTCATAACTCTATGATAAATAGAGCTTTATCACTACCCCTTTCAGAAGATCATTTAAAAAATTGAATTGAACACTATAAAAACAATAGCCTTAATCAATGGTTTTCGAGAAATTACTGTCGAAAATTTAATTAATAAAAAACAATTCAATTGGCTTGTTGTAGTATTTACCCGTACATTAAAAACTACGATACTAATAAACATGCATCTTTAAGATACTTTGATACAATTTCAGAAAAAAGTTGCTGACATATTGTCAGAACATAATCTAAAAGTTAATTTTAAATCAGAGTCAAGGTTTTCAGACATTCTGTATAATGCTAAAGTCAAAACCAACAAATTGAGCAACCAGAAGTTTATAAATTGACATGTCCGAATTGTAATACCTTTTATGTGTGTCAAACTGGTCGTTCGTTTAAAATTATATATAAAGAACACCGACGCTCCTTTAGACTCCAATAAACAGACTCAACATTTTCAAATCATATTTTAAAATCAGGTTATACTTTTTCAAATTTAAACAATCTTAACATATTACATGTAAATGAAAAAAACTTTAAACTAAATTTACTAGAATTCATAGAAATTATCTACTGAACGTTGAACAACCAGTTGGTTTTATAACATACTACACGTTTTGATATATTTAAGTTGTAACCGTTCTATCCAAATTTCTGTATTTATTAATTTACCTGTCACCTGTCACCTGTTACACCTGTTTTTATAAAAATTCCCCAGCATAGTAAATATTACTAGGAAATATGGAAAGATATGGCATCAAAGGCCTTGTACTAAAATGGTTTAGGGATTTTTTAACCTATCGTAGACAGGTTACTAAATTTAACAATGAGCTTTCATTTGCAATAATTAATGACTTTGAAGTAACCTATAGTAGTGTTTTGGGGCCTCTCCTTTTTTAATATACATTAATGATATAAACTCACATTGTCCATGCAATTTCATTAACTTATTTGCAGATGTTACTCTACTATCTATTTCAAGTCCTGATCTAAACGAAACTATAAATAAAATGAATCACTCTCTAACATTGATTTGCAGTTATCTTAATAAAAATAAATTAAAATTAACTACTCAGAAGATAAAAGCCATGATTCTTACAACTTCTTAAAAGTACAGTAACATAGATTTAACTCGATACATTTATATTGACAATAATAAAATTGAATTTACGACTGAATTTAAATATTTAGGCAATATTCTTTCATTTAATGCCCATTTCAATAACATGTATCGAAAGAAACTTCACTATTTTTCAGAGTTACACAGTGTTTATCACTAGAATCCAGGGTTACCGTATATAAAATAGTATTATCCAACTTCACTTTGACTATTGTGCAACTCTACTGGTTTCATTTAATCAAAATAAAGTAGCTTCACTTCAGACGTTACAAAATTGTGTTATGGGAATTAATCTTAAATATAATCAATACACTAATATAACATTAATGCTTGACATGTTATAATGGACTTCTGCTTCCTTAAGATTACATGAAAATGATAATTATATTCAAGCTATTAAACAATCTTTTACCTTCTCACTTTAATGAACTTATCGTATTTATTTCAAAAATTCATGACCATTATACAAGAAGTATCAATAACCTTCAATTACCTTTCGAACACAATGAACTCACTTTTTTACAAAGAATCAGTGACGACAATAAACTACCCCTTAGTGTGAAGAGTACGAACACACTTGGTCAATTTAAAAGATTATTTATGGACCACATCACATCAGAATACTCATTTACCATATATTATAATATTTGCTACATTATAATACCGACTATGCATTTTATTACATATGTATTGTAACTTAGGATTCCTATTTAAATAAAGAGTTATCATTCTTTTTATTATTATAGCCCTCAATAATGTAATAAAAAGAGATCACCCATAACACCCTTATTTGTTAACCTAATTGTTAACCTAATTGGCTCATAAATCGGAATTTAAAATTTCCCATCTGTCTTGAAGTTACAATAAATTAGTGATAATAAACGAAGTAAAATGTGTTTTTTTGTTATATCATCATGACTGATTATCACAAAGTAACGGCTTACACAATTCAATTTTTGAAAAATGTCGATAGAAAAATCGGTGACATTGCCTAAATAAATGAAAATATAAAGCAACTGATGCTCTACTGTCGATGTATCCGGAAGTGGTCAATGATCTTAAAAAAAAAAATAAAAAACTGATAAATTTTCTTGCAGAATCGTTTTATGTAGACACCATTTATTTAAATAAATGATGATTTCTCTCGACTACAGATAATCATGGGTACAAGAAGATTATGCATATTTTGATTAATTAGTTTTAAAATTAATATTAGCGCTCTTAATTGTATTGTAAATGTGGCATAAAACCACTATGAGAACTACACATGCTCCATCAGGCGTGAACAAGGAACTAATTTGCGTTCGAGCCACTATAATATTAGAACCGAAATTACAATTATTATTGCGACTTCAGTCGTGAAATAATTGTTTTTCTTTAGTTATCATCAGTAGAAAATGTCTTGGAAAAAAAGTGCCATCTAGGATATTAAATTATATGAAAGAAATCAAAAAATCATAGTAGGCATTTTTTTAATTAAAAAATTTTATTAACAAAACTTGTTCGAAATCATTCAGAAACCCTGAATCCGAGGTTTAGTTAAATTTTAAAGAAAATGAGGTTTTGATGAAAAAAATTCCAGTCCCAAATTTCTCGTTCTGATAAGCACGCTCTGACTCCTTTGTTTCTACTAAAAGACAATTTTGTAAATGTCAGATTAGTTATCAAGTAAATCTGTTGGCATTCTGTCTATTTTTTTGTATTCTAGCATATTTTATTTCAATTAAAATGCTTACAACTGCGGAAAAAGTGGAAATTGTTAGATTAGTTGGTGATAATTCTCGTACAGCGAGGGAAGCTGCTACAGAATTTAATAATCGACATCCAGATCGACCCCCAATAGACCATGTAAAAGTTTGTCGAATTAATAATTTATTCAATAGAACTGGCAAAGTGTACAACAAACAAGAACAACGTGTGAGGGATCATATAAGAGATGCAGAAATTCTTCAGATTGTGAGAGAAAATCCAAGGTGTAGCCTAAGGAGAATGTCCACAATTTTGAATGTACCCAAGGATACAATTTGGCGATGCTTCCGTCGAAATAAATTATGTCCCTTCAACCCTGTTTTCTTACACACCTTAGAAGGAGACGAAGAAAGGCGGCTGGAATATTGCTTTTGGTGTCAGGGAGAGTTTTTGAACAACCCTAATTCTTTTTAAAATAATTTATTCTCAGATCAAGCGACATTTACAACTAATGGCACAGTTAACTCTCAAAATACTCGAAATTGGTCCGTTGAAAACCCTCATTGGGTTGTAAACTGTCGACGCCAGTATTCAGAAACGGTGAATGTGAGGTGCGGTATTTTAAATGAACACATAAATGGGCCATATTTCTTTGAGGGAAATTTAATTGCCGCTTATTGCTTATTGCATGTACCAATCTGATATTTCAACTTGATGGAGCAACAATCCACAATGCAATGGTAGTACGGAATTGGCTAAACGACAACTTTCCCGAGACGGATTGGAAGAAATAGCCCTTTTATTAATTGGCCTCCGAGGTCACTTGACCTCACGCCCTTGGACTTTTTTGTGGGGTTTCTAAAGAATGAAGTCTACAAAACGCGCTACGAAATGACTACAAATGCAGAACCGGATTAGGCAAGGTTGTGCTGAAATTACGCCTGCAACCCTCCGAAAAGTTATGAACAACAACAGAAAGCGAATTGAGGTATGCATTAGGGCTGCTGGAGGTTTGATAGAACATAATATTTAATTTTTTTGTTGTATTTATTATTCATTTGTGTAAATTGTGTTTCAAAAAAATAAATTTAGTAACAATTTTTATTAGAAATGCCTATTGACTATATATATATATATATATATATATATATATATATATATATATATATATATATATATATATATATATATATATATATATATATATATATATATATATATATATATATATATATATATATATATATATATATATATATATATATATATATATATATATATATATATATTTATATATATTAATATATATATATATATATACATATATATATATAATATGTATATATATATATATTAATATATATATATACATATATATATATATATACATATATATATATATATATATATATATATATATATATATATATATATATATATATATATATATATATATATATATATATATATATATATATATATATATATATATATATTATTTTTTCCGGGTATACTCCCGGTAGGTAGATAGGCTAAGGGGGACCATGGTTGCCTTGAGTGACGTTTCATGCAGAATCTCATCTGTCATCTTCGGGTTCCTAACAGATAACTGCTTACTGCGGCTTCTGGTTACTCGAACTGAAATGACAGTCACGCGGGAGTATACCCGGAAAAACGGGTTAACATTCACCACCCGCGAAAACCTGAAAAACAACATATATATATATATATATATATATATATATATATATATATATATATATATATATATATATATATATATATATATATAAACAGAAAGGAGTTAGACGCTGGTTTAATTACATTACAGTAAAAAAACAATGATTCAACGGGTTACGCCCTGAAAAAATTGCACGGTGGAAAATGCAAAAATTGCAAATGGCAGAAAGATGCAAACCGTGGACACGTGTTTCTGACTAATTGGTCTTCATCAGCACGGTGTAGCCGAGTTAAAATGATGAACAAAACTCAAAAAAGACACTAAAGGAAAACCACTGACAGGGAGCCAGTCGCACCTTTGTGGCTTCCACTTGGATGGCTCCGGTATGGGAGCATCGTCCAAGCATCGCACACGCGGGCAACTATAGCAACCTGCGTGGGATTCCCGGACCCAGGAAAATGAATATGAACAGAGAAAGGAGTTAGACGCGGGTTTAATTACATTACAGTAAAAAAAAAAAAACAATGATTCAACGGGTACTCCCGCATAAAGAAAATTGCACGGTGGAAAATGCAAAAATTGCATTGCATTGCATTGCATTGCATTGCAATTATGCGGGGTACCCGTTGAATCATTGTTTTTTATATATATATATATATATATATATATATATATATATATATATATATATATATATATATATATATATATATATATATATATATATATATATATATATATATATATATATATATATATATATATATATATATATATATATATATATATATATATATATATATATATATATATATATATATATATATATATATATATATATATATATATATATATATATATATATATATATATATATATATATATATATATATATATATATATACCATCCCGAAGCCTCAGTGTATTCAACACACTATTTTTAACTGATTCTATTGTTCAAAATATAATTTCACGATTCGCTCTCTTCCATGGTTGATATTCGGGTTGTCCTTGTCATTTATATAAAATAGTTCTTGTCTAATAATGTTAAAAATGTCAATATATTCTGAAAATAACCTGTTTCATTTATTGCCACCACAGATGTTTTGCACTTTTAACATTTTTTAACACTGTAAGAGGGTAACTCTTAAATTAGTACTATTTATCTGGGTTCGGTTTCGATATTCGGCGTTAACAAATGGTTTTATTCCTGTGACTGGCATTTAAAAAAATCGTTTCTGTTACAAGTCTAAATATAATCATAAAATAATTTCCTAAAGTTTGAATAGTATCTCAACAAAGAACCTAAAATCTTTTACCTAGTATATTACTAACTAGCAGTCTGTCCTTAACTCGTTTTGACTTTTAACAATTTTTTAAATCTTTATTGCAAACTGCAACTTCACCGAGGCAGTAGGTATTTATGTTCCTGTGTTATGTTCTCTTAGGTGTATATGGTAATTATAGTTATTCTGAATATAAATTGCTCGATATAAATTGTAAAGGGTTCGTCGCCTACAGGTACAAGCTACTAAAGCTTTAACATTTTTGCTGTTATCTAGCCAACCATATTCATAAACTATCTGAATTTTAATAAAATGTAAGATTTAGCCGTAAAATTATAAAGTTACATAACTATTACCACATGTATCATGTACCTAATGAAAATAAATTCATTATATACATATATATTACTAAATGAAATTGGTCTGTTATTATTTAGACAATTAATGAGAGCGCTACACTACTATTATAATCTAATTATTTAAAAAGTTTACTATTTTTTACTATTTTCGTAGGAATGAAGGTACCTCTCAAGTATCTACATATATGATGTGGGTCGATATATTGATAATTGCTTTGATTATTGGAATAATTTTGAAACTTACTTATATAGTAACATTTTATGTTATATAATTTGGGTTTGCTTCTAGTTACATTTTTATTTTAGACATCAATCAGTTATATTTCAACCCTGACAAACGCGATGAAAGCGAAGAAAATATTTGGAATCTGCTCAGGAGTCTGTATATCGATTAGGAAGTCGCTGTGGTGATCTTCTGAGATACTTGGCTCTTCATGTCCTCGAATATTTCCACGATGCTAAAAAAATCGTGTCTGTCCTCTTTGATATAAGAAAACTGTCTGGACGGTATGCCTTGTCAGTCATTTGATAATGCACACGGTCGACTGATTTTACACAATAAACACTAAACGTAATGTACTCGACATTCAGGGCAGAGATGTCAAGTAGCAACAAGACACAGAGTATCTAGGTCTACCCTTACATACAAATCCTATATTCGCACTATCCTAATCTATGCTTCACCTCACCACCCACATTCTAAAGACTACAACTAACATAAAAAGAATAAATCCTTCTACAAGACATGCACGTCATTTCCTCAAGTAATTTAGACTTGTGACAGCTACTACCAAATTTATTTATATATTTAAAAATTTTCTCTTTAGGCATGAAAATGATAAAGATGTACGTTGCAGCCATTAGCTTATTGTTTAGCTTTTTGTAAAAGATTCCTCGCCACTTGCATGTAATAGTGTCATATTGTTGCTTTTCTATTTATAAAGTGTCTATTTACTCTCCTTTTCTTATGATAGATTGTTCCACCACAGATTGGTCCGATGGTCTGTGCTTTCACAATGATGAAATCAACAACACACAAGAATTCCGATATATTATCCAACTCGAGTATCCTGTACTCAAATTTTATTGGCATTAGCATTTTTATTGTAAATGTATAGTGTAAGAAACCGATATCGTGACGGGACGTGCATGGTAAGATGCGACATGAGGGCGGGAAATGTCTAACACATGACATCTTCCGTCTTTTACACCGCTTACATTAATGAGAGAACGATGATTGTTGTTTGTGTTGGCACGTCACCGAGGCGGAGTTTATTTAGCTTACATATTTAGCTTTAGAGCCGCACTTAATTTTGTTACCGATTCGTTCTAGCAGTGCGTTATAGGATATATTATAAGTATAATATTATAAGATAAATAATAATTATTTAATATCTGTTTATTTGCTGGCGTGTTTTTTGAAAATAATTTAAGAAGGTTATCGTATTGCAGTGAGTTGTGTAATAGTGTAATATGCCGTGTTTTTGAAAATAATTTAAGAAGGTTATCGTGTTGCAGTGAGTTGTGTAATAGTGTAATCTAAGTAATAATTATTTTATATCTGTTTATTTGCTGGTATGTTTTTGAAAATAATTTAAGAAGGTATTTGATGTAAAAATGTTTCGACCGTGGGAAGCCTCTACGTCTACACCTTATTGTGTTTCTGAAAATGAAAGTGATTGTTATTACAGTGATAAAGAAAATTAAACTTCATTGGTGTTTTCAGTAAGAAAAAAATCGGCTACATTTGAACGAGCAAGCGAAACAAATTTGCCTTAATGTTTACCATAATCTTTTGAAGCGACGAGCTAATGACCCTAATTTGTATGATTTAGATGTACTAGGTGAAACAGCATCTCTGGCTAATGTTCCCCGTCCCACAATACACAAACTGGTGAAAGAAGGTGCCCTAGACAACAATGATCCGTCGCCGGTCGATCGAAAACTCTGCACCCGTCGTTAGAAAAACTTTTAAGAACTTTAGTTTACGATGCGTATCAGAAAAATGAAATCCCAGTTATAGACGTGGTATACAGAAAATTAAAAGAAATGGATTATCATCTAAAATGTACCAAAAGAATTTTAGGAACTTGGCTAAGAAAAATTGGATTTAAATATCAAACTAATAATAAACGCATGGCGATTATGAAAAGTATATGAATGGTAGATTGGCGAAATTCATATCTCGAAGAGATAAAAGAACTCAGAAGGAAAAATAGACCAATAAAACTTGGTATGATACTCATGACACCGAATAAAAGGATGAACTGATAGATTTAGGAAATGTCAACTAATCTCATTGCTTCCTAATAAAGGGGACTTGGTTGATTATATTACATTGTGGATCAGCTGATGGATGTGTTGATAATGCATTGAAACTGTGCGGAAAAGACATGGAAGACTGTAACGTGGATTACTACAAGAACATGGAGGAAGTAATAGTAGTTCATCTGAAAATGAAGAAGATGGTGACAAGGGCGAGGATTCAGAGGGAGAGGTGCTTTCGTAGTTCAGTGCTTGAGAAACAGTTTTTTTCAGGATGTTATTATTTATTAATGTTATTGTTTTTTTTTCATTATGACAAAAATATGTCTTTCTGTTTTTATTATAGTAATAACTTTACTACCTATTAGAATTTATTTTTAGTTTATTTATTCAGAAAAATATTTGTTTGTTACTATTTTGAAAGTACAGTTTTTGTTTTTATTTTGTTTTCAAAGGTTTCTTGTTATTTTTTAAATGATTTCCTTATTATATACCCATCCTTTCCTGGCAAGAAATGTTCATACCTCCTCGCGGTTCTTGCTGTGTAGTAACAATTTATATTAAGCGAACTTGAATACTATAACTGCTGTATGTGTAGTCAATACTTTAAACTCAATACTTTTATTTCAGGTTAATATTTTTTTGTACAATTCTTAAATTGTTGCTAACTAAACTTAACACAAAAACCTACACTGAAAAGTAAACGAGCGAACAATACAGTTAAATCCGGCTCTGCATTCCGTAGAGTCTTAGCCCGCAGGTCCCGTCACTATATCGGTTTCTCACATTATAAATAAGATAATTCGAAAAAACCAACGCGCCTTAATTATTAACATTGACTAACATTCACTTGGTTGTTGTCGTAGTTATGAAAACACCTTCAAAACGTTTAGCTAACCGAACTTAAAGCTAAAATTTAAAATCAAAGTAAAAACGACGTGACTGACGATTTAACAGTCAAATCAAGGTTGTGGAACCGTCATCAAAGCCCCCGTTTAGCTATCAAAGTGTATAAGTTATATTGTGCTATTTTGGGTTTCAAAGTTTGACCGAAGTTCTATACCAATGTACATGTTTTCCGTACTTTAAACTAAATTGACTACATATGAGAACAGCTCGACTTCCATCACCAGACTCATGAGGTTTGGCACTAGATAAGGAATGAACACTTAAATGGTCTACTCTTCCGGTTAGCAACTTCTTAGCCTGGGTGATAAAAGTGATATTTTTCATGTTCTTTCCAAAACTTCCAATAAAATAAATGATACTTTACAGTTTTCAAAAGTTAGTACTGTCTGGTCGGGGAAAGAAGACCCGTGGAAAGAATATGATTTCTTTATTCCATTCACAAGTAAGTCTAAATGAAATAAACAAATCAGTGCATGGCAAATTTTTGTGATCGTTTGCATCTGTACCTACTCATTGTGAGAGATATTATATTTCTAGTATATAGTTTCGCAGAAAGCTGGCGACTTATCGGAAATACTCTCCTTTGCCGCACCAGGCCTTCTTTCGCCGGCTGGACAGTATTGGATTAGGATATGAATTAGACGCGCCAGAACAAGATTGTGAATTTATAAGTAAGCCTGGCCAAGCGATGGTAGATTCAGGGTCGGGCGCAATACCAATGCCATCGCGCGCTTGTTTACGATGACGATAACACGACACACTTCAGTTGTCATCTGTCGGTCGATGCATAGAGTACTAATAAATAATAAATAATGTTGAGCGTAAAGAGTAGAAAACGACCGTACGCTGATAAAGTGAATAAATTTATCGGTGAATTTCCGGATTTATTCTATGATGGATGTAAAATAATTTGTAAAGTTTGTGATCAAAACTTAATGTGCTGGAATAAATACAGCTGCAAAATTCATGTCAATAGTAACCGGCATAAAAATTTAAAAAAATGGCTTCTTTGGAACCTCAGTTGATGTTTGATTTACTGTTAATGCTGATTGCCTGTGATGTTCCCCTGCGCATATTGGATAAACCAGCTTTCAGGAGTTCTGGAATAAATACAATCCCCAGGTGAATTTACCAAGTCATTCATCGTTACGTAGATATGTACCAAGTGTTCGTGAAGACATTGTAAATAGGATTAAATGTGCATTAAAAAAATACACGGTTGTGGTTATGTGTTGACGAGATGACAGATTGTATTTTAAATGTTATAGTACATGTACTCGACCCTGTTAAACCAACATTTCTACTTTTACTAGCTAGCAAAAGACTAACTGCGTGTACTGGCGAAACAATTACGCAGGTGGTGTTGGAGACTTTCGAAAAATTTGAACTGTCAACAAGTCAAGTGTTGATGTTTGTGACCGACGGTGCTGCGACAATGCGTTTGGTGGGCCGTTTTCTTCAAAGAGATGATTGTAGGTTTTTACATGTTACGTGTAAAGTGCATGCGTTCCATCTTGTAGCAGAAACGATTCGAAAATGTTTTCCAGAGGTAGATGCATTAATAGCAAATACAAAAAAGTATTTCTCAAATCTCCTAAACGGCTTCGAGCATTTCACACACTGTGTCCTGGTATTCCGGAACCACCAGAGCCGATTCTTACACGTTGGGGAACGTGGTTGAGGGCAGCTTTTTATTATGCTGAATATTTTCAACAAATAAAAGCTGTGATACTACAGTTCAACCCTAACGAGGCTGCAGCTATTAAGGAAAGCCAGACAAGCTTTCAAGATGTTTCCCTTGACACAGATTTAAAAACTATTTATAACAATTATAGAGGACTACACGACGCAATGGAAAAATTGCAAAATACTTCGTTGTCGTTAGTGTAATCGCTGCAAATAGTGGACGACGTAAATACACAGCTACAGACTATAAATGACGCAAAAAATAAGCCCGTTATTAAAAAATTCGATAGTGTATTACGGAAAGATCCCGAATTTACCAAATTAAGACAAATTTGTGATGGTGCATCTACAGCTGCGTTAAGTGAGTTCACAGAGTGTTTGACTTATGCCTGTATTACTTCCGTAGATGTCGAACGGTCTTTTTCAAAATACAAACATATTTTTCACCACAGCGAACATCGCTTACTGAGACAACTGTAGAAACATATCTGATGCTACACAGTTATTATAGAAGTGCTCCAGTTTGTGATAACGACAACCAAGCTACTTCATAAATCTGCTTAAGATGAGTTTTGTACAAATTTTTATAAAGTGTACCAGTACTAATAAAATTTATTTCCATTTATTTTATTTATTTATTTATTTATTATTAGTTATCACTTAGATATACAATGTACATGTGTGAACGTCATTTAACAGTTTAATAATAATGTGCAGCACTAAGCTTACAAAATATAAGGAAATACATAAAGAAGAATTTAAAGCAAACGAAATAGTACAAAAACATACATCACAATATATAAAATATTTTTGTTTTTATTATTGTACTTATTCAAGTATTATGATATGATGCATACCCAGTACGTCTCTGTAGGATTAATGACCTTGGCCAGGCTTAGTTATAAGTTATAAGTGAGGCTTAGTGTACGAGTGGTAAGGACTCACCCTGGAGTTCCGAGTTTAATCCCTGGTCGAGAAGCTAGGATTTTAGAAATTAATCCTAGCATACTCGATCATTAGATGTGCCCTTTGTCTCTAAATGTGTAGCCCTCTCCCGCACAAGATATCTTAAGGTATCTTTAGGGATACAGGGGGTTGGTTGTATTACCTGTGGTGTTTAATTTTTGATTAAAAAAACCTTTCCAATTTAGTATCCTCCAGTTTAGTTTAGTGATATCAATGTATTATAAATGTATGAATTGTATAAATAAATTCTTTCCTTAAATACAATGAATTTTTCCATTTTCCTCATTGATCAAACATTTAACGACTATTATATATACTTTTAAGGTAACAGGTCAGTGAAATTAGTTTTTCTAGGTAATTTTCTCACATTACTGGTTTACGCTAAATACTTTTATAATAAAGCTGAAAAGCTGATGATTTCTTTTTTTGTTATTATGCCAAAATTTAGCATTACAGTTACAATAGAACTTAAATGGCAAATAAAATATTTACCAAATACTTATAAAGTATAAAGGTATGTTTTTAAAAGAATGAATATTCTGAAATTGCCACAAATTCCTTTTAGGTTTAATTAATTCAATGTTACCACTAAATTATATAACAGTACACAGATTTCATTAGTTATTAATCTTATATCTAGCGAGACACTTACTTCAATTGGTCTAGAAAGTAATCCAAAAGAAAATTAAACCTAATAAAAAAGAACACACAATCACATTATTCATTTATATGTATCTACACACAAATATTCACAAAGTATTGAACACTGAATGTTATTTTCATAAATTTTATTTAACAATTTAACGCACGTGTACCGTTTCAACTAAATAGAAACCAACAGTATCACAACACGAACCAGCTCTTCAGCAACTGCTGAGAACGGCGGCCAGGAATTACATCGTGCCGGCCTGACCCCGTTCATTGTTGCCCACAGCGCTTTAGATATATACGGCGAAATTCTTTACCTTACATATCAACTTTCTTTTATCAACTAATTGTTAATAAGTATATGCGTATTACTAGAATACGGCCAATACACAAATCTATTTGGTAAAGTAAGTCATTTTCTTAGAATTAATCATTGAAATCGACGCGACTGGCTCGACTGCACTCAGCGCACTTTAGGGGATGTACACGATTAATGTGATTTAATGTATCTCAAGTTAAGAACTGAGAAAGCCGTGTTTTCTTCGCTTGGGAGGTGCCTGGAAGCGTAGGAATTACAAATCACTTGCCGTGGACTTAGTGAAAAGTTATTGATAATAGTCTTGAATGATATATGTACAGGGTGTTTCCGATTTAAAGTGACATAGTGTTATGAAAGGTAGAGCACTTTTAGATGAGTTCAAAGCATTTCCAAACTTACCCTTGAATGTTAACCGTTTTTGAGATACAGGACGTTTTATGGTTTTTGACTGAAACTGCAGTCGGTCATATCTTGAAACGGCTGTAACTATCTGGATAAAATTTGGTATAAATATTATACTTTTTTAGTCCATAATTTATTTTGGAAAAATTCCAGGATCAGGCTCAATTTACGATAACATCACTCTGTGTATCATTTCTCGGTCAACGCTAGTAAACGTTTAAAAAGTGAATGGACCAGTATTTAAAATAATCTCATAATATTTGAAACACGTTTATGGTTACTCGCCAATAATTTTTTTAAAAATATTGATTGGCCAAATATAAATTCTACAAATAAGGTAATCAACTAGCTACTAGCTAACGTCACTATTTTATTAATATTACTTAAATACCGTGCACTAATTAAGGGTATTAATTTTTTTTGTACAAGAAATACACATTTATTGAAAAATTAATGGTTCGTGCAGGATTGGACTAGCTTAAAATCCCATGATTAAATACATTTTACTTAAATTTGTCATTTATATTATGTACATCATTTTTGAAATACAATTATAAGAAATTTTTCATGTTTATTACTAAATTGGAATACCTTTGAGAATGTATGATTTGGTATACGGCGATTTGGAAAACGTTTATACTTTTTTGCAGCCCACCCATTTTTGTTACAAAAACCATACACAAAAATTTTCTCTTAATGACTTAACAGAGCCGTGTAGAAGGTTAGCTGGGGAAGTTTATTTATATATTTTTTAGACATTTTGCCAGATTTATTACAAGGCATCAATACTAGGAGCATGTGGTTTCAGCATGATGGTGCTGAATTCCATTTTTCTGTACCTGCCAAAATCATCTGAATTAGCATTACCGCAACAGATGGATCGGTCGAAGAATTCCGGTTTACTGGCTACCAAGGTTTCCTGATTTTACACCTCTGGACTATTTTTATGGAGTCACTTCAAATCAGAGATGTACAACGGTACACTGAAACATTTATTGGAAAAAAATTTTTATGTATGTGATAACATTAGAAATAACCCTGAAAATCCTTTTAAAACATTCTTAGAAATGCATTGAATCTGGCGGTGGTTATTTTGAAAATCTATTATAATTTTTATTATAATTGCATCGTTCTGTTAATCAATTTGATTTTTTTTAGTTGTAAGTGTTATAAGTTGTTGCTTAATAAATTCAATTTTGACTTTATTTTTCAAAATAAAATTGCCAGCCTTCATCTTTAATATACTAGCATTATTTGTTATAGGTGTTTAATAATTGTGCTTGCTAATACAAGCCTCATTATTAACATTTTTTTTTCATGAAAGAATGAAGATCTGAAACTTAAAAAAATTTAGAAACGCTGAATAAAAAAAAATAACCTTCTTATCGACATTAACAAAAAAATTAATGTGCTCCTATGACATGAATAGAGTATAGATCGGATCAGCCAGCTCTGCCAACTTAAAAGTGATGGTCGTAAGGTACGTGGGACATTAAAGTAACTCTTTTTTCTGTTCTGTGACAGTAACCTTTCCGGAGTACCGTAGTAGAGGCTAGTTTAAAGCTACCAAGAAAATTACGTAATTCGTCGCATTTGCTACTTTATGGTAAGTGAAATAATTTTGAATTTTGTCACTCTTATTAAGTGACAAACACTTTGTTGCCATATATACCACTATAAAGTTATTCGAACTAAATTTGCCATTTTTCTATTAATGAATATTGACGCCATATTGACATAGATAAATACATAATTCTGAAAATCATTTTCTTACCTATTAAATATGGTCATTTGCAAACATCTTTTATAAATATATCATTATTGCTTCATAACACATAAACAAAAAAATGTTTTCCAACAAAAATTTTGCATTTTCGAGTGTACACATAATTTTTTGAACAATTTTTTATTTCGAAAAAACAACTTTTTAGAGAGCGCATCTTTTTTATCGAAGTATCATGTAAATATTTTATAGAAAACATGTAGTCGTTTTAATTTCTACACAGAGTGAATGCAAAACATCATGGTTTATTACCTATAAACATATTTCATTTCATAATTTATCATGACATATTGACTTCAAAGTCACAATCAGTAAGGCCGATTGCAATACATTATATTTTGTATTTGAACGAGAGAAAAAGCAAAATATAGTTTGCTCTCGTACCACTAAATGGCTGGTCGAAAAGTTAATTATTTCTACTAATTGGTTACGTTCCGTTTACGTAATAACCTAGTTGTCAATACGTAACAGGGATGGTTCCGGAATAGTAATTGCTACGTAATAACTATTCCTTATTTTGGTGATTGTTTGGTAGACGGATCGTTCCCATTCCGCAACGGTCGTTAGTTGCGGAAACGTTTAAAGTTTCACTGATGGTAGCTACTACGTAGAAACTACTAAATGTGCTGCTTGGAATACTTACCCACCAAATTACCACAAAAACCATCGCGTCCGTAACTTGCGGAAAAATAAAACTTTGTTGCTTGTTTTTGAATTTGAATAGCAGACAAAATATGTTTTCACCTGCTTCTGTTTATTTGCATTTAAAAAAATGATTGCATTAAT
Source organism: Rhamnusium bicolor (assembly GCA_029963845.1). Lineage (NCBI taxonomy): Eukaryota > Metazoa > Arthropoda > Insecta > Coleoptera > Cerambycidae > Rhamnusium > Rhamnusium bicolor. Next base: position 154,620 of record JANEYF010002641.1, on the reverse strand, counting down.
TTAATTTTGGACATTACAGAAATCACCCGTCAAAAGTATAAGGTAAGATATTGCCGATTTTGTATTGTATATCATTAACATTGACGCAGTTTTCCACGAAACACCAAAACACTATATAATGCACTCGACGCGCGTTTCGCCAACCAAGTTGGCATCATCTGGAGATAATTAAAACTAAATCAGTTTTAATCATCTCCAGATGATACCAACTTGGTTGACGAAACGCACTTCGAGTGCAGTATATAGTGTTTTGGTGTTAAGTGGAAAACTACGTCAGTGTTATCTTCACATCAAAGGTTCCAACCTACTCCAGGACTTGTATATGAAAATGTTGATGTGTTGGCGCACGAGCTGATTCCGCTATTGATATGTGCGGAATGACCACCTCAGGTGCGGTCTTTAATTATTAAATAAATGTTAAAATCATGCCAGTGCTTCATATTGTAAAGAAATTATCAAATAATAAAAATAATTTAAATGTGAAATTTGTGTCCTTGAAAAATCTTCTACAGATTAAAAATTTTTAAAAAGTTTTTTATCTTAAACCTTATTTGTCCTGTTTCCGACAATTTTAATCTGTAGAATAAAAAGAATATTTTTTACACATTGATTTTAAATATTTCTGTGTTATTATATTTCTTGTGTTTTTAAGGATCTCTTAGGTAACTAAACTTCAAATAGGAAAGTATTTATCCACGGAAATAAGATGTCTATAAGAAGCTGTTGCCATAGCAACTATGATAAGAATATGTCGTAACTATCGGATGACTAGTGGGGGACTCATGCAACGACGAGAGAAAGGTAGTCTGAGATGGTGGAGAATACGATATGGATCGTTGTCCGAAACGAACAGTGGTAGATGTGTGGTAGTTAATGGTGAATAAAAACAGAATGTTGTAAATGATATGTGATTCAGTAAATCTTCTAATATTTATTCGCGGTTCCTTAGACAGAGCACGGATGCACAGTTGTCTATTAATTAAGTATATTATTGGTAGTGTACTTGAGTTTGTCAATGAGTTAAACAAATTATATTATTTGACATACATTATTATTTTAATTATTAAGTGAGTAAGTACCTATTTAAAATGGTGTTCTTTGGTGAAGTGAAACTGCTGTGATATAGGGTATGCTCATCTGTTTTGTATTATATAATGATCGTCATTATTTAACGTTTATTATACATATACGAGGCGCTTATACTGTTTGTCAGTATTTTGTATAGGCCTATATTTATCGACAATCGAATTGAATGGAATTCCGTTTGTTATACTGTTTGTCAGCATTACATTCAATACGGCATTTGAGATCAAGCTTATTATGATGAGTCAATTATTTTTCGTATTACTGTATAATAATTAAAACTTTTCATTCGATTTGACTCGAAAAGTATTATTATTATTATGATTATTATTATTATTATAGCTGCTATCAATCGTCGACACACGAATGGTATTGTTATTATATTATGGCTATTTATCATTCGTCGATACTTAAATCCATTATTCTATCATTTGTCGACATTCGAATAGTATTGTTATTATGAATTATTTGCTTTTATTATTGAATCAATAAGCTTGCAATTGGATATCTATGGATATCCATAGTCTACATTATTTATTAACTAAATACCATTGTTAATATATTAATGCGTGGCTGTAAGGCGCAAGACACTGACCATGCAGCGGTAAGCGACGAGTGGTGAGTATTAAATAAAATATTTCTAACATTACCTTTTAAATAGATTTAGTCTAGGATGGTGTTCACATTGAATAAGGATACGCTTTTAAATATACATACAAAACTGGGAAGTTCTTAGCGCCAGCCAATATGTGTTTGCGACCTAATGGTATTACAGGTTCGTATTAATTGTCACTGATTGAGAACGGGGAAATTCAATCCTGGATCTCATTTACTTACTGGTGGTCGTGGTAATTCAGTATTCTACGTGAATAACCCTGTTAGGGAGTACCGTAGTCCTGGGGTCTGTTGTGCATTAATAAGGAGGTACACGGAAAAAATCTAAACTGTATTTAAGACTACTATTCTTAAATTAAGACATTGTACTCATATATCCGCAAGAATAGATATTTTTCCATCAAGGAACACGTTATTCTTAAAAGGCATTATCTTAGTCTCCTTCTTTCAATGATATGGTAATGGTAACGGTAATGGTGCGGGAGGCTGACGCCTGGCAAGTAGGCCACTTTTTACCAACCCCCAGCTGTCCCCTCAGCCATGTGCTTCTCTTGCTCCCTCATCGAATCTTTCCGACCTTCTGATGAAAGTCAGGATGTCACTCACTGCAAGGGAGCTCATCTCCTCCCTTAGAAGCGCCTCAGAACCGAAGATACTGTGTCTCAGGCGCCCAAACGCTTCACATTGTCCCAGGAAGTGGTAAGATGTCTCTTCATCACTCCTGCATCTTGGACATGTAGGGTCTTCCTCAATGCCTATCAATGATAGATGCCTCCTAAGTCTGCAGTGGCCTGTCAGAACACCGATTAAGAGATTCAGAGTTTTCCGACTCCGTCCCAGCAACCAGGCCGATCTCGATTTGTTCGGCCCCGTCAAAAAATCTCGGGTCTGCCTGCAGGCCCTGTTTGTCCTCCAGTGCGTCCTCAGTGTCTCGTGGGCTCACTCATTGAGGGCCGTTGTGACCTGCCTTCTTGAAATACCTAACATAGGCTCAGGCCCGTGACAGTGTTCCTCGGCTCCGAGTCCAGCCAATTCATCGGCCTTCTCGTTGCCTGGAACTCCCATATGTCCCGGGACCCATACCAGTCTCACTTGTTTATGCCTAGCCAGCTCTTCTAGGGCATCCCCACACTCCTGGACAAGAGTTGATCTCGTCCTGGGGGAGCACACCGCCTTTAGAGCAGCCTGGCTGTCGGAGCAGATGTATATTATCTGTTCCGCCCCATTCCTAACCTCAGCCCTATCTGCCACCGCTAGGATGGCGTAAACCTCTGCCTGGAAGACCGTGGTGTTAATGATAACTAATTATTAACTTTAGAATAATGGTTCTACTTCAGCTAAGAGGAAGTTTCGAACAATATTCAATACTAACTTATACTTAATCTATTCATTTATTCAGTTCAAAAGTAGAGATTATTGCGATCTGTTACATTTAACACTTAGTGTAAGAAATGTGTCATTTCGTTCAACAACTGTATTATTTAAACAAAACTGATGAATTACTTGAATCGATAAATATTTGATGTTGACTGAAATCTTTTCTTTCTCGATTTTATATTAATTCTTCGTTATCTAAAAAATATAGTTAGTTATCCAGTATGTTAGTGGAAAGATAAACCTCTGTGTTTGTGACTTTGCATTAAAAGATTAGTCAGAGGGTGTTTTTTTGAAACGTTAAGGAATTGTATTATTATTTTTTTTGTCTCATATTAGTTGTCAAAAAAACACCCTCTGACTAATCTTTTGACGTAAAGTCACAAGCGCAGAGGTTTATTTTTCCAGTAACATACTGGGTAACTAACTATATTTTTTTAGATAACGAAGAATTATTCATGTGCTAGTCCCAAAAAAGAAAAGGAAAAATTTAGAGAATGCGACAAATAACGTTCAGACAATATTTAAATAAAACTGATAAATTATTTGAATCAAATTTGAATTTCTGGGATTGGCTAAGGACTTTTCAGAATAAAAAGAAGTTTGTGTGAAGAATTACGTTTTATTAAGAAACCAAAAACAAAAAAAAATTACAAAGTATAAGTCCATTCATGAACCCACTGTATATGAGACTTCAAGTTTACCACAGGAAGACACATTATTTATTTATGTGATTTTAGGTGTTTTATGAATTTTATTCTCTTTCTGATTTGAGGAATAAGTTCTATAATCTGTTCTTCTGAAATTTTCAGTAAATTCTTCAACGTTAGTTAATTTTCTTGATCTAGAAAACAATTATTTATGTTATTAAAGTATAAATAATTTAAACAAATCATTGTAGCTAACTATATAATAGATAAGTTTGCTCGAACTTTCAAACAGGTATGGATGGCATAACAAGTTTTGTACATATGAAACCGAAATTTTTTAAGCCCATTTGAATATTTACAAAATTTCCATGCATATATACAAACTGTAAATGGACAGTTAAAATACATAATAATTATTAATATATTAGCTTAGCATTTTTGGCAAGAACAAAGAACTTTAATCCTACACTGATAATAAATTAATATCAATGACTTCAGAAAGTCATTGATTAATAATCTTATATATAGGTACACGTCAGAGTGCATGACTGGTAAGTCACCGTATTCCTTTCAAGGGATGTTAGTAGAACTTATTTGCAACTGATTTAACTATAATATGCGTAATGCAAAACCTAACAGTTTTTGAGCTATTTTATTATTATTACTTTGTTTTTTTAGAAACTTCCCTTACCCTTATGTGTTTCAAAAAACATGTGTCATTACTTAAGCGGAGATTTATCACTCAAAAATAAGACAAATAGTTACTATCAATATGGGTTCATTGCTGTTTCGTACTTGAAATGCAGAATGTTGAAGTTTTATTATTATTTCGGTTAATTCTGTAAAGAAAATATATACACCACTGACTTCTTTAGTTTTAGATGGCACAGTTATGTAGACAGTTAATTGCTGAAAAGAAGTTACCTCTCGATTTTTGATAGATTTGGGTTTCGTGTAGGAGATAAATGCAATTTTTTTTATACTTAATAGCATTTTTTTTTTATAGACTTAAAAAGACTTTAAAAATTGCATTTATCTTCTGCACGATGCCGATATCTAAAAAAACGTCAAGAGGTAACATTTTTTCGGCAATTAACTTTCTACATAATTGGGCCATCAAAAACTAAAAGAATCAGTGGCTTATATATTTTTTACAGTTAACTCAAAGAAAAATAAAACTTCAATATCTCAGAAACGAAGTAAAAATGGACCTAAGTTGATAGGAATTAGGTATATTTGTCTTATTTTTGAGTGTAGAATCTCCTTTTAAGCGATGGCACATGTTTTTCGAAACACCCTGTATCTCTTTAATTTGAAAACAATGGACGCTTCACCTGTACCTAGTATTTTTGTATTATTTATGGAAGTAAAATATAGTTTCTAAAACTTCATATAAACCTCATTCGAAAAGTAATATATAAAGTAGAGAAGTTTTTAAATAAATTTGCACGTTTAATGCATTATCAAGTTTTAAAAATAAATTCCTATGAATGTACGATTGGGTTGAATTTTTTTTCACGAATGTAGTTTTTTAGCTCGTCTTTTTTATCTCATTAAAGTATGTAACCTAATTATTATACTGAAATATTAAAGAAAGTTTTATTATTTTTTTATTTTAAAAATAAAATATCTCAAAAACTATTAGATCTCTAAATCAATTGCAAATGAGTTCTACTAACCCACCCTCAAAAGAGTAAGCGGACTTACCAATCACTCTATATATGTATTGTATAATAAAACGCCACTACAATAAAAATGCAGATCTTGACTATACAGTGTATATAATACACAAGCAAAAATTATCAAAAAGGAAAATAACTTGGGAAATCTATACACAACCATTAAACTTCAGATGAATATCTTTTCACCTACAATATATTAAACTTCAGATGAATATCTTTTCACCTACAGTATAATGACGTTGTGTATTATTTTCTTGTAAAGTACCTATAATTAAAATAGCTTGCATGCAGTAAAACCAGAATTATTAAACTTACCTTCTAATATTGAAGTTAAAGACTCCAATTCCCAACTTGCTAATAGCTCTTCCATCGTAGACTTATTAACTTATATTTCACAGTTCATAATGTTTATATACTTCTTTTTCAAGTGTAACTTTACAAATATAAATTATTTCATAATAATCAATATCTATGAACATGCTCGACAGTACAGCATACACTTCTACGCGTAGTAGGTAAGGTATGTCGTCTTTGTTTGGAAAGGCATAGCTTTCTGCATCCCACCAATGCGCAATTCACTTGTTCCAATATTAGAACACTTCAGATTGAGATTAGCAAGTATTCAATCAAGGATAACAGTTATTGGATTAATAGTATGTATAATTCTTCCAGCAAAGTTGTTTGTAGTTTTATTCCAAGAGTAATATTCATGTCAAGAAAAACATTTAAATAAGAATTTACTTCAAGATGTCCTTATACTTACTCTCACAGTTAACAGTACTCGAAAGAAGTGTACCTACTAGGTATTAAGAATATATTTAATACATACTTATACTTCGAAGGAATCAAACTTATATTGACTTAAAGACTTGCGCTAATGAAACTCAAAAATATATCTGTTCTTGGTTTACAATTGGTATATTCTTGAAACAATAATAATTTATTATGCCAAGTAATATTCTTCTAGTGACAAGTATAAAAATTCAAGAATAATCGATTACTTTTATATAGAATAGTTTTCTTTTGTGTAGGAAATGTGTAACGAGGCAAGGGGAAGATATCTCACATAAAATTTAAATGGTATATCATCATGGCTCTTTAAAATCACGAAATTGTTATCTAGTATTTGTATTTCGACACTATGCGTTGTACATAAGGGTCGTTTTATGGCATATTCCTGTGGGTTGCACCCACTGTCCTTTGGCCCCCATAGTCTGGGTGGTTGTATATAAGAGATGATTAATTAAGATTTGCGGTAAGCACTTAAAAGAACATTTTCTATATAATGGTAGGTGAGAAAATTTTTTTTCCTGTTATTATATGCTATTTGAGGAAACCCCTTAATAGACTTCAACGTTAGGTTAAGAAGAAAACTATGAAAAATTAAAATTTGTGCAGTACTTAATTTTTATTTAATCCATTGAAAAAAATATAAAACTATTTAATATTCATATCAAAAACTTAAATGATCATACATATGATTCCTTATAGACCTTAAATATATAAAATTGTTTAAAATTTAACTTTCTTCGACTCTTGCTTATTTTTAATGCTCTCACTATCTTCCTCTGTCTGAGCTTTTAGAAAAATTCCTTGATACCATGGTTGGTTTTTTGCTCTAGGCGTTGCTTTTGATCTGGGATTTTTTCTTGCTTAGCCAGTTGTGAACACTGGGCTTGGAATTCCATAGGTCCAAGCAAGACATATTGTAATGAACAAACATATAAAGATTTTCTGTTTCTAGGAGCAGTCGACTTCTGTTGGCTGTTTTTAACACATTGCTACTACTAATAAGTCTCTCGACGTCCGCACTGTGGGGCTTTGCTGCCAAAACTTGTACAATTATAGTTATAACATTAGGAAATTGGCTTAAGCTTGAATCTGAGAATTTCGTCAACTGGGGAAGAGACATTTTTCTGACTTCACCAATATTGTCCTATAATCTAATAAATCACTATATTCTAAAGAGAGCAAGATCTTTCCCTAAGGCATTATGTACTTTTTCAATGTCAGCATCGCGGTTGTAAGTTATACAGAATGGTTTAAGTGTGTTCAAAATCTCAGTTTCAAGACTCAGTCTTTGTGATAAGAACTCTACTAAAGCATCCACAATTTCGTTGTTGACAGCATCAATATGACGGGGTTGGCTCACGTATTTATATAATGTTCACTCAAACGGCGTTTTGGTGTTTCTGTAAGCTCAACACCTTTCAGAGAAATCAATCCGGCGTCGTTTTGTATTAGTGTATCATTCAGGTTTTATCCAACCACCTATTAACGGTGTTGTTTTTAGGTCTAACAACTTCTGTTTGACTTTTTCAGTAGTCGAATCTATATCCATATCCAATAAAGTTGTGGAGTCACCCTGTATTTTTTTTCTGGTACCTGCTAAATCGCAATGCACGCAAGCATTAGATTTGAACTAGCATTGTCAGTCAACAATTTAAATTTTCTATTTGTTGACATTGTTGTGGAAAGGAATAACACAGATAGGTGTGATTCGCGATTCACCCTTTAGTTACATTATTAGCATCACAGAACAACTAGGTATATATTAGCATATTAGCAATGCCTATAAAGACATTTAGACATAAGATTCATTTATACCAACTTAAATCTGAAGGTCAGAGCGGGAAAATTCAATTTTTTGCTTGACTGGCTGCTTCTGTCATCCTTAAAAAAATTGTGATCCTTTTTTTAAATCGTATACATCCATAGTTTTTAAAAAAGTTATAGTCATATCATAGTCTTTCGTATTGCTCTACATGTATTACTCCATTTTGCATTTAATTAACTTGATGGTCGTGGCAACAAATTAAATTAAAAAAAGGTGGTGAATATTTTCAAAAATTGCCTGAACACATCTCCGGTAGCAAATGTTTTTTTCATTTTACACGGTAAAATAATTTAAGATTTGTTTGGCGTACCATTTTTTTTGTTTCTCTAATGATCGTCGATTACGAAAAGGCGTTCGACGTGATAAACCAACAAAAAAATGCTCTATGCTCTAACAGAATGCTGTATTGACTACAGATATATAAACATTATTAAAAACCTACATGGGAAAGCAAAGGCTTGCGTAAAAAATACATGACTAAACCGAAGATTTTCGTAAAGAAAGAAGCGTGAGACAAGGTGATGTTATATCCCTAAAGATTTTTACGTCGCTTTTAGAATATATGTTCAAGAAATTCGATTTTGAAGACATGGGCGTAAACATCGATGGCGAGAGACTAAACCACCTAGGATTTGCGGACGATGTTGTTATAATAGCTGACCGTATTGACGAAGCAAGCAGTGGGTCTAAAGATTAATACCAGCAAAACACAATACATCACAAATTTGGTAATAAGCGAACAAATATCCCTGGGTGACAACCACATAGAACAAGTAAGCTTATATAAATATTTAGGAGATGAGATTTGCATAGGAAGAGACAACCAAACCTGTGAAATAGGGACGCTGCAATGGTTTAACTTGGGCAGCGTTTGGGAAATTTACCAACACTCTAAAATCGAACATTCCAACTTGTTTAAAAAAAGAAGGTCATTAATCAATGTATACTTCATGTGCTAACTTATGGAGCAGAAACGCTCACACTAACAAAGAAAACTGTTAACGAAATACGTGTTGCACAGAGCGCTATGAAAAGGTCGATATTGGGTGTTTCTCTTAGGGATAGAGTCTCAAATGCAAGGCTCTGCCAAATGTCTGGAGTAACCGATGTAATTGAGCATATAACAATGTTGAAATGGCTTCGGGCTGGGCTTATAGCAAGAATGACAGACGGATGATGAACGAGAAAAAATTTTAGAGTGGAGACCGCGACAAGACGCTTTTCGACATAGAAGACGCCGACTAACAATATGGGCGGATGATATAAGAAAGATAGAGATGAGCTGGATGAATGCAGCACATGATATCAGACGATGGAATGGACTACGGGAGGCCTATGTTCAGCTGGAGACGCAAATGGGCTGACTGATGATGATGATGATGATGATGATGATGATGATGATGATGATGATGATGATGATGATGATGATGATGATGATGATGATGATGATGATGATGATGATGATGATGATGATGATGATGATGATGATGATGATGATGATGATGATGATGATGATGATGATGATGATGATGATGATGATGATGATGATGATGATGATGATGATGATGATGATGATGATGATGATGATGATGATGATGATGATGATGATGATGATGATGATGATGATGATGATGATGATGATGATGATGATGATGATGATGATGATGATGATGATGATGATGATGATGATGATGATGATGATGATGATGATGATGATGATGATGATGATGATGATGATGATGATGATGATGATGATGATGATGATGATGATGATGATGATGATGATGATGATGATGATGATGATGATGATGATGATGATGATGATGATGATGATGATGATGATGATGATGATGATGATGATGATGATGATGATGATGATGATGATGATGATGATGATGATGATGATGATGATGATGATGATGATGATGATGATGATGATGATGATGATGATGATGATGATGATGATGATGATGATGATGATGATGATGATGATGATGATGATGATGATGATGATGATGATGATGATGATGATGATGATGATGATGATGATGATGATGATGATGATGATGATGATGATGATGATGATGATGATGATGATGATGATGATGATGATGATGATGATGATGATGATGATGATGATGATGATGATGATGATGATGATGATGATGATGATGATGATGATGATGATGATGATGATGATGATGATGATGATGATGATGATGATGATGATGATGATGATGATGATGATGATGATGATGATGATGATGATGATGATGATGATGATGATGATGATGATGATGATGATGATGATGATGATGATGATGATGATGATGATGATGATGATGATGATGATGATGATGATGATGATGATGATGATGATGATGATGATGATGATGATGATGATGATGATGATGATGATGATGATGATGATGATGATGATGATGATGATGATGATGATGATGATGATGATGATGATGATGATGATGATGATGATGATGATGATGATGATGATGATGATGATGATGATGATGATGATGATGATGATGATGATGATGATGATGATGATGATGATGATGATGATGATGATGATGATGATGATGATGATGATGATGATGATGATGATGATGATGATGATGATGATGATGATGATGATGATGATGATGATGATGATGATGATGATGATGATGATGATGATGATGATGATGATGATGATGATGATGATGATGATGATGATGATGATGATGATGATGATGATGATGATGATGATGATGATGATGATGATGATGATGGAGTACAAAAAAAGTGTTTCATAAATCTCCTAAACGTCTTCGCCATTTCATAGACAGTGTCCCGGTATTCCCGAAACACCACCACGCCGGTAGAAACTATTCGACAAGGATTTCCAGAGGTAGATGCATTAATAATAAGTACAAAAAAAGTATTTCTTAAATCTCCTAAACGTCTTCGCCATTCCATAGCAAGTGTCCCTGTATTCCCGAACCACCACAGTTGATTCTTACACGGTGGGGAACATGGTTGAAGGCAGCTTTTTATTATGCTGAATATTTGCAACAAATAAAAGCGGTGATACTATTAAGGAAAGCCAGACAAAATTCGAAGATGTTTCTGTTGAAACAGCTTTAAAAACTATTCACAAGAACTATAAAGGATTACATTACGCCATATAAAACTTACAAAACAGTGCGTTGTCGTTAGTGGTCACTGCAAATAGTGGACGAAGTAAATCGACTGCTACACTCAATAGATGACGCAAAAAATGAGCCCGTTGGAGAAAAGTTCGCACGTATGAAAGCAAGACACCGGTTTTACCAGATTAAGACAAATGTGTGATGATACTGATGGTGAATCTGCAGATCCGTTAAGTGAGTTCAAAGACTATTTTAAGTATGCTAGTATTTCATCAATAGATGTCGAACGGTCGTTCTCAAAATATAAGCATATTTTTTCACCATATCGAGTATTACTATCGGAGACAACCATACAAACATACGTGATGTTGCAAAGTTTTTACAGATCTTTTCCAGCTTGTAATAACCAAGCTAGTTAAAAGGGTACGTTGTGCATACATTGTTATAAATTGTAACTGGTACTTTTATTATTAGTTAATTTCTTTTATTACACTTATTATGATGCGTACGCCTATGTCCTGCGGCTCATTTTTGCCAACTCTAATAATATAATTCCCAATATGAAAACTACAATAGCAATTATATAAACAAAATTGTGCTAATTTATTCTAGTTTGTAATTTTGTTGTTGATTTTATCATTTCTATTTCATTTACTAATTAATTTTATTATATTTTTCCCTCAAAAGTATTTAAATTAATAGAATCAGGGCCGTCCTTAGCTATTGCGCCGCTGGGGTGTTAAACGTAATTTACCGCCTATGTTTTTACCAACTCAAAAACACATATTTTTTCACCCAATTTGGAAATGAACAAAAAAAGTTTTTTCTAATATAGCCCTACAGAGAGCCGCTTTCTTCTATCAGATATCTAAAAAAATAAGTAAAGAAATACAAATATACAATATGTACCTACACTGAATTTTTATGTTTCTATAAGGGATGGTTTATCAATGCTTGGTTAGCTAAATTAGTCGTCAGTTAGTGACTTCTCATCGAATAACCAGGCCTAAAGCAATTATATATGTCCCCAGAGTAAACGGGTTATCGACCGGCAATAATTGTTTACGATTAAAGTAATTTCTAAAAATCGCGCCATAAGTCAGAAGCTGCAGTAACACCATAAATAAATACAGTAATACTGTAGCTTCTTTAATGTCGGGTTTAAACTTAAAAAATAATCGTTGTTAGTCAGCTGTCTTGTGGTGCGGTGTTTAGAAATTGTTTTATTCGAAAACAACAATAGCCGGTCGGTACCCCGTTTTAATATGAAGGGTCACATATATTCAAAATATTTAGTTCAACTACCAATACAAAGTAAAAATCATGGATTTACGGTGTCTATTGTATTATTGGCACTTTTGGATACTAGGAACTTAAAATATTCTCATATTAAATTTAAATAAACTTAATGTACAGCGTGCTGTACAGGTTCAGGAACCAGGAACGGTACAGTTAACGCCAAATACTACGATTATACTAAAAGCACAGCATATATAACAACTATCTGCTGTGCTAAAAGCACAGAGTGTAGTCTGTGACTAAAAGAAAAGTTTCATTTAGTTGTTAGTTGATCTAATAACGTGCACGCACGCGTGACAAGAAACAAGTAGCCTTTTGAGACTTTGAGCGGAATATCCTTTGATGAGGTCGACGTCGCATCAATCTTGGGCGGTGCATGTAATACTAGAAAAATCAAAATCGCGTCGAAAATACTAAATTATGTGATTTATAAACAAAGTTAATCAAAATGGTTTCTGGGACGAAACACAAACCGGGGTACCCTTTATTAGTACTATTAATAAACAATTTATTCATATGCGTTATTAAAATGTGCGATAAATACAATCAAAATTACAGTTAAGAGAAAATAAGAAAATACAATTTTGTTGTTATTAAATGGTAAGAAGTAACTAAGATGGCTTTGAAAACAATGGCATATTACGCTTGTCAAACATCTGTTGGTTTACCGGTGTTTTTATTGTCTTTAAAAAGTGTTTAAAATTCTTATTCATTTTGTTCAAAGTGCTTCAAATTTATATAAGAGATGAAAAAGTGGTCATGATAATTTATTTATGGGGAATGTAGAAAAAAGGCAGTTGCGGTTTGCACCCTTTATGCTGAACGATATCCTGATAGATAATGTCCTGCGAAAATGTATTTTAGTTGTGTTGAAAAATAATTCCAGAGTCCAACAATGATCCCGAGCAAAATTTTATTATTGATGAAGGAACAGAAATTAATGTTTTGGCTGACTGTTTCTTTAAAGGCAAACTGCGTTTGAATTAGAAATCAGTCACCAAATAGTAAGCCGAATTTTGCATAAATACAACTATAAATCTTCTGAATACCAATTGCACTAGCACTTGTCGAAAATGATCACCAACGTAGCAATGGGGGCTACCGTTTTAAGCTCACCAGTTGGCGCCACTGGGGAGTAAGGTAGCTGTCAAAAGTAATTATTGTTAGGCGCGATATAAGTTTGTAGGGTTTTATTATAATTATTTCGTACACCAGTAAATAAAAAGATTTGTTAATTATGCCTCAGTGTTGTGCAGTTCCATTTTGTTCGGAAACAAAAGGCGGACATAGTTTCCGAGAGACAAAACTCGCCTAAAACAGTGGTTGGTAGCGATTCGCAGGGATAACTTCACTCTTTCGAAACATTGGCGTGTTTGTAAGAAACGTTTTAATCCTGACGACTATCCGTTACAAAAGGAGCCTACTACAGATAATCGTAAGTCATAATCATGCACATTCGTTGCTTCCATCATGATCGTGCTTGATATAACCTAATTTTAATGACATAGGACACCTCTGATAGGTACAATTATTTCCCTACTGAGCAAATAAATTACTACTTTCCCGTTCTATCATCATCATTGTGTTAAATGATTTTCAGCTAATTTTTATAAAAATTCCGAAAAACCCGCGTTAAAAAGCTGTAATGGACATTAACCTTTGGTTACAATTACCTTACCCTACACTAGTGCCTCTAGTGGTGAATTCAAGCGCGGTAGCCCTCATTGAATTTACAGAATAACGTGCAGCCAAACAATCAGGGTGTTTGGCCAATAACTTGTCAGGAGGATTCGCGACGTAAACCAAATGTTGGGAAATTGTTGTACATTTGCATTTCGAGAAAAAAACTGCAATGCTTCTTGATGCGTGATTAGTATTAGAAGGCATAATGAATGTAAAGTGTTCCAGCTCTTCATCTATGTAGTTCTGAACCATTTATATCTGTAGAATCGTGGTCACTCAAGTTCTCTGTTAGGCATATAAAGTTAAACAGGAAACTCGTTAGTGTAGCTGAGCATTTGCTCAAAGTTTTTGAATTTTATATCCCCTAGTGTTTATGTCTCGATACGCCACGTTTGATATACAGCCAACCCAAGCCCTACGAAAACCATCTATCTTTTATATTAAGTACTAGGTATTAAAAATTGTGTCAACTATTTGTAAATAATGATTAGGGAGCTGTACAAGCAAGCATAGTCAATCCACTAAAAAGCAGATGGCTCAGTACATCATAGGCGACAGATAAGTGGGCGCCAGATATTTTTAAATGAAATTTGATGCAAAACAAAAACCATTTAACTTAACATTCCTATAATTGTAAACCTCATACTTAATTAACACAATTATCATTTTAGTACATTTATTGTTATTATAACATAACAGTAGTTTTCAAATTATCTATGTTTTGATAAATTTGGCCTACCTCCACTCTACTTCCTGTTTGTTTTTGGTATTCTATTTTAGTTCAGAAATATAATATTTTCGAAATAAATAAGTATGTTTATCCTGCATCTTCAATTATTTCAGGCGAGTTTATTTTATAAATGACAAAAGAATTAAAATTGACATGAATTTTTTTAGTGAAAGAAAAACAACCGGAAACGAATGTAACCCTCCTGAACTTGCAACTTATTCCATCCCTTAAAAATTTGACCTTGAAAAGTTATTGAAAAAACTGTGCTTTTGAGAGTTGAGTTGATGTTTATATTGTTATGAGTTAGGTTAGGTTATGCTTATTAAAGAACAAGAAAAATTGTTTTATGTTTTCTGTGTATTTTTCTTAAGAAAGTAAAGTGCTGTAGAGTTCAGTTTGCCATTTTCGTACTACCTATTTATAAATTAAGTGTTCAGGACATTTTTAATATAAATTTTATCATGTCTGCATTGTCTGCAGGAAGTTTAAGAAAATCCTTAAAAACAATTGAGGATCTACCTACATTAAAATCTTATCCATTAATTGGACATACTTATCTGTTCCTGCCAGGTGGTAAGTGTATAAACTATTGCAAGATGTGATTTAGTGTGCATCATAAATTCTCATTTACGAAATGAATTTTACTCCTATACCCTGTTTTTATATTTCCACTCTATAGGAAAGCAGCATCATCTGAACTCGTACATTCGGAGGCTGCATGCACTGTGGAAAATTCCACTCACATTTTGTATCTAGGGGACTGCATGAACTTGACCAAACGCATCCCTATATAGTGTTTTGAGATGAAGGCATGATATAAGCTCAATTTATTTAAATGTTAAAAATGTAGCAAACGTAGCAAACTTCTTGTATTGAGAGTAAAATCAAATTTTGTATATCATGAGTGTTAAAATTTTGTTCTAAAGTTACCATAATTCTCTTCAAATAAGCATAAGAAAAAAATATCCTTACATTGTAGGTAAATACAAATCAGACAGATTAACAGAAGCAATAAAAGATATCAGCAAACAATTGGGACCAATTTTTAAATTAAATTTGGGAGGCACAAATTTAGTAATAACCACGGATGCAGATCATGCAGAGACACTCTCTCGAATGAAGGAGTCCGACCCATTAGGCCACCTTTCCCTGCTTTATACTATTACAGAAAGAAGGCTTTTAACAGTGTAGGTGTTGTACCCGGTAATGGAGAAGAGTGGTACAAATTTAGAAGTGGGGTTACTTCATTACTTAAAACAAATTTATTGGAATGTTATACTGAAAAACAAGAAGATGTAGCTAAATCATTTGTTCAATATATAAGAGAGAAAAGAAATGAAGGTGGTATTTTAAAGGATATAGCAGAGCACTTACTGAAGTTTGCAATTGAAGGTAAATCAAAGAACTGACATTTATATAGGTACTTTGTAAATAGGTATAAGTTAAAAAAACTGATGTTTTCTCCAACATAATTCAATACCTAATGCCTATTATTGATAAACAATTATTATAAATAATAAAGAACTTTTATTTGTAATTTGTTTCGGACTAAGATGAGAGAGGAATTGTGAATGCCCTAGATGTGGTTCGGACTCCACAATAAACTGTAAGGCCTTGTCTCTCTTTATCTAATACAAAATCTTAGAATTTTCAGGGGGTACTTTATATAGTGATGGGTAGTTGACCGGTCACGATGTTCCCGTGTCTGACCGGATCATCGTGACTGGTCAAGATGGGTCACAGAACAGGTCATTTTTAAAAAATGAAAAACCACTGCCATTGGATGTCAGAATTTTCTCATCAAAATGGCGTATAATACTTGTATAAATGGGGCTTATGTTGAAGGATATGCAAATTAGGTTTTTTTGGTATTTTATTTTTTCATGTCCATCACCTAAATATTTCTTCATCACATATGCTTTCGTTGCGTCTTGGTTTTATTACAAATTTATCCAACGTAACACTTTTGGGAACGAATAATCGCTTCACATTTTTGGGACATTTTTGGCAAATTTCTTATCTGTTTTGTCAGACGGAAAGCTGTAGTAGTGGCTGGTGAAATTTAGTAATGGAGCATGGGACCCAAACAATACTTTGAGGCTGCCTACACTAAATGAAGAAATTTTGCAAAAAAAATTTGCGATTGAAATTTGCAAAAAAATAGTTACAAAAAAATTGTTTCTCACCAGGTTATTTTTTAAAAATATTTGCAAAATGTTTTTTTTTTTCAGAATCAGGAGGAAATATATTGACATTTCAAATTTCATAAAAAAATATTGATTTTTTATTGTTTATATTTTTCACCTGATTCTAAAAAAAAAAAAAAATGTTTTGCAAATATTTTACAACTTGTTTAAAATTTATTCTGGTGAGGCATACAAATTTTTAACCTTTTTTCCACAAATTTCAATTGCAATATTTTTTTTTTTTTGCAAACATTTATTTAGTCTTGATAGTTATGCTCCAATGTTAAGATATAACATAATCTAAATTTCACTAGCCGGTAGCAGGTCTTTAATATTTCATTTCACAGAACCGGCACTGTGCATGTCTTTTACCACCAATGGTTTTTTTTTTTCAAGAAAATTTCAAATGAGGGCTTCCTTGCCAACTTTTGGCATTTTTTAAACAAAAGCAAAATTAAAAAGTCTACTGGTTTCTCTTGTTAATTATTACTTTCTTTCAATTTCTTTCACCAAAAACAGGTGAATGACATTTATACATCAATTATTGTCAAGTGTCATGATTAAAATTTCAAGGGAAATTTTGGACAACTTTAACAAGGTGACCGGTCAAGCTGACCGTATCCGTGACCACCTAGGACATGTTGCCATTTGACCAGTCAACTTAAGCATGACCTGACCGGTAAATGACCAGTCACTGACCAATCATGGTGACCATGACTGAGTGACTGCCAACACTACTTATATACAGTGTGGAAATTAAGTAACGCATAAATTCAGTAATTCCGTTGATATTAATTTTTTGGAAAAAATCTCGAAGGGGTATAGCGATTTTAACTTCAGCAAATATTTTCAGTCTATTTTCAGTTTCTTATGTCATTTACTTTTTAAGTTATGACGTCATCGACTTTTTTTTTAAATGACAACCTGTATTTTTTATTATTGATTTTGATAGTAGTTTTTATTCCGGTTCCGACCGTATAAAATTTTCAATATGTTATATTTGAAAAAAATCGAGAAAAACAGTCTTAAAGTTCAAATAACAGAAATTCATTAAATTGGGAAAATTTATCTAGTTGCCTAAGTTTGACGGAAAGTTATCGATGGCACATTCGTTGTTATTTTGAAATTATACAAATAGTTGAAAAATCGAACAAATGTGATACACCAGCAACTAGATAAATGTTCCCAATTTAATGAATTTTTGTTATTTGAACTTTAAGACTGTTTTTCTCGATATTTTTCAAATAATAACATCGAAAATTTTATACGGTCGGAACCGGAATAAAAAACTACTACCAAAATCAATAATAAGAAATATAGGTTGTCATTTAAAAAAAAAGTCGATGACGTCATAACTTAAAAAACAAATGACATAAGAAACTGAAAATAGACTGAAAATATTTGCTGAAGTCAAAATCACTATACCCCTTCGAGATTTTTTCCAAAAAAATTAATAGCAACGGAATTCCTGAATTTATGCATTACTTAATTTCCACACTGTATATATATTTTAAATGTGTCACTCATACTATTTACCTGTTACAACTTTTCATAAATAGTAGCACTCACAGTACAATCCCCAAATATTCACAATTTGGTAAGTAGTGGGGAATAATCTTTGTATTGTCAGTTGTTCGTTAATATTTTACATGCCAAAGAATGACAAACATTACCTTCATTTGCCTGGGGATATTTGTACTATTTAGCTTATATACATATTGATCAAGAAGATGGTGTTCCTTATAGTATTTCATAGTGACCATAATATATAAATAAGGAATAAATTTTTTTTGAAAATATTTCTGAAAATTTGATGAACATTATTAAATCCGACCTGAAGAGTTGAGATGTAATTTGACAGAAGAGCTTTCAAGCAAAAACCATATGATTCGTGACAATGGCATATGTAAGTCTATAATTTTTATGATGAAAATTTAAAGATATACCAAAAAGTAGTCTAATTCATTAAAAGTATTTTTGTTACCATAAATTTATAAACAAAGAAACACGTTAAATGTTACCTATAATAATTGTTTTAATCCACTTACCATGCTTGATGGTGCAGTGGGCTACAGCATTGAATGACGAACGTAGCTGGTTTTACTGTCTACTAACTCCCGGGCTCAAATCCAGGCTTCGGCCCTTGCAAAGTCAAAGGGAGTGGTTATGTGTCTGCATTTTTTTAACAGTGTAACCCCCATGCAGTTCCGACTTGTGATTTGGGGGTTGTGTAATTTATGTGATTGAAATATCTAGGAATCACTCTGTATAGATCACTTAATTGGAACTCCCATCTGGAAAAGGGAATCCACAATGCAAAGCTGTCCTTATGGACATGCCTTCGTATTTGTGGCAAATCTTGGGGCATGGGTCTCCAACAAATTTACTGGATCTATATCACGGTCATCAGACCAATGATAACATACGGATCCATTGTTTGGTGGCCGAAAGGATCACAACGGACAGCCAAATCCAAACTCTGGACTGCAGAGACTAGCATGCATGTCCGTAACGGGAGCAATTAGCTCCACACCATCAGCTGCAATGGAAATCCTCCTGGATTTACCCCCTCTTCATATATATCTGGAGAGAGAGGCCAGGTGGGCAACCTACAGACTGCAACAAGCGGCCATTAATATGCCGCAGACTAGTATCATGGAGCGGAACAGGTTGCTGGATGATATAGAGAATCACAGCATCCTGGGAATGCCCTCGGATACTATGCCTACCATGACCAACTACGAGCTGACCTTCAACATCCTTTCTCCAGAAAGAGATGAGTGGGATTGGAATAAAGCCGACCTACTGAAGGCAGACAGTTGCTGGTTTACAGACGGCTCCAAAACTCCCGAGGGAACAGGAGCCAGAGTACATAGCTACAGACCAAGGGTGAGGATATTCTCAAGCCTAGGTACTCCTGCAACTGTTTATCAGGCTGAGGTTCATGCCATTGAACTGTGTGTACGAAGGCTGGAATATATGCATCTTACACGCAGATCAATAAAAATTTTCTCAGATAGCCAAGCAGCTATAAAAGCTCTTGGCTTCTACCAGGTAACTCCAAAACGGTATGGAATTGTCAGAAAGCTCTTAATCATTTGAGCAAAAACAACAAAGTGACTCTGGTCTGGATACCCGGCCACTCTGGAATGAAAAGTAATGAAATAGCAGACTCCTTAGCCAGAGAAGGAACGGGATCACGATTCATCGGACCAGAACCAATACTTGGCATATCCTCAAGTACTGCAAAGATGGCTATCTCAACCTGGGCTAAAAGGAAAACTCTCCAGTATTGGCAAGTTACCAGGATTAGTTCATTCAAAGGCGTTTATAAAATACCCTTTGAAATCAAGAGCTATGAAACTTTTAGAGTTAAACTCTAACAGGCCTATATACCGGGCACTGCCGACTAAACTATCATCTGCGTCAACTCGGCCTAGCGGAAAATGCCGAGTGCCGTCTATGCATGGAGGATGATTAGAAGGCATACCACATCTTATGCACCTGTCCCGCTGTGGAGAGGAGCCGATTCTCAATATTTGACAAAGGGCAACTGCTGCTAGAGGATCTGGACACATTCTCACCCAATAAAGTTATCAGTTTAATTAAGAGACTGAACTTATTGGGTGAAATATAATTAGGCGTGAGCCACAATAGGCCTGCTGATGACCGCAGTGGAAGGTCTACTGAGACCCACTCACAACAAACCTAACCTAACCTAACCTAATGTATGTGATGTTTTGTGTTTTTTTTTTATTTATATCCTTTTTGATGATAATTATAAAGCACAATGAAGAACCAGAGAAACCAGGCAACATTTCAATGTTGTCAACGGTGAACGAGTAGATGATGATAGACTGTTTGGGTCCATTATATAAACTAATGTCAATCTATCAGACTTTAGGAACTTTGTGAAAAGAATAGAAAGAAATTTATATTATTGTTTGGTTGTCAAAATATTTTCATTAGAAATAATTATGAAATGTTTCCAAATTAATATTAGGAGAGTAGTATTTGGACTTGAGTATTTTCCAGGTTTCACGGGTAGTATCCCTATACATCCTGGTTGGATGAGTAGAACATGGTCGTTTATTATTTGTAAATAGTGTGGAATATTACAATGGGTTATTTATGGAATATTAGGAATTGAATTAAAAATTTCTTAACTGTATCATTCCAAATATAATCAAAATGGGAATTTATTTCATATATTTTACACATATAACTGTGTTTACACTGTTTACTTGTTTTGTAGACAAAAAACAATTGATTATTGTCTTGCATTTCAGCTATTTCTCTTGTTTGTCCTGGTTATAGATTTCCTTGCATATCAGATTTCAACCCTCAAACCAAAGAGATTATAAATGCTAGTAAAGATTTTATGGACGGAATGTATAAAACTTATATTGGTCCACCAATATGGAAGATATTTAAAACTTCTAGTTATAAAAAGTTGGAATCATCTCATCAAATTATATACAAGTATGTTTTTGTTACTAATTTTAAAGATAAATAACACTCGGTTCTGAAATATTATTGTAAATATTCACTGTCATTAGAAAAGTGGATAACTGGTGAGTATTTTGGTAATTTCTGAATGTAACACGACAAATTCAAAATATTACATTGTCTTAGGCCATAGTGAGAAATATGATGCTATGTGCAACAATTTCACTAAATAAATATAATAGGCTGAAACAAGGGCAACTGTAAACCATGGTAGCCGAGTGGGTAAAGCGCTTATAGCTATTCACTCGGTACCGAATATCGATGGTTCGAAACCATCCTGGAGCAAGTTAAAAATTTTATTTGTAATTTGTAATTAAGATGGGAGAGAACTGTCGATGCCCTAGATGTGGTTCGGATTCCACAATAAACTGTAGAGCCCCCCATCTCTCTTTACTCAACACAAAATCATAGGATTTTCTGGGAGTTACTTCGGTGACTTCAGAGGCAGTTAAGAAAACATTTAAGGAGTATGAAAACCCATGTTAGCAATGAAAATACTTCGCGCAACTGCTCACTGGTTTTTTAATTTTTAGACAAGAAAGTTTAAACAAGTGTTAAACCATTTGTAATTTATTGTACTTTTCATTTTAACACAGTTTTTCAACAATTAGAACTGCCAAGTTTTATGAACATAAATTTGTAGATGTTTAATTTTTGTAGCTTTGTAATGTTGATATATTTCAGCTGCACAGCAGTGAGGAGACAAGGCGAGCAGATTTCTATAAGGACATAGAAACGCTGGATTTATTAACCAGCTTATTAACATTATGAAAAATAATAATGTAATTGTTTTCTCGTGTTTGGGGCGGGGTGGGGGACGCGTAAGTATGGCAAAAGATTAAGGGGGTCGATTAAGGGGTTATCTTCCATATGATAACGCGCGACTACCGCCTACTCAGGAATTAGAAGATATAGTCGTATTTGCAAGGAATGAAGGTCTTCCATTAATAATTGGATGCGACGCCAATGCTCATCATATAGTGTGGGGTAGTTCCGACATCAACACCCGGGGCGAAGCTCTACTAGAGTACCTGGCGTCGACGAACCTACAAGTTATGGACAGAGGAAAAGAGCCAACGTTTTCAACCGTATCCGCCAGGAGGTGATAGATATTACGCTACACTCTCAAAGTTTGATGGAAAAAATTTCTGACCGGAGGGTAACTCAGGATATCTCGATGTTCGATCACAGGATGATTAGATTCAAGATTGGGTCCGATAGGACAGAGGACACCCTCCGAAGAAATCCAAGGAAAACTGACTGGGAGAGGTATCTCCTTACCCTGGCAAGTCTTCAAGACGAACCGGGGGGGGAGGATTATCTCCCCTGAGGAATTGGACGTAAAGGTAGTCAGCCTAGAAAGTCATATAGTCTCAGCATATGAGGAAGCCTGCCCACTCAAGGTTGTGGGAGGACATAGGGCCCGATGGTGGAGTAGGTCGCTTGATGACCTGCACCGGACAGCCAGACGTGCTAACAATCGAGCCGTCAAGAGAGGGACGGATTCTTCATGGGACGACTTCAAGGAGGCTAGGAGAAATTTTAAAAAGGAACTAAGGCGCAGCAAGAGAAAGCTGGCGGCAGTATTGTGGGGAAATGAACTCCCTACCGGAAACCGCCAGACTGATGAAAATACTCAGCTGCGAGACAAGGGAGACAATAGGATCATTACGAAGGCAAGATGGGACTTGGACTACTTCTGGGGAGGAGTCATTAAGACACCTCTTAGAGGTTCACTTCCCGGCGAATGCTCTGCCGTTGCAGTACCCTCGGAGGGGCCGATGTCACTAGTTGATTGGCGGTTTGCCAAGGAGATTGTAAAGGATGGAGCCGTAGTCTGGGCAGTGAATGCCTTCGATCTATATGTCTATGCTTCGAGCCCTTTAAAGCAGCAGGACCAGAATGAATCTTCCCAGCTCTGCTTCAGAAGGGCCTGGATATTCTTCTACCGTATTTAAGAGGAATAGTTGTGGCCAGTCTGTCACTGGGATATGTTCCCCTGACCTGGAGGTCAGCTAAAGTAGTCTTCATCCCCAAAGTGGGAAAAAAGGACTACACAGCTGCCAAATCGTTTAGGGCGATCAGTCTCACGTCCTTCCTGCTAAAAGCACTGGAAAGGATAGTGGACAGATATCTGTTGGAAGGGGACCTAGGCTTTCCATAAGAGTCAGCACGCAAATAGGCAAGGGAGGTCCGCGGAGACAGCCCTTCACGCCGTCGTGCATAAGGTAGAAGGGACCCTCCTGCATAAGGAGGTCACCCTAGCAGTATTTTTTGATATAGAGGGAGTCTTTGATAAAGCAAGGACTACTACTATCTGCGATGCCCTTCGGACTAGAGGTACTGCTCCAGTACTGGTCAGATGAGTGAAATCTGCGCTGGAAGAGAGACGAGTTAGTGCTGCTTTGGGAGACTGTCAATTGGACGTCGGGGTGAGGGGCGGCTGTCCACAAGGCAGCTGCCTATCACCCCGTCTATGGTGTCTAATAATGGATGGTCTCTAATAATGGATGGTCTCTTGGAGCGCCTAACTTCGGGAGGATTTTATGCGCAGGCATATGCGGACGACGGGCTGGTCCTAGTGACCGGCCGCTTCTTAAATGTCGTTTGCAACAGAACGCAGGTAGCTTGTAGAATAATAGAAAGATGGTGCGGTGAAACAGGTCTCTCAGTCAATCCATCTAAGACTGAGATGATCCTATTCACCAAGAGAAGAAAAATAAAGGATTTTAGGGCACTAACCGTGTACGGTAAACCTCTCGCGCTTGTGCAAGAGGTTAGGTACCTGGGAGTGACCCTAGATAGCAAACTGTCATGGGGGCAGCATATCGTCAACGTCATCAAAAAGTCGACTGCAACCTTCTGGCAATTGCGCCGAGCGGTAGGTATGAACTGGGTCCTCAACCCACGGATCCTACACTGACTGTACACGGCGGTCATCGGGCTCCAGTATGGATCCGTGGTCTGGTGGCCGAGCGTGGACAGAGCGATTACGTCCCGAAAGCTGGCAAAAGTCCAGAGACTAGCCTGCCTAGGGATCACTGGCGCAATGAGGACGACACCGACAGCTGCTCTGGAGGTTCTGCTAGGCCTGCCAATGCTTCCCTCGTGGATAAGGAGGGAGGCTATGGCGGCCTATCTGAGAATGCGGGATTCTGGGAGCTGGCAGTGTTCAGGCAGAGCTGAAGGTCGCGCAGCAATTGCTGGACTGACGGAGAGGGATTCCTCTCTCTGTCTTGAAGATGAGAGAAGCGAAAGATCAGCTAAGGTTGGAAAGGAATTACACTCTCACTCTTCCCAGTAGGGAGGAGTGGAGTGAAGGAAGGTAGGGCTGAGGTTAGAAATGGGGCGGAACAGATAATATACATCTGCTCCGACAGCCAGGCTGCTCTAAAGGCGGTGTGCTCTCCCAGGACGAGATCAGCTCTCATCCAGGAGTGTGGGGATGCCCTAGAAGAGCTGGCTAGGCATAAACAAGTGGGACTGGCATGGGTCCCGGGACATATGGGAGTTCCAGGCAACGAGAAGGCTGATGAATTGGCTAGACTCCGAGCCGAGGAACCCTGTCACGGGCCTGAGCCTATGTTAGGTATTTCAAGAAGGCAGGTCACAACAGCCCTCAATTAGTGGGCCCACGAGACACTGAGGACGCACTGGAGGACCAACAGGGCCTGCAGGCAAACCCAAGATTTTGTGATGGGTCCGAACAAATCGAGATCGGCCTGGTTGCTGGGACGGAGTCGGAAAACTCTGAATCTCTTAATCGGTGCAGACTTAGTGGGCATCTATCATTGATAGGTATTGAGGAAGACCCTACATGTCTAAGATGCAGGAGTGATGAAGAAACATCTTACCACTTCCTGGGACAATGTGAAACGTTTGGGCGCCTGAGACACAATATCTTTGGTTCTGAGGCGCTTCTAAGGGAGGAGATGAGCTCCCTCGCAATGAGTGACATCCGGACCTTCATCAGAAGGTCCCCAAACACATGGCTGAGGGGACAGCTGGGAGTTGGTAAAAAGGGCCTGTTTGTGGCCTACTTGCCAGGCGTCAGCCTCCCCCACTATTTCCATTACCATTACCAAGGGGGTCGCGACTTGAAATAGGTTGAAAACCACTGAAATAAGGTACTCGTACGGGGTAGACCAGACACCAGTGCTGCCTTATGTCCATGGAGATATTGAGTCCGTTGGCGAGAATGAGAAATGCCCGATTTACTGGAACTACTCTTTTCCGACGGTCACGCTAATTCACACCAATATGCCTGACATAGTTCTCCTCGATTATCAAACCAAGGTGATGTGAAAATAAAATGAATCTCTGTCACATGCAGTGCGAGAAATTCTTAATTTTGACTAGCCAGGTAACACTCACCTTTATGAAACTTGAGTGATATTCAAAATTACTTGTTCTTTAATTTTGGTAATAAACAGGTTGAATCAAGTCAAGGTTGCACCATAAATTTACATTTTTTTTAAAATCCAACTGAAAATTCAAAGCTTTTATTAATAGTATAAAAAAATGAATTTAAAAGTAACCAAAACAATTTTACAATGAATTCCAAATTATTTGACACCAGTTTCAACTAATAATTACCTATATTTCTGCAAAATTTCTGTTACTACAATTCTTATATTTTTCATCTGTAGAATAATGGAAAAGCATTTAAAAACTATGAAAGACCAATATATTACAAATCCTGATCTACTGAAATGTCAACAGCCATTTATGTACTCATTATTAAGTAATGCTAGATTAACTGACGATGATATTGTAATGTTATCAATGGAAATATTTTTAGGTAAGTCTGAAATTCTATAAAATGTATAAATAAAATTTGTAATTTTTTAAAGTACACGGTATAATATTAAAATTTGTAAAGGTACACACATAAAGAAAGCACTGGTAATCGGTGCCCTTGGGTAGCACAAAATAAAAGCTGGTTCCTGCCTATCTGTCCCAGTCTATAGTGAGAGTTAAAAAAGTAAACCTGTCATCATCAGATGATCAGTTTTTAATTGATAGATAATCCTTTTCAAGAGTAAGAAGGAAAAAGTGCACTATGCATTTCCTTGCTAATTTCCTTCCATTATTATTCTATAACGTTTCTATTGCTTTGAAGCTTATCTCTTTTATCTCCCCCTTTTGAAAATTGCTGCTATTGATACATTAATATTCATAATAATTAGTTATATATCAATGAAAGGAACGACTAGCGCCTACAACCAGCTACCAAGAACAAAAAGAAATTTTGGTGTTAGTAGTGACTGATCCAAGTGATCAAAATGTGTGATTAGAATTTAAAATCTTTTTATTCCTTGTTTTACTGAAAATAATCAGAAAATACATAATTTGATATACAAAAAAAATGTTTAATTTCTTACCTCACAATTGTATCAATAACTGAAAGTACATGTCATAAATTTAATGGCAGATTCTAGGAAGTAAGTAATGGCAATATGAACCAGTTTACCTTCGTTCAAAAATTGATCTGAAAATATTGCAGCTATATGGGTCGCATTCAAAGTCCTCAATAATTTGCAAGCAGACAAAGCTCCGACCTAACATGTCCGATCACGCTTTATGACTAATACTTCATCCATATAAAATTCATATTGTTCAAAACCTCTCAGACCAAAATGTTGTTAAAAGAAGAAGATCTTGTGAGCAAATATTAGATTTGTTTGATGAGTATCCAAATTTACTTTGTCGCCTCAGGATGTCAGTTGAAGCAGTCAACATGCTTAACCAGATGTTAATTCCTGAATTTAATCTTGAAACATCGATCTTGAATGAGTTTGGTTTATGCATGATGGTGTAATGGGAATTAGTGAAAAGTTTGATAATTGTGTAGAGGTAAATTGAGTCATGTCACCATTATTTACCTGCTGATAAATTAATGACATGATTTCCATTACACCCTATACACATACATATCAATAATTCATATTTTCTCATATTTTATATAGAATTTTTACCGAGTTGATATACAGGGTGTCCCAAAAGTCGCGCACCTCTATGAAGGTAAGTTTTCTAGGGATGTTGGAAAAATGTTAAAAAAGTTCTTTGTCCCTCACTTAAGGAACTATAAGCAATTTAAAAGTAGCAAAATGCAACACTGTTTAATAAATAAATACTCGACATATTTAATATGCAATACTTTATTATAATAAATGTTCAAAATTCTGTCCATTTACATCTAGACTTGTGTTGGCTCTTCTCTCGAAATTTTTGTGCACATGCTGAAGCATTTCAGGGCTCATGGTAGCAACCTAATCGTTGAAATGAAAATTTTGTTCATGATTTTAAACCTTCAAGCAATAATTCTGTTTTTTTTTCATTTTAAACTTTTCAATACAAAATAAGTTATACATACAAAAACAATCCTTTGAAATAACTCTGATGGGGGTCATCATTATGACTGCCTTTAAAGCACCATATCTCAAAAAATAAAGGACATAACTTTTTTTCAAATATTTTTGCGCTGTTCCTAATATTGTCTCATAGCCTGCCTACAAGGTGGTGCGTGACTTTTGGGACAGTTTAACCATTTCTGTTAAAAAAAAAAACAATCATCAGTTGTATAATTTTTGAATGTTCTTTTATTACTTTAATTTTAGCTGGAATTGATACAACTGCAACCACTGTGGCCTTCACATTGTTTTATTTAGCACAAAATAAAGATGCTCAAGATCTGGCTGGCAAAGATATACATACAAAAGATTTAAAATACCTTAGAGCTTGTGTTAAAGAGACCTTACGGTTATCACCGACTGCAGGAGCTAATAGCAGGTTTCTTATACAAGATACTTATTTTGGTGAATACCTTATACCAAAAAATGTAAGATAATTTTACTTATTTCATAGCCTTCTGTTAATTTACCATGAAACTTAAAAACACTGGTTAAAAACAGGATATTAAATTGATTTGTATTTTCAAAACATTTCAGACTCTGGTTTTAGCTTTTAGTTCAGTAACATCATGTGAGGAAAAGTATTTTAAAAATGCTCACTGTTACTATCCAGATCGTTGGTTACGAATAAATAATGAACAATTTCACAAATTCGCCTCATTGCCATTTGGTTATGGATCTCGAATGTGTCCTGGAAAACGATTAGCAGAAAATGAAATTGTGATTTTATTAAAAGAGGTAGGAGCTTAAAAGTTATGTGTTTACTTTACATCACAAAATATATTACATAGACCCATAACTTTTAGAATATCAGTCACACACTTTTTTCTCTCCATGCTTGGCAGTTTTATAACTAGCTATAACCTGTTAATCAGAAAAAAAAAACATATAGATATATTGTATATTCCTACTAGATGATGTTAAATCATATCCTCTTCATTTGTTTTAAGGATTTTTTAAATATTTATCTACTGATACTTAGTGATGTAGATGGGGTAAATACCTAGTGGGTAGGGTATTTATCCAACTGTAAAGTATCTGCCCAAACCTGGAAATTTTCCACATGTACTAGTTGCACAAGAAATATTAAATCTAGTATGATTGAAGTAAAATTGGCAACACTGGGAAATAGTTATGGAGAAATACGGTCCTAAAAAGTTTCTTGTCATCACTGTGGACAATGCAGCAAATATAATGGCAGCTTTCAGGGATTCAAAAGAGAAATTCCCTTACGTTGTGACTTTAGGTTGTCTTGCTCACCTTTTACAACTGCTATGTAGTGACATTCTTGGATGTCAATCTGTCAGGTATCAACCGTAGTAGAAATTATGAAAACAATTAAGCAGTGATCGCCTTCAAGCACTATTCACTAAGATTGGCCAAGAGAAAATCATTAAAACTACCCGGAAAAACACGATGGGTAGTAATTTATTTTGCTTACAAAGCCTATTGATAAACAAAGTTGTTCCTCAAACCCTTGCTGTAAGTGAATAAGCAGACTTGTTTAAGGAAATAAAGAAGAAACTTCTTGATAATGCTATGTTCTTGGTTCGTATTGAAAAAAATGATAAAAATTCTAAAACCGACAGTGGATTTAATCACACGATTTGAGTCTAATGAACCCCAGATCGATACTGTGCAATCTGCATTCCAAACCCTCGAAGGAACGTTAACAGAACAACTCTTTCTGTCTCCATTACTCAAATCAGAAAAACAAGTAATTATAAAGAATATTTCTGAAAGGAAAAAATTGCCTTGTCAGAAATTCATTTAGCAACAGCTCCTCTAACTCGTACTTCGCAAGGCAAAGACAATAATCTTAATGCAGAAACATGCAATTGATGCTATACTGTGATGTCGCAGCTTATATGGGACTAGATAATATATAAATAGATGGATTCTGGGCAAGAAGATTGTTATGGGAAGGAGTTAACAACATGAAAATGAACCCCCCTGCTTTGGTGGAGATCAATAAGAGGCACAAACCAACTTGCTGAAGTGGCCATACGAATCTTAGGGGCACCCATAATGTCTGCTGCAACTCAAGGCCATTTAGTACCTTCATCAGATGGATTCAACATAAAATGCGAAATCGCCTGAAAACAGAACGACCTGCCAAAATTACCTATTTCACATAACTGGAATATATTGAACAAAAAAATCCTGTTCAAGACCAACTGTTAAAGATACCGTGGAGCCCAGCAGTGAGTCCATGTTACTTCAATCTGTAGCGGCTGTAGTTCAGCAACTCTCCACCTCTTGCATGACCATATCTAATAAACCACAACAACATGCTAAGCATGTAAACCAGTATATACTTTCATCAGAGAAAGATGAAGCCTATACGTCAAGCGAAGATGTAGAAGTGCCATATGCCGATTCGGATTCTGATGCAGATTCAAATGATTTTGCAGACTTTGATGAAGATGAAGAAAGTTTACAATATATTTGTACTAATTTTTGCTTTATGTTGCATTTCGATAAAATAAAAATGCATTTTCAGAATAGTATTGTTACGCCACTGGACTGTGTTGACTGGTTAGATGAGACTGGAATTGTACACACCAGCCAGGAATATTCTGGAATGCTCTAGACCGTGTGAATGGATGTATAAATAAGACACACGGTGGGCCGAGACTCAATCATAAATTGAACGTGAACGAGTAAAGAACAAATAAGAAAGAGACTTACAAGTGTTCGAGTGTGATTATAGTTAAAACAGTAATTAATCGATTGTTGTTAATTGTTATTAGTAAATAAAGTAGTGAGTAAGTGTTATCTGGACTTTCAATCAACGAATCTACGAGTAGAGGTGTTTGTGTGGATAACAAACACGTAACAATTTGGTGTCAAAAGTGAATTGGAAGAGAAATTTCTAGAATATTCGAAAAGGTTCTACAGTGTTCTTCTCAGATATTAGTGGTAACACGGAGAATTAAGCTACTGGACAGTGTTTGGAGGAGTATTTCTGGACTGAATAGTGACTAAAGTGGATTTTCGAAATCAAAAAAAATATTTTTTTTTGATTTTGGTCTTTGGCTAAGAACACTGTTAAATTTTAATCTGTTGTGTGTCTAATGTCTACATATATGTATATTTTATTGACTTTCAAAATGATTGGTCTTGTAATTGTTATGCCTATAGACGTGGTTTTTTTTTTTTAAATTTCTGTTGTGGAATTTTACATCATTATTTGGCTATTGAGTCCTGAAGAAGATTAAGCATATTAAACGAAACGTAGGCAAGGTAGCGTTTTATTTTAACCTATTGTCCTGGTTCCGACAATTTCAACCTGTAGAACACTTGTTATGTTAGAAATGCGAGGATTACTTTCAACTGTATCCATGCTGTTGATATTCTCACTTATTTAATTCGTTCGATGGCATGGCATCATTTAAATATTACGAGTGTAACATCTTTATTTTATTACTACTTATATCTATTTGGAGACTTGAGTATAGTTATGGCTCTAATTGTTTCCTTCTGGTTTTTTTTTAGATCTTGCGAAGTTTTAAGCTGGAACTTTTAGGAGAGGCAAACATAGGAATGGTTTACAGAATGAATCGAATTCCAGATAAACCGATTAATATAAAATTTATCAATACAAATCATTAAATATTTATTATTTCATTGTACAACAATACAATATGTCTCCATTTACATTTTATATACAGATTTTTTTTATGAATATCTAATTTGATAATGTTTATAATAATGTTTGTACAATAAAATTTGATTATTTAAAGCTTAGTACGACTTTGTTTTTAAGTCGCATTTCAATGGTTTGATATTTTTGTGATAATTTAGATTTCTATTGTCGATGCTTTTACACATATAAGGCAAAACCAGACCTTTAAATTGATTTTAAAATTGATATTAGACAAAAAACATGCATGTATAATGCATAAATTGAAATTTTTGTTTACAAAATAATATATACTAGACAATTATAAATAAACTTACGATTAATTAATAAAAGAAAACATGTTAATTTGCACATACATAATTTGGGAATGTTTTTAGATAAAACTGGCTTCAAATGCTAATGCTTATAAGACTACTTTGCAGCTAGAAAAAGTGAATTTATATATACTGTACCATTATTAAATATATAATTTAATCTTCATAGAACATATCGCTTTGTTGTCACTTAATTTGTGCAGTTACGATATTTTTACGAAATCTGCAAATATATTTCAAAACCTGTATTTTCTTATACGAAATTGAAATTATTATTACTATTTAATTTTTAATACACAAAAAAGCAATAATAAATACATTTCTAAAGATATTAAAAATTGAAGGTTGTACATTTTTTAAAAATGTGCAGATTCAAAAAAATATATCCAGGTTGGTCAAATACTAGGAATGTGTCGAAAAAATAATTATCCTTGTTTTCCCTATTAGAAAATGACAGGATACCAATCTCACAAACTTCTGACAAGACAACTTTTTTTAATAATTTTTGTTCTAAATTAAATTAGTTCTCTGGAGCAATTTTGACATTTCCAAGTTTTGAATACCCTGTATAGTTTCGGATTCTCAATACAGCTGATGTAAAGAACCCAAAATTATTTTCGGTTTTTTATTTAAATTTTAGAACTAACAAGAGCGGTGAGATCTTGATGAATAAACGGTATTGTGTAAAAAGCTGGTTTGGAGTAAACAAGCAAAGGAAAGCACTAATAGGATTATTATAGAAATGGTTTGATTTTTTATTTAAAAATTTGTACTGTGAATTATGCTCTTTCTATCGAGGAAACGACATCCAAGTAATTAAAATCTAGAAATTAACTCCACCGCACTGGTATATAATTATCCATCCCCTTTCTTCACCTCAATCAAAGGACTGACAATTTTGGTCCAATCGAGGTGCGTACAGTGTACGTTGTCAGTCCTAAACTAGTAAAGTTCTGCTGTACCCACCTCGATTGGACCAAAAATTGTCAGTCTTTAGGCATTATTCTCTAAATCTAATATATTGTGTCAGCAATTTTCATTCCATATAACACACACTTTACTTAGGTTTAAACAAAATCTTATCTGGGAACATTTTTTTAAATCTACATGTACTTGAACCCAGTTCTGTTGGTGTATTACAAAAATCTTGGTATTGATGGTGACTGCCCTAAAGTGATCAAAATGTGTGACTAGAATTTAATATTTTTATTCCTTGTTTTACTGAAAATAATCGGATAATACATAACTTGATACACAAAAAAATGTTTAATTTCTTTACCTCAGAATTGTATCAATAACTGAAACATTTGGTGTTATTAAAGGTCATGAAAAATGCAATTCAATAAACAAATCATTTGAATAATAAAAATGACGACAAATGACCAAAAACGGCTGTTCAGTGACAGCAATTTTTAAATGACAGGTCATATTTGGCATCTATATTTTTGTAAATTGTTATGATCCCAAGTATATTTGTAAATGGTACTAACATATCTCATCATATTAATGAGAATGTGACACTTTTCTTCTAATATATATGTGTACTGAAATCATCAGACATGGATCTCTTAAATGGCAACGCTATAATGTAAACCAGAGGCAGACAAGCCATCACTCGACAGCGTTAGCATTAGCAGGGTAGAAAATTTATTTTCCATCTAGTTGTGTGCACACAGAAGATTTTCAGAAACTTAAGGCTGGGAAATTAACCAATTCTACAACATTATATAAATCAATTTAAAACAGAATCTTTCTGATCTCCCTCAGTGTTTCGTATGCTGCATATTACTAAGATATCAGTAACTAACCACTATTAAACACAACACATTCAATGTTTCTTCAATAAAAGCATATGACATGCTAGATAGAACACAATATATGTATGCATACAATAACGTCCAAGTTGAGGAGTTCAACAATATTTATAAATGTATTGCATGATCTAGTGTGGTTTCTTGGCCAGAAGGACCTTAAAGGCATATAAAGACATATTTTTAAAGGAAAGATTTCAGATTAACTGAATGAATTTTGAAGTTTTAAAAATCCTCAAAAGTTTCCAGAATTATGTTTAAATAATAAATTTTTGAATAGTTAATTGATTCAACCTTTACTTGGTGAAAATCTGTTTTACAAGTAAGAACAAAATAAACTTATTTTTACTGCTTCTTATTATAAGACAATTGTTTCGCCACACATTCACCATCTAAAAAAAAGCCACTGTGTGGTAAAACAATTGTCGTGCTAATAAATAATAGTGAAAATCAAACTTGTTCATTTTGTTCTTATTTATAAATTTTTGATATGTATCCAAATAGTCCGGCCGTTAAGGGTGGGTATTCTTGCATTTTGAAATTTCACACTCTATAACTTTCACTTGAAGCTCTTTTCTCCATCGGTGACTGTTAAAGCAAAAATGGAGTAAGAAATTGAACTTTGCTCCGAGAAACAGCAAAATGCTATATTCAAGAGCCGATGGCCATCTGAAATACAATCAAAGTCTGGAATTGAATCAGACTTCATCATTAAGAATAAAACAGAAATAGAATCAGCCCTGTAGGTCCATTAGTTCGTGCCCCTATGGCGACACATAAAATGGCGTATTATGGGCAGTTAACCCGCAATACACGGACCCTGTACGGTATTTGGAGGTGGTTACAAGTCTCAATGGGAAGGAAATAGTCCCAGTAACGCATGTACCAAACAGTTTGCTTGAATCAAAAAATGAATTTAATTTCTAAACGTTTGGACTATAACTTTTTTTTTTGTATTTAGTACAATACTATCATTATTATTTAAAAAAATCGTTATAAGTAGCTGTTGGCTATTACTCATACCTTTAAAACATGCAAAAATGTTGGGACACGAGTCAAGGGCGCTACTAGTATTTGGAAGACCAGAACCGGACTAAGACAAAATTGCACCCGTGGCGGAAATGCGCTTATTTCCCTATTCACGCGCAGTTGCGAATTGATCTTTTCTTATTTATATGAATCATTTTATTTTTTCTACTAACTGTAAAAAAATATATTTTTAGTTCTGATATACATTTTACTCGGTTTTTATGGGTTATTTCCAGAATTTAGTCTAGGCCGACAATCTACAATTTCTGGCAAACAGAAAAAAAATTTACCTTACAGTTAACTAGTCCAGAAGTTATCTTGGAAACTAAAGAGTTAGACATTGGGTTAGATGGACAAAATTGCCTGTATTAGTTTTAAATTTAAAAAAAATTCAACGGGTTCTCTTAATATTTGGCGATTTACGGTCATGAAAATTACATTATTATTTCAACAACTAAGAGTTGCACATAAGAAGCGCTTTAGAGATTCTCTTTGCGTATTGTGCCCGGTGCCATCATTCCCATTGGCTCCTGCCTTAATCCGCCTCTGTGGAAGGCAATTTTCCTGTAGGGCCCCATAAATTCAACATCAGAAATATTTTTGAGATGTTTTATCAAGCTGACATTTAACTTTGAATATACTAAATTTCAACACCTCCCATAAAAAAATTAGTCTTGGCTGGGTACTCCTCGACAGTACTTTTTTCGTTATATTCGATTTGGAATAAAAATTATTTTAATTACATATCTAGTTCATTTATTTATTTTGTTTACTGTATTTAAAGAATATAGTTTAATTTTTTTTTATTGTTGTAATCTATTTTAGATTATTTGAAATAAATAAAATAATTAATTCTCTTTAATTTAAAATTAATGACTGATGAGCAGATAGGGAAACTTTTATTATGCAGAAAAAGATGCGGATTTGCCTTTAAAAAATTTTCCAATTTTTGTTTTACACGTTCTGCAGCAATGAAATGTGTTGCCTCAAATGATAAACCAAATTCATTTCATAGAAAAGTTAACGGTTTGAGGATTCGACTCCATTTGTTGTACTGCAAGGGAATCCGTGAAAAGAAGTTGTGGATTTCTTGCAAACTTCCTTGAACAGTTGGATCCATGATGCTCAGGGACTTTATGAAACACTTTTTTACATTGGAAATCAGTATATCAACTTTGGGATAACATTCTCCAACTGTTTCTGCCACTTGAAGTAAAGCACTAGGTAAGTTACATGGACAAAGTTGTATATTCCTTGTAATATTCACCCATTCGCCTTCATGTATGCTGCAGCGCTCATAATAACAAAAATATGCCTTTATTTTCTTCGTAACTATTCCCTATCACTTACAAGAGTGAAAACATTGTCTGCATTTGCATGTTCAAACACTTCTGAAGCTAATAAATGTCGTCCTGTGGTATGTAGTTATGTAGTTCCACCAAGACCCCCCACCAATATGTTGGTAATTTTTTCTCCACATACTTTCGTTGTCTCATCTACATTAACCTAAATGTACTACTTGTCCTCGAGTTTGGAGTGAATATTGCAAAGAATATTTTCAGTTACCTCGGGCAAATATTTTTTCTACGTAATTGAACTAGGCAGTTAGTTGCATTTCTGCACACACTTTTCTATAAATTCCCTAAATACCAGATTGTCAAATTGCCTCCAGGGACTGTTACACCCCACCGTAAACATTAGTACATCCATGTTGAACTGCTTGTTTGTCTGTCAATGAACATTTGGTGTTTTTTTGACGACACGTTTGATCACAACGGATTTATGCATAGATGATAGATATGGAAGAACTAAAAAAACGTCTTGAACTGAACAAACCGCATAGAGCAACATTGTAAACAAAATAATCCCTTCCAACAAAATACAAGGTTAATATGGCAGGTAGTCGCTTGTGCTTTGCTTATATTATTTTCACCTTTCATTAATATACAAATATAATTCTCGGAGGCCGACATCTCATCGGTACCGGTTTTGCATGCAAAAAAATTAATTGTGTCAGTACACTGTCAGAAATTACAATTTAATTTATAACTATTATATCGCGCGTTTTTTGGAATATAGTGTTAGGATTCAAATCCGCTTCTGACATGTCATC
Source organism: Rhamnusium bicolor (assembly GCA_029963845.1). Lineage (NCBI taxonomy): Eukaryota > Metazoa > Arthropoda > Insecta > Coleoptera > Cerambycidae > Rhamnusium > Rhamnusium bicolor. The sequence goes on along the minus strand of JANEYF010002641.1, from coordinate 117,717 downwards.
CAAATTCCCTGAGTGATGAGAAAGTACCATCAAGACGGACTCTATAGATACTGTTTATATTTTTTAATCAGATGCAAAATTAATTTTAGACTGTTTTTCTCAATAATGGTTAATCTAACAAGAAACTATGAAGAGTTCTTTTCGACAAAATTCCTCATTTTGAATACTATCTGAACAATTTTTTTTACTCGAAGCAATTTTTTTTGTCCTCTCTTAATATGTTCTGCTCTCCCTCAAGCACCAATTCACTAATATTCAATAGGGTTCTTCCTTGAATCTCCCAGATATATATGTAAACTTTCAGATTTCCATGTCAAGATGTGTTTGAGAAAATCATATTAACGACCAGCAACACAGACGACACAAGGAAGCTTATTTTCAAAACACAACTTCTGACAAAATATTTATTGAGATATTGATGGCATTTAACTCGTTTTAATGAACTCTTTTATAAACCGTATATTTATTTAAGCAAAATAATATCTGTAGCAAAATACATAATAAATATAGGGCATATTTTTTAGTTTTAGAAAATTATGCATTTACTCCCAAAAAAGTTGTTTTGAAAACTTGCATTTTAAAAATAAGCTACTCACATGCTGTTTCGAATAAATTTTTATTTTCCAGTCGCAACACATCAATGTTCATCATAATCTGGAACTTATTTTTTTATGATGCCAAAACTTTCAACTTTAGATAATGAGAAAGTAAAATGTATTTTCTATAATCTTAAAAAAAATGAGAATTCCTAAATATAGAGAAAATACATTTTTTACAATTTAAAATTTGACTGAAAGTTAGCTTGATAAAACATCTAAAAATATTTCCGATCTTCCATTTAAGAAAAAAGTTGTAGGACTACATGAAAATGTTGTTCCGAACAATCTCACTGCTCTTAGAAACCTATTTTTTTTGACATAATCACATTTGTTCTGTACCTGCACCAAAACAACTTGCAGTAAACCAAATAAAGCTATTTGCCAAACACCTTTTAAAAGTAAATATTTTTCACAACTTCTTCCATATATTATGCCACATGCACAGAAAGCTTTAAAATGTTTCATATAGAATGTCATTCTATTATGATCCAGTAACTATTTCAAAAAATGTAGACACCATATATTTCATAATTATTTGTGTGGATATATTATTTATATCTGGTTTTTATTCTTATTTTTAATTATAAATATATAATTTATTTAATTAACTTACACATACAACAAATATATTTTTTCTCTGCACAAAACGCTTAACAGATTTATTAAAGAATATGTAACATTTTAGTTCACACATAGATGTGACTTGCCTCCTAGTTACCAAATAGAAACAAGGCACAGCTATCACATTTGTGGCCAGTTTCATCTGATAAATAACAAATTTATAGGTAAAACAACATAAATATAGTGCAGTGTGTAACATAAGTTCAATATAACATAAAATATATATGAGGTAAAATAATGGTCCATCCTAAAACATTTACGATAATAAAAAAATTAAAACACTATTCTTAAAAGGAGATTCGTAAATATTTTAGAAAATTAATACAAGAATACTAATAAAATATATAAAATCACAGAACTTTAAAAAACACACTGCTAATAAAAAAAACATATTAGCTAAAATGTCCACTTTACTATAAAATCAAATATGTAATTTACATACTTATATTTATTATATACACATAATAATGTCTTTGGTACGTAAAAAAGAAATAACTAAAACTGTAACTAGAGCCACGTAGGCCTTGTCATGGAGTCGTATGGTTGCCTCATGCTTAAAGCAGGATGGTAACCTGGAGGATAAGCTCCTGGTGGACCCAGTAACCCTTGATTTAAAACACCAGCTTGCAAATAATGCTGATAAAGCGGCGAACTAGTATCCATTAACTGCGCTTGAGCATTTGGTATGAATGGCCCTCCTATAGGATAAGTAGGTCGAGCCTGAGGTCCGCCTAAGAAGGGATAGCTGGGGGCTGTTTGTGGGTTGGAATTCTGATGTGCCACTCTACTTTGTTTTTCACTTGTTTCTGGAGTCGATCTATGGTGTGCAGCTGCAGCTGCTGCCATATAATAATTTGGTGCAGAGCGGAAGTCCTCAAGAAAATTTGGATATGCATCTTTATCACCATATAAACCAGGACCTATACCTAAACCTGTCGGAGTAGGACCAAAATTAAATGCACTGCCCGGCACTACACTGGATGTTTTCAAGGATATTGCACTTGGCTCTATTGATGAATTTCCTTTTAAGCCTGCATAAGACTGGAAGCCCTGATTTGCTGCATTTGGTTGTGGAGTTTCTGTCGGATTTGTTGGTGTTACTAAAAATAAAATAAGCTAATCTTAAGGCGCTGTAAATCAGATTCTTTAAGTAGAGAGAGCTCTTAAAAACCTCTTGGCAATAAATAATAATATTCATAAAGCTACTAAAAAAAGTTAAGATACACTTAAAAAATATATTATTTTATACGAAAAAATAAATAAATAAAGGCAAATAAACATTGTATTTTATCTATGGTAGTGATAAAAGGCCAGTAAAGTTCATTAGACATGCCGATCAGGAAAAGCGGACATGTAACAAGGCACTTCTCAAAGTGCAAAAGTTGCAACAGCATGCGCAGTAGATCTTATAATTCAGTAATAAAATGAGCAATGCTACCAAAATGTGAAAAAAAAAATTATTTCCTTATTAATAGTGATACCGGCAGTAGTACCTTTAACATTGAAAGAAGTCCAGGCCATGGGCGGCGTCTAACTGAGTATATTATAGGTATTCGAAAATAATTAATTACATTAAAAAAATCATTAGTGTCTAGTGATGTGAGCTTAGTCATAATGAAACTGACTATCATGTCATTTGGATTGTGACGATAGAATGCCAACATTGTCACTTTTGTGTCAAATATTAATATGACAATGTCATTTTCATTATGATGGTCACAAACAAGTTGATTTCTGCTTTTGTCGAATATGTGAGTGGAAGAAGAAGCAGATTAATTACTGAATTAAAATGGTTACGTTTTCGCAATTGTTGATTTTTTTTTGTTGAAACTTTAGATTGTTTTGTTTATTTGATTATCTTATACAGGAATTATTTAGTAAGAGCAGTGCTATAACAAACTTCAACTCAGTTGTATTTTAAATACGTTTTCAACAGATATCCAACTTAAACCTATAAATCATTGTTAAAATTTGTTTGTTAGTAATATTGAAAAACGAAAACATACGATTCGTCCTAAATACCATACAGATTTAATATATCAACGTACAGGCAATACTGATGTGTATTTTTTTTATTAATAAGAAATACAATTATTTAGTTTCATAAAATGACTCCACATAAAATGTATTTCTTATTAATAAAAAAATTACGCATTAGTACTGCCTGTTATTTTATATATTAAATCCATATGGTATTTAAGATGCACGTCGTGTTTTAATTTTTCGTTCCCATCAATAAAAAAATTTCTGTTGGCTAGCCTGGCGACGAGGGCGTGGTAACGCCACCTTAAGGAGTAATAACTCCTTAAAATTTATACATCAAAATTGATTTACTTTAATTTTAGTAAAAATATGTTGTTGTTTTATTGCTATATTGTATAATTTCGTCGAAATGGTTTGTTTCGTTACAGTATGGTATACAGTGTGAAATTCAGTAATTCCGTTGATATTAATTTTTTGGAAAAAATCTCGAAGGGGTACAGCGATTTTAACTTCGGCAAATATTTTCAGTTTCTTACGTCATTTATTTTTTAGGTTATGACGTCATCGACTTTTTTTTAAATGAACCTATATTTTTTATTATTGATTTTGGTAGTAGTTTTTATTCCGGTTCCGACCGTATAAAATTTTCAATATGTTATTATTTGAAAAAAATCAAGAAAAACAGTCTTAAAGTTCAAATAACAAAAATTCATTAAATTGGGAAAATTTATCTAGTTGCCTAAGTTTGACGGAAAGTTATCGACGGTACATTCGTTTTTATTTTGAAATTATACAAATAGTTGAAAAATCTAACTAATGTGATACACCGGCAACTAGATAAATTTTCCCAATTTAATGAATTTTTGTTATTTGAATTTTAAGACTGTTTTTCTTGATTTTTTTCAAATAATAACATTGAAAATTTTATACGGTCGGAACCGGAATAAAAACTACTACCAAAATTAATAATAAAAAATATAGGTTATTTAAAAAAAAAGTCGATGACGTAATAACTTAAAAAATAAATGACATAAGAAACTGAAAATAGACTGAAAATATTTGCTGAAGTTAAAATCGCTATACCCCTTCGAGATTTTTTCCAAAAAAAATTAATATCAACGGAATTACTGAATTTATGCGTCACTTAATTTCCACACTGTATAAGCCACGTAAAGTGTACATATACAGCATGAAGTTAAGATGATATAAAATGACACAATGTCATATATCACAATGTTTATATGACCGTCTATTTTACATCACTAAGTATGTTTATTTCGAAAAACTTAATTAGTTATTTAGGTAAATTATTTTAACGTAAAATGCAGATATAGTAGAAAAAAATCAAAATCATAAAACTAGGCAGATCTTCTTAAAATGTTGCATAGGAGTATCTTTTTAATCCGAATAACTTTCCTTACTGACATTTTGCTGTATTTTACAGAAAAGGTACTTTACCGGACAAGAAAGTACTTTTTGCTTAACTGTCATAGGCTACGTGAATACAAATAAAACACAAGTACACCAAAAATTACTTTTCAGATAAGCAGGGATCCTCAAATTGCAAAAAAAAATTTAAAATTTGTGGTCCATTTCACCTATCACTGTATATGTATATTTTTTGTTCTGATGTTATATGTATATTTTTTATGAGCGTCACTATTTATTGTTTTGTCATTCTTTGTTGTGATAAAGGTTTTTTTAATATTCAGTTACTGTTCTGTTTTGCGTATTATTTATTGTTATAATTTTTTATTTATATTTTTAACCGCTTTAATTAACAGTGTTTTTGTTGTGATTTATTCAGTTTAAAACTTTCCTCGATTTATGGTAATTTTTAGTCATTTTATATATTTACTTTGATATGATACATATATTTATATTTAAATGATTTGCCTTATTTATTCATCTGCTTTCTATACACGACACCTCTGACAGAATAAGTTAGATCGCAGCAGCTCGTAAGCGAGTCTGTTTACGGTCTGTCTACCGATCAGAACTAGCGAATGGCCGCCGTTTAATACCCTACCACAATTTTAAGATGTCGGGCACGCGGCTCACTAGTAAACAGTGTAGTAAACACTGTGATTTTACCATACAAACTGACTGCGGCTTTGCTGAATTGTGTACGGATTTTCCCATCCATGAATACCTTTCTCAAGGTAAAAGCTACTACTGCCGCTATCTTCACTTATTAATATTAACAATAAAATAACAGAATTGCTGCAGAAATATAAATTATGTGTATTAAAGTATTAGACATGGTACACTGAAGGAAGATTGAAATTTTGCATTGTATCGCACGACAGTTAGATGGAAAATTAATTCAGCTGACCAGCAACGGGTTGTCTGCTACTGGTTTACATTGCAATGTTGCCATTTAAGAGACCGATGTCTAATAATTCAATACACACACTATATAGTAACTGTAACAATAATTGGCTATTTTATAATTAATATATTATTATCTAATACTTGTTTTTTTTTAATATCAAATGAATTTAATAGAAAAAAAAAAAAAAACAGTCATATTCAAGTGACCAGATTTTGTTACCTTTCCAGATCTTTTGATGACAAAATAAAATAATTTTCTAGTATCTGGTGATTATAAAATGGTCGCTGTGTCTCACTGTTAATTAACTTTAAAAAATATATACATATAGTAAAAAGGGTGAAAGTAATGAAATAGTTTGAGGACCATATTACTAGTCACTTTATGATTTGAAATAATTTAATCAAAAAACCAAAACCACATGGAAATGAAAGTAAAAATGCAGATTCTAAAATTCGCCTAAATGACAGTAATTCTAACTTCAAAAACACGAGTCAAATGACAAATCGAGGATGTTTGGCGGCATGGGTAAGTTATTGATAACATATAATTGGTAACTTATTGGTCAGTTACCGAAAATGGAAAGATCACTAATCTTTCCCTTTCAATTTATATCAATAACTGACATATTTGATGTTAAGGTCATGAAAAATAAAAATCAATAAATGCATTACCAAATAAATGATCAAAAATTGTTTCATCATTTATCGACTTCTAAATGACCAGTCACTTGTCACCTCTAATTAAAACATATTGCTAAACATATATCTCTTTGATGTCGTGAGAAAGCTCCTTTCACAAATTAATTCTTAAAAAAAAACAAAAAAAAAAAAACAAAACGGAAAATTAATTGATTAATGTATTGGTTGCACAACGGGTTTATACTGATTGATGTAAACCAAAAAACCGTGGAGATCCATCTCTAAGTATGAACAATTTCACCAGGTAAGGGTAATGTTCTTAAGATAAGACTATAAAATTATGCGTTTTTAACCATAGCCGTATATATCTGGAGATTTTTCCACATAATAGCTTTGTTCGTAGAGACGATTTGTGATAATATCATACTGTAGAGATGCGATTATTACGAGTTCTGCATTATAAAACATTTTGATTGAGCAAGCACATCTCTATAACAATGTGAGCATGCTTATGACAGTTTCAAACAGTTGGAAATGGCTCTACGAACAAACCTATTATTATCCGTCCAATTGATATTTGTTAAATATATTTTATGGAAACACTTACCGGTTTTACTGCTCTTCTTCTTCTTTGTCTTCTTCTCTTGTGTTGTTTGAGATTGCAGGTTTGTCTTTGGATCGCTTTGCATTATAGTAGGACTCTGTAGCTCAGTCATTTGTCTATTGTACATAGTCGAGGATGTGCCCTGTACATTTTGATTATATGACTGCATAGCTGCCATGTTAGCCTGACTGAACATTGGTAACCCTGACGCACTAGTAGAAATAGGTTTATTAAACATATGAGTTGTTCCTAAACCTTTGTCAGAATAATACGATGCAGAAGTCTGTAAACCTGCTATCATACATTCATCATTGTTAAAACGGTCTACGATATGAGACAAATTTGTTATGTTCCTTCCTAATCCCAACGGTTGGTCTACGTCAATAGGTGTGTTATAAGATGGCCTCGGTATTGACATTTCTGGTTTGTAACCACTGGGCACATCTTGAACTTGGGATAGCCTATCTGTAATACTATCTGATGAGCGTGTACTTGTATGAACAGATGTATTAAAGTTGGTGTGTGCCTGTTGAGGGTTTGTTGTGGGGCTATTTAATTCCACACCTTTATATCCTATTTGCTGCAGGGCTGCAGTTGGATTGCCATATCTCATTGACATCTCATTTGACTGTGTTGTACCTGGGTTTTGAGTAGTCATCGTTTGTTGGAGAGCCTGTTTCTGTGGCAGAGACGATGGAACTGTAGTACGTGTATAACTCAATTCGGGTCTATTAAACTGCTGCATAGATCTATTATAATTTGCATCTGGACCCGTATATCCCATATTTGTATACTTTGACATGTCCATTTTATTTTGTTGAGCTATAGTACGAGGTCTAGCAGTCGGTATATTTAGGGGATAATTCGATTCATTGCCAAATGAGGTGCTGTAAGAACCAGACACAGTCGGTGTTGTATAATTAACATTTCTCATGTTTATCAGTTCCTTTTGCATTTGTAAAGACTGTTGCGGGAGCTGTTGTTGAGAAATTGGAGATGCACTGGATGCTTTGTTAAATGATTCCACTGATGTTTGTACTGATAAGGGTTTCGGATCGGGGATATTTTGATGAACATATGGTTTAGGAACTTCTTTGTTTTCCTGGCTGACTGAGCGTTCTTGGTTATCCATATTTTCTAACGGAACTTGTTCATTTATCTGTAAATTTCTATTCATTTCTCTTTGTGATGACCTTGCATCAATTTCAAATTTTTCGGTGTCAACTGGCGTATCATTTTCATTATAAGCCCTCTTCTTAACAGGAAACATGGCACTTTGAGAAGGTGGTATAACTTTATCAGGAATTTTGTTTTGTTCTTCTTGATGGAATGTATCCAAATTGGGTGAATGTGGAAGAACAACAGGTGAGTGAGGATGCATAACAGGAGAATGGGGATGCATAATTGGAGAATGTGGATGGACATTAGGTGAATGAGGGTGGACATTAGGCGAATGAGGGTGAACATTTGGTGAATTAGGATGAACATTAGGAGAATGAGGGTGAACATTAGGAGAATGAGGGTGAACATTAGGAGAATGAGGATGAACAATAGGTGAATGTTGGGGATGGACACTAGGAGAATGTTGTGGATACATATTGGGAGAATGTTGGGAATGAACAATTGGTGAATTTTGGCAGTGAACATTTGGTGAAAGTTGGGGATGCATGATAGAAGAATTTTGAGGAAGTACATTTGGAGAATGTTGCTGGTGCACTCCAGGCGAATTCTGAGAATGTACACCAGGAGAAAGCTGACAATGGACACCAGGTGAATGTACACCAGGAGAATGTTGAGAATGTACCCCAGGTGAATGTGGAGAATGAACACCAGGTGAATGTTGTGAATATACACTTGGAGAATGTTGAGCATGCATATTTGGTGAATGCTGTGAATGAATATTTGGGGAATGTTGAGGATGTGGTATAGGGGAGGATTGGTTACTGGCTGGGGAATTGGCAGTATAATTTTGTACTGTTTTTGCCTGATACTGATCTGTTAAAGATTTACTAGTATCATAATAAGAAGGATTAGACCCTTCCATATTATATGGAGGAGTAGGGTTAGTACTTGAGTAATTAGGAGCATGGGTATAATATGGAGAGTTAGGATAAGAATATTGAGAGCTTTCGGTTGTATTGGGTGTATACACATGTTCAGAATACTGTGGATAGGGAGACTGGGGAATTTCTCGTGGGCTGCACGATTTATCAGGGCTACTTTTATTAGACACAGTATCTTGATAAAAACCTACTCTGATTTGGCCATTAATTGTGGGATATGCAGCTGATTTTGGTGAAATGTCTGGACGGGGAGAAGCCATGATAGGTGATGCACCAGATGGAGATCTATGAAGTGGAGAAGGGTATGGAGCAGGATATGCCCCTCTTTCATCCATCCCGACTCGTGGAGAATCCATGTCTTGACTAAATGACGACCGTTCAGACATACTACTACCAGTACTGATTTTCCTTTGTCTTGGTATAGGTTGACCTTGGCCCATACCTGGACTGTCAGGATTTGGAGAAGCAGTAGGGAGCGAAACTTTCCTAAGCTCCCCCTAATTTGATGCTGTCCTCGCACTTTTCATTCTCCTTACAATCCCCTTTTAAATCACTCTTCTTTTGAGGTGGCTGCACTTTAGGTGCACCAAATGCTTTAAACCAAGCACTCAGATTTGGTGTAGCTCCACCTCCTGAAATGTCCTCTATAATTGTTGGAGATTTTTCTTTGTTATCTTCTTTAACTTCCGTTACTTCTTTAACAATATCTTTTTTATCATTTTCCTCTTCTGCAATATTTTTGCAAGGCAATGCTTGTGATATTTCTTCCTTTGGAATTTCTACTGGAACTTTTTCTTCCTCTCGTTTTTGATCATCTACAAATTTATGTTTACCAAAGCTATCTAAAACTGACCCTAAACTAAGTTTTGGTGCATTAGTGTCAGTTTTTACTATTAAAGAATTTTTACTATCTTTAATTTTAGACAAAGGCCCTAGAGGAAAAATTTCATCTACTTTATTTGTACTTTGTACATTTGAAATAAGATTTCCTTTACTTTTTCCAGGTTGAAGCCTATCTATAGTTCTTTGTACTTCACGTCTTTTAAAGAATTTGGCAGGGTCCCTAAAAGGTCTCCTTTTGAAGTCTTTAATACCTCCTTCTTTTTTTATACCGACAGGCTTGTCTACTTTTTTCCCAGGAACTTGATCTATTTTACTTGCAAGAGTATCAAATTCATCTAAACCTGTATAAGAAGGTGAATTGCTGGCAGAACTAAATTCTGAGAATTTTGGTGTATCATCTAACCATTTATTGATGTCTTTTAAAGTTTGTTCTGTGGCAATGCTGAGTGCATCCATAGTTGAGGAATTTTTATTAATCGAACTGTTATTTTTTGAGGAATTCTTCTTCAACTTCCTGCTTTCTGATTGTATACTATCCATAGTACTATTGCCATCCAAATCCAACTCTAAATCCTTTTTTGTTGATTTATGTAGTGGCTTATCCTTACTTTTAGCCTTACTTTTATCATCTTTTTCATGTTTTTTTGGTTTTCTCTTTATTCTCTTTTGGATGATCATCCAATTCAAAGTCATATTCACAACTTTTTATCTTTGCAATTTCGCTCTTTGCCTTCAATTTTTCTATTGTTTCTCGAAGTTTATTATGTTTGTCCTTAGGTTTAGGAGACAATGAAGGGGAATAATCTTTTTTTATCTTTTTATCCTGATTATCTAATTTGCTTTGGTCAAGTGGATTATTAAATTTACCATATTTTTTCTGTTTACCTGAAAAAAATATACATAAATAAAGAAAAATTACAACAAAGGATATCTTGCAAAAAGGAAAACTTATACATTAATTACATTTATTAAGACATTACCTTTTGGTAAACAGTCTTCTGAATCACTAAGATCTTGTGACTGTCTTTTTTTAGGATTTTTCTTAGGAGAAAAATCAAATCTACTATCAGGACTTGATGGCGGTGGGCTGCTTCTATCACTTCTTGGAGGACTCCTGCTGGAATTTCTACTGGAACTTCTACTTCTCACTGGACTTCTCTTTTTTTCCTTTCTAACAGATTTTCTTGTCTTAGAGTTTTTATTTTCTTTTGTCAATTTCTTACTCTCAACTCTTTCCTTTTTTGATTCAGCCTTTTCTTTCTTATTTTCAGTTTTTTCTTTTTTTAGCCCAGACTTATCTTTCTTGGAATCAGATTTTTCTTTTTTTCCTTTGGTATTTTTAGCTTGTTTCTTGGTAACTTTTTCAACTTTTTCAGCCTTTTTTGATTTTACTGTTTTCACATTAACATTGTCTAATGATTCATAGGAATCACTCCTTTTACTGCCCAAGGATTCTTCTGAAACAGACCTATCACGTTTCTTATCTGTCTGAGCTGCTAGCATAGGCTTTCGTTTAGAAGTGGCTGGAGTTTCTTCTTCCCTTTTTTTCTTTAAATGTTTATGGTCAATCTCTGGATCTAAAAACTCTATTGCAATATCATCATCAGATGATGATATTTGATCTAAATACTTTTCAGTTGCCTTTTCAAAAACTTGCAACAGATTCCCTACCATCTCAGTATATTCTGAAATATAAAGCACATATTTTATGTTAATCATCTTATTAAAAGGAATATTTTATATTTGATCATCTGTTAACATATTTTTTCTGCTACCGTTAACAGTTACCGCTTACTAGGGTAATAAATCTTTATTATATAAAATATTTTTTAATAATTTTCCCACTGTTGTCAATTTAAATGATAATTTTATGTCAAATTATCGAAGCAATACTACATCACCGGATTTATGCATCGAGAGGTAAAATAAAGAATCTAGCTAAAACAAATTAGTAATATTTCTTATTTTTTAAAAATTGCTTCAATAATATGTAATAAAAACTACTTTACACGTTGAATCAAATTAATAATGATGTAGGTAACAAAATGAAATAAATACAATAAATATTAACATGTAGAAAATAGTTAGATAATTTTAATCTTTTTAGTTTGGGCTCAAAATTTATTATACGGAAAAGTTTGGATACTTAAATTTTAAATAGAAAAGCATAAATCACCAACTGCCATTATATCAAAGTAACTTTATTTAATTACTTTAACTTCTGGCTGGTCGTAATTTTCTGCATCTTGACACCACACTAGTAGGTAATTTGTATAAAATCTCTGTTCATAATTATAATACCATGTATATAAAAAGTTCATATTGTAAAGGGTTTTATTTAATATTTGACTTCCGTTATGTTTATGTTCAGTTATTGTTTATAACCATTATTTGAATTACAGGCTTCTGGCTCTTTCAATAGTGTTAAAAAATGTAATGATTGTAATGAAATAACCAAAAATATGGTACAAGTAAAATATTAATTATACTAATTGTTTAACAAAAAAGCCATTTGTTTTAAAAAAATTCGCCATTTTCCACTTCAAGATTATATCTTTTCAATGAGTGATGAAAAAAATAAAGATCAATAACTTTATTTAAAATTAAATTTTACAGAAATAAGATTATACTGGGTGTTATATAGAATGGGCCATAGAGTAACTAGAGATTCGTTGGTTCTAAATATGAACATTTAACCAAACGTGCTTGAGTAAAATGTGCCTATTTAATGACACCGAGTGTTGAAACAATTGTTTTAAATGATTTTTTGGCTGTAACTGAAACACTATATGATGGATCAAGATCATAATCAGTACAGGTAGGTTTCTTGTGGTGAGAAATTATAATTTCATATTAGTTTGACCTAAGTTATACATTAAACAATGAAAATGTGATCCTTTTTTTTTCAGAATTGCTGTACAGACAATTTTAACATGTTTGTGATGATCTCGGTGTGAATGTGTTTAGGATGATTCTCTTTTTTTTCAATTTCATGTTTTGTTTTTGTATTTTTATGATAAATAGACTTTGGTAACTGTAATTTTTATGTTTTGAGCCTTTCCTTGGATGTACCAACCGTGGTACATGACACCCACAGCGGAAATATTTTACCTTGGGATCATGTATCATCGGTCACCACGAGAAAAAAAAGGTCAAAACATTTCATAACACAATATTGTTCCATGTAAACCATGACTTTCAATTAAATAAAATATTTTTTAAAACCGCTTTTTGGGATGTAAGTATTTTTATTTAGTTTTAAATTTGTTTGACTTTTTTTCTTCCCAAGTAACATGTGGTCCTCTTATTACGCTTAAAACTTTATAAGTAATATATTATGGCAAGTTATAGAACTAATTGATTATATTGAAGATGTATTCAGCACTAAATTGCTTATAAAGCAATTGGGTGGAATAAGATTGATAAAACGATCTCACATCATAAATATAAAGCTACTTTATTAAAGCATCTTATACAGGTTTTTTTACTTCATAAGAGCCTTAGTAAGATCTTTTATATAGATACAAACCACGTGGATTTATAACGGGTGTATTAACCTTTATATAACATTTATGCAACTGTTTTACAGATTAGCTATTTCTCGATAGTGGTTATGTGACATTGAGTTTTAAGGGCTTTTGCAGCAAAATTTTATAGCAATATAGACTCCATCTAATACAGTTATTTAAGTCAAATGCCACCTATATCAACCCTAATATAGATTATTTATACAGGCTTTCTACGTGTAATAGAAGACGTATTCTATAAAGTATTTATACAACTGAAATTCTCTTTAGGAGTTATGTAACTGCGGTCTTCCACCTTTATAGAAATCTCTTACAGCTAAACTTACCTCATCCCATAACCTCTTAGAGGATAACTTAGATAGTTTTATTGAGGCTCCGTCCGTATTTCATATGATCTTTGTTGTTAAGTGTTACTTTACAATATGGACAAGTATTGGAAGAAGACAAAGCGAAGTGGAAATTTCATGAAGGCAAGTTAAATTAACATTTAGTAAAATGCTCGAGGAATCAAATTATCAAGCCAGTAATATTAATTTAATTGAATAGACCATTTTTATTGTAGAAACGCCAAAAAACGAAAGCAATAAGAAAAGTGAAGAATTTAACGCTAGACTTTTTGGAAAAAAATAATACATATATTATCCTCAGAACTCTCCACACTATAGCCAGGAAAAACTAAGGCAAAATATGACGCACTTTTAGTGTGCAAAATGGCAGAAAGTGGAAGTGTAATAAAACAGTCTTTTTTTTTCTTTTGAACAAACGGGCTATCCTCGGTGAACAAAAACTTCATATTTGTGTTCAGAGTATATTATCGAAAGCAGATGAAATTTCAGAAAAATTTGTCTGCATCATGCAACCATTCTAACAAAAAATTTTTGCAATATTAGATAACATACAATCTACAGTCTAATAAAAATTTTAATGCAATGATTTTATTATGATTGTCTTGAAAAAATACAATTGTTTTTGTGGCACCATCAAATTAACAGAAATTTTATGCCATTGTGAAATGATTATACTAAAGAAATATTCTTCTAGAGCACTTTTTTTCTTTTTGAAAAATACAACGAAGCAATTTTGTAAGACGGTACAGCAATTTTTTTTACAGTACCTCAAGACAGTGTAGAAACGCTTTCTAAAGCAAAGTCCGACAGTGCAGCAATCATTAATTTCAATTTAATGCAGGCAATTTAAAATGTGAGGTTAGATTAATGAAAATAAATATCAAAAGTAACTGTTTTCGATAGATCTGATTACAGACTGTAACTTGGTGTCAAACTTCATTATATTTTCAAAGAAAAATTCCTTGTGATAAATAAAAAATTGTCAGTTTAAACCTGGTTTTTCATTTAGGTTTAAATCTTACCGAAAATAAAAACACGGTCTATTCACATGTCAACAAAATTCTCAAAACTGTCAATGCGAAATACTAACCACTACAATAAACACATGAAGCTTAATTTTTACTAAACAATATGGTATTATTAAAAAAAAAGTTTATTTAAATTTCTCAGGCTAAAACACAATTTAGCATTTTTACTTACCATTTTCAGCACCATTGTACAGTCTACAATTATCGACAATTAATTGAAAATCTGCTCGAAATTTGGAATAATTTTTATAATATCCAGACTCTAATCGTTCCTCCATTCTTTGCAAGTCCATGGGCTTTCTTATAACTGTATAATAATTTGGGGCATATTCTTCCTCAACTGGGTCTGCAAATGGCCACGCATCTTCATGATTTTTAATGTAATCTAATATTTTATGCATTCCTGTTTGTAAATCTTCGTCAGTTTGACGAAATCTGTAAAAATATTTTTCCATATAAAGAGTAGCACTTGGTATTTTATTCTCTGACATTACCATGACCACAAAACAGCAAAAGTCATTAAAATCTTGGGGAAATGGATGCAGGAACATGCATGTAAAGAAAGCCAAAAAATTATCAGCCAATGTTTTTTTATTCATCTAAATTTTAACATTTTATTTTAGAAGCAAATAAATATCAAACTATAATTTATTTACTTAAGTATAATATGCCTAAACAATTTTTCTAAGAATTTAACGATTATACTATTCACTGTTCTGATGTAGTGGTAAACGATGTAATAAGATTATTCTGCAAAAAAACAAATTTATATATTGTTAGTGCAAAAAAATCTTTATAAGAAATGATTTGAGTGATCTTATTCTGCATGAAAAATTTCAACATCGTCCAGTATTCTATGTGTATCATATTAACTATCTTAGAGCTGATATTTCAAATACCATTTCCTTTATGAAAAAACAAATCTTCACATCATAATTAATAACTTTATACCAGAGGAATCTATTTAACTGACATTTGAGAAATACTGGAAAATACAATACGAACACAGTAAAGTACGTTATATTGTGTTCGTATTGGTCAACTTCTCAGTCAACTTTCTGCACACGCGATGGAAACATTTAAACTGGACATTTTATGTTCTATTTCATAATAAAAAAAAGAAATGGTATGTCATGAATTATAATGAAAAAGAAAACTATATGTATAAAAGAAAAATCTTGGTCTCAAATCATCATCTGTGCACCACAGAATTTTGGTTTGATTGGTATGATAATGTTTTGTATACTGTATTTTCATTTCAAAACACTACATAGGGAAGTGTTTGGTCAAGCTCGTAATGTGACTATCGTAAATTTGCTACAGCAACAGCTATGCAGACCACATTCTCCCCTCTATTCCAAACGTATGAGATAAATGAATGCTTCCCTATGTAGTGTGTAAATACGAAAACATGCTATACACATTTATTTGAAAAACCTATTTATGTGCTAAGGTGACAGTTGTTTAACTCTGAGTTGCCAGGTGTTATTTGCTAAAACCAGTACAATAGAACATCAGTGTCTTCAATCGCACATTCAGTTCAGAGTATAAACAATAAACAAAATAACAACGTAACCTATAATGAATAGTCATCAACTATCAGAGGTTTAAATACATATATTTCTATAGAATGTTGGGGAAACTTTACTATAAAACATTATGTAATGCGAAGAATTATTTAAGGTGAGCAGGTTTTGGTTTTTATAATATCATAAATATACACTATTTGCATGCAAATGGGTTATGTTGATTGTTCATGCTACAAATTGAAAGGATCATGACTAATGCTGTATGAAAAATTAGGTTGCCCACTAAAGGCAAATGTAGAAAAAAGTTGAAAGTAGAAAATGATAATCAATTTCTATAGTACATAGACGATTATAGAATTGTGTTTTTTACATAGTTTTCACTGCATTTTTTCAGTTTGGTGGGAATTAAAAAATATATATCTTTAAGAATATTTACAAAATGCATGAAAAAAAAAACCACTAGAAATGTTTAAGACCAAAGGTGCATCAATGAGTAACAGTACAAAAAAAAAGTTTTCCAGGGATGAAATATTAGACATTTTTGAAAGTAATAATGTATCCATTAAGTGATACCTCAAGGATAATGCTATCTATTATTCACTGTAGTATACCAATTTCATTATTTGAAATTTCTTATTAAAATTTCATCGAATATGCCCTGACATGTCAGTCAAAGCGCGGAATTGCTATTTGAGCTGAAACGTCAAAGTCTGTAACCATTTTTATTACGATATTTTACCAACAATTGTTATTATTTAGTAGTCATGGATAAAGTATAGTATTCTACACGCATGTGATGGCTATTATGCACTAGGGTGATTTACGACATTCACCTAGAGCTCGTGTTGTAAACCTCACCCTCGTGAATAATATTAATCATCATTACATGCTCGTTGAATAATATATTATTTCTGTGCCACAAAATAATTGTAATAGTGTATTAGTGTCTTTTGCTAAATGTTTGGCATTCATCTAATTTTGGACATTACAAAAATCACTCGTGAAAAGTATAAGTTAAGATATTCTCTATTTTGTATTGTATATCATTTTTGCACATGAGAATATCAATGTGTTTGCACACAAGCTGATTTCGTTCCTCATAATCGCTGAATGGCTACCTGAGTTGAGGTCTCTAAGAATTGTAACTACCACTAACCAACTGTACAGTAAAAAATAAAACAAAAATATCTTGTGTAGGCATATTTTACAGAAATCTAATAGAATGAAGATTGTAGAACAAAGGAATGATCATTCACCAAAGTTTTTACTGAAGTTTAAGGTCAAACTAAGTCACTCGTATGACATTAGTAAAATAATGAAAACATATTTGTTTGTGCCGTTCAACATGTTTTCTATATGTCGGTATGACGTCTACTTGCTGTCACATCCGGTTTCGCCGGAAGTAACTAATTTTCTTATTTCAAATGGAACTCCCTATATTTTTTCATAAAATTCAATAGACTATAATATAATGAAAATGAAATTTATTATTATTTAAGGACAAAAACGGTCTAATATCTACATTATTTATAGAAATAAGGCTAGGGTGTATTTCAACACAATATATGTTATTTTATTTAGGCATGTCAATTTTCTGCCACATCTGCTTTCAGTCAGAAGTACTTTCTTATTTTAAATGGAACACCCTGCATTTTTTATACATTTCTTTAGGTTACTGTTTTGGCAATACAATAATATTTAATGATAATTTGTCTCAATACCAAGCTCGGTAGCGTAGTACGATACGGTAAACGAGAAACGTAGTTGGTATACTGCCTGCTGACTTCTGGGTCAAATTCTGGCCTCGACCCTGACAAAGTCGATGGAGTTCCGACTAGTTCAAATTTAAAGGTGGGCCATAAGTTGGGTATATGGCATGAGTGCCATGCACCAATTGTTAGATATGGCATAACCTATAATTCACCAGCCGCCCCTGGAAGACTTGCCGCTTCCGCAGTGTGCCTGCTGCTTTGCAATGTATTTTCTTACATAGTCAGGTCAGGTTAAGCCTGGATCTCAAACAAAAGAAAGCTGCAGCCCCCTTTCTACGAGGGGCGACAAAAAACTTTCTTGGCCCATGGGCAGCAAAACCGTAAATGTATTTTTCATGACTAGAAGGTGGGCCATGACCCATTAGTGGTTGCATATTGTGATTCTATAATTAATATAATAAACATAATTCTTAACAATATAACAAGAATCTTATATTTAGACATATTTTAAATGTCATACCTAAACACTTGGAAGTGTTTGCTTTGTGCACATTTTTTTTTTCGTTTATTTCTAATCACTAACACCTCCCTTTATTTATCCACTTTTTTTAATTATTTATTTGAGCAGGAAAATAATATCTTGGCAGAATAGAATTAATAAATTAATAAATATTCTACTTTATTTAATTCATGCAAGTGAAACGATGAAGAGAAGTTATATGCATTTATATTTATTATCAAATATGAAATTATTATATTATGATTTTAATTAATTTGTATAATAGAAATGTAAAGAATCAGGTTGCAAGAAATATCTGGCTTACAGAATGGGTGCGTTTGGTGAATGCAACTGCTGAGAATTTAGCGCTTAATACGTTATTATTACTGTTAACAGTTGAAATTTTTTCGTCGAACGGTCTGGAAGAAAGTGGAAAACCAACCAAGTAGTTAGAACATTTTGGTTAAATTTGTTTATTATATAATCATTTAAAACATATATTGTATTATCGTCGGCGATTCCATTCATGTTATTCATATTATTTTTGAGGTTATATACATAACATAGCATTTTACAATCTGTGCTGGCTAGAAACAGCGTTGAGTAGCAGCTTCCACTTAGTGCATAGTCAACCGTCTCGTTCAGCGAACTGCTGCTAGTCAACCTCCCAGCAGTTGTTTGCTAAACACGCCCAATGATATGCCTAAAGAATGGGCAAATATCTGCAAAAGAGTTCAATGAGGGTTAACGCGCTTGAATTCACCACGAGAGGTGCTAGTGTATGGAGAAGCCAATGCCACTGAACGTTAATGTTTACTATGGCTAATTTTTAGTAATTTTTATAAAAACTAGCTGAAAAACATTTAACACAATGATGGCAGAAGGGGAATGTAGTAATTTACTTGCTCAGTAGGGAAATTATTGTACTTATCAGAAGAGTCTTATGTCATTAAAGTTAGGTTATATCAAGAATGAGTATGATGAAAACAACGAATGTACATGATTATTACTCACGACTGTAGTAGACTCCTTTGGTAACGCATAATCGTCAGGATTAAAATGTTTTTACAAACACACGAATGTTTCGAAGGAGTGAAGTTATCTCCGTCAACCACTGTTTTAGGCGTGTTTTGTCTCTCGGAAGTATATGTCCGCCTTTTGTTTGTGAACAAAATGGAACTACACAACACTGAGGCACAATTAACAAGGTTTTTTATTTGCTGGTGTACGAAATAATTATAATAAAACACTCTAAACTTTTCCCGCGCCTAACAATAACTTTTAACACGATCTTACTCGACCAGTGGCGCCAACTGGTGAGCGTGAAAACGTTAGCCCTCATTGCTTTTAACTTTTTCCAAATTCACGTTAAAGTTGAGATCTCCCGCCAAGAATATTTTCAAATTAGTTTTACACAAAATTCAGATGATAAATTCGCATTTTGCAGTTGTGAGTATACGGCTTAACTCCGCCCATGCAGCTTCAGCTTTGGATTTAAGTGTTTCTAATTTATGTGATGTATATCTACAATAGTGGAGATATTAGACCAATCCATTACTTTATGGTAATATTTATTGATAAATTATTTTGTGATTCATTCGATTTTCCAATGATTATTAAGAGTTAAATAAAATATAGAGTTAAGCAAATCACACAATTTTCTTTATTCATGGCGAGTGCAATAGCCCCATTCGCTCAATGTCATTTTAGACATTGTCTGGAAACTTTTAAGAGATTATAACAAAATACCCAGGAAACAGAAAACAAAAATTACTGAAATAAAAACCATAACAAAACATTGAAAATATGTTTAGAAAGTTAAAGGAACATATAATAATTAATAAAATTATTTTTTTTAAGGTTACAATTAATGTACATATAATAAAATAAATTCAAATTCATTTACTTTAATGCCTACATAAATTAATACCTGTAATTTCAGCTAATATTTCGCTTTTACTAGGTAACAAAAGGCAAAAGTATAAATTATCTCGTGATATTATAGTCGACACCTCGATCACAATTAAAAATATGTGAAATAAATATATACAACAAATTTGTGTAAAGAGAACTGGTAAAGATTTTCAAATTTAGAACAAAAAATAAAAGATATAACTGACATTATTTCAAAAACAAATAAAATTAGTTTGACCTTAAAAGATACAACAAAAATGAACAACATAAAACAAACATTCGAAAACATAAATCAACATACTTTTTCCTTTTCCTACAACCTTTTGCTTTATTCAACATCTGTTTTTTTCTATAAAATCTATAAAGAAATCATGTTGTATGGTATGTTATTAGGATAAGGTTTAGTATATACATCATCCTAGTGAAATGTGTTCTACTAACTATACAGTCCACCTCAAGCTTAGAAATTAGTTGAAATTAGTATGAATGAGCTTTTAGACAACTTTAATTTATTAGCTTCTCTTACCACTCCAACCTCACTTGTATTTGCTTTCATACTCTACAGTCAGCGAAATCTGTCCACGGTCGACTAAATGCTTCATAATATTAGCCTGTTGAATCCAGGGCAGATTTAGAGTTGGTGCTAGGAGAGGGCACACTAGCTCCATATTTAATTTACAGTAAAATGGCCATGCCATTTAAAATAAGAAATTTAATTTAAAAATAAACAATAGTAATTAATAACTAATATTAATAAGCATACAGATATTACAGGATTGAAGAATAATTTAAATTACAAAATCTAATCGACCACTTTTATCATTTGCGAACCAGTTTATGACCCTCTCCATAAATCAGTCTTTGTGTTGAAACAAGAAAATATGTTATAGATAACTGTAATTTCTACTGACCTAATGTGGAGCCTCTATTATTGGTTTGGAAATAAGAATAATCAGTATGTTAATGTTGTAAAAACTGACAGATTTGACAGACTAGTATTACAAAGCATTTTTAAATTTAGCTGTGTATGCTCAGTTGTTTTATGGCCGATAGTGAGGATAGACTTCTCTATTCTACTAAATGAGCATGCAAATTGTATCTAAATTTGTTTTTAAATGTTTGTATAATAAAAATCTCTAAGCTTGAGACGTACTATAGAAATTTCTTATTTAATTGGCTGTAGTTTTAAGGATGTGAATCCTTTTTTTTATAGAATGAAGTCAGAATGAACTGTTAATAATTTGGGAACTACCTTAAAGTTTTTTTTTTTCAGGTTAGGTTAACTGGACAATTATTCCATTGCACCTTGTGCTTCCCCAAATTTCCTTGTTTTGCTTGCAGTTTTTCAGCGAATGCACGTGGCTGAGGCATTACTGAACAACCGTTTGAATACCTGATTCTTGTGTATCTGGTGTTCAATTACTTTTTAGGTTTGTTGAGCCCAGTTACAGTGCCTATTTATTACATTTTTATACAATTATAATCATTATTTGTTCAATTATTTTTATTTTACCTGGTGACGCAACTTTACAGACATGTATTCCTGCTCGTATATGCATATTTAACGCTGAAAGACGTTTTTCACATAAACAGTTGAATTGGACACTAAAAATAATTCGCTTGTACTTGCATTAGTGTTCTATACAGTGTGTCCCGGGATGGAGTTCACAATATTTGTAATTTTTTTAATATTCAATTTTTCAAAATGGCATTCTTTATAAAAAGTGTTGCTTATTTTGAAAATTCTAATGCAGCAATCAAATGTTTGAAAATTATACAGGAAGATCAAAAAATTTGTTTGAGTTAAATACCAATATTTATCTTTTTAGAGATAAATGTGATGAACAATAATTGTTGTGCGTAACCATAAAACATGACATGACATTTTTTTCATTAAAATAGAAAATAGAGAAGTCTTCTACAAGCATTTCAGCATTAACTTGAAAATATTGGTCTTCCATGACAACCGATTTTTCAATGAAATTCTTAAGTCAGTTTTATGATTACGAACAACAATAATTGTTCATGACATTTTTCACTACAGAGAAAAAAAAAGTAATTTTCAATATCCTCATTTCCAGCCAAATACAAAATTACGTTATGTAAATTTGATTTTAAAATAATCTATCCACATGCCAATGAAGTTGTAAAATGTTGAATGTTCTGTCGTTTTTGCATAAATTTATATTTACAAAACGTATGGGCAAAAATTGGGTTATGTGTATGGTGGGTTGCCTGGTGACTCTGGAGCGCTTTTAAGATATTTCTTGAAATTTAAAAACTTTTAATTTAAAAAAAATATTTTCTTACACATTTTCTTGTAGCTGTCTCCAATTAACTTCAATTTTTAAGATTAAGCCTAACTTTTCAGACCATTACTGGCCTGGAACGATGACTGCAAAGCATTTGACACAATGTCTCATGAGCTATTACTACACTTGCTCCAATATCTTGCTGTATCAGCACCATTGGTAAGATGCATCGAACAGCTCCTGCTCTGGAGAAACCATTTCACCATAACATCTGGTGCAAACAGATCAAGACAGAGCAGGTGGCACTTAGGAGAGGAGCCTTCCAGGGTGATTCCCTAAGCCCTCTCCTATTCTGCATCTCACTGCTGCTGTTATCTGTGGAGCTCCGTCTAACTCGCGGGTACAAATGCGGTCCACCTACCTAGCAACCGGAGGCATAAGTTCACCCATCCATTTGGTCTGAATGAAATATTAAAATAAAAAGATGTACAGTGCGTCTATCCGTTATTGGTTTTTTCCATATGAAGATAAAATTAGGGGAGCATATTATAATTATATTTATCGTTTTAATGCACTTTTAATTGTGTTAATTCTCATATTTGTACTTCAGTGCCACATGTTTAATAGACCCTTGAAAAATTTGCATGATATACTTTAAATAGTTGGATTGTTGAGTCTGTTGGGCATTTAGAGCAGCAATGTGTCGAGTCACTGGTAACTAATTACAATACTACACATTCAATATATCATTTACTGAATTGAAATGGACAGGTAATTTGTCAAGGAACTTATTTATACAATATTTGGGAGACCTCTAACGTTTACCTCCCGCTATCTTTTTGAGTAGGGAGGAAGTAATGTCAAAAATACATGATTCGGCGAAAATTAATGGTAAAATTTATCTGAATCTTGAAAATCGATATAAAGATTCAATTAATTTGCCAAGATTACCAGGTCATTGTTTTTCATTTGAACGACATTGCTAGTATTTTTAGAATAAGCAGATTGCTCACTGAAATTTGTATTTGCATTCACAAAACTGTGTGTTTGAAGGTAAATGTTAGGAAATCTTATTCGTAGAACATTAATGGTTTCCAAATGGCTGCATTTGATGTTATACTTCTCCCAGGACAATTTCATATGATAGTTACTTATGAGCAAAATTATACAGATTCACTGCTTAATCTGAATGATTTTTTTTTGATTTTAAGCTGAAGGGCATAACAACCCAGAGTTGCTTCAACTGCTTTTTTTTTAATATTGTTGTTTTTCAGTTAATGGAACAACTTTAAAAGATTTTTGTATCTCTTTTCAGCAAATTTAACCAGCTACTTCAGTGCAACAATATTATAGAATGTTAAATTTGCTCCTGAAGTGAGTTGAAACCTTGGATGTGACAACACTAGCACCACAAACAGCAAAACATTCTGTACTGTATATTAGAAGCATAGTATTTTAAAGTTATACTTTTCATGTAAGTTTGTACTAAAATCTTTGTTTAATAAATATCAATTGCAATTGAGTTTCAATTTCAATTTGATACTATATTCAACGCGCGATTCATCCACCAAGTTGGATCATCGGGAGATTATTACAACAATGGTAATCTTCTACCGATGATACCAACTTGGTTGACAAAACTCACGTCGAGTATAGTATCGAATGTCTTGGTGTATGTGAATATTTCAGTGCTAGTGTTGTCAAAGTTTCAACCCACTTCAGAAACAAACTTAACATTCTACAATCTACAAATTGTTTATGAGATTTTGACCAACTTATGTTGTCTGCAAAACAACTCTACCAAAAGCAGTAACAGCATGAATTTGTAACATTATTCAAAGTTCTTATCTGCATTAAAACAATGACTGGCCATTTATTTGTTTTTTTTTTATTTCACGGTCAAAATTAATTAAATTCTTTTCATCTAAATTGTCACTAATAATATCATACAAACAGTACAGGGTAAATCACATAGATGCTAACTTCTTGTTATTTTTGATATTTTTAACCCAAATTGTTCTTCCATAAAATGAGCTTGAATGATTTCTAATGTAGATTTTATGACTGTCGACATTTTTTAAATGTGTAAAATATACAGGATGAAACAAAAAGTATGATTCCTTTAAATGGAACACCCTGTATATTTTGTATATTTGAAATTGTAGATTTCTTCTAATTGCAAATATATATACTTATAAAATGATTGGTTCAGTAGTTTTTGAGTTATTACCAATAATCTAAATTAGTTTGATTTTCAATAATATACCACTAAAAATTTAATAGTAAGCTATGAAAACAACTAAACTTCAGTCAATTTCTGTTAGGAATTGAAGCCTATATGTCGTCCTCAAAGGTGGTGGCTAAAAATCACACTACGACGAAACGAGTAAGCTCTGTGTTTACGTTCGTTTGATCATTTGTGTAGTTTATTTGTCAAGGTTTTTCTACCTTTTTTTTTCATCAATGTTTATTTCACGATATGCTGAAGAAAACAGTTCACAATATGAATTGTTGTGTACCATTCACTCAAGGAAAAAATTCTCATGGGATTTGTTTATATCACCAATAGCTGTGGTATCGTAGAGAAAATAGATAGAAGAAAAGTATAATAAAAAGCATTAACTTCGGCAATATGTATCCATTTCAAGCCAGAGGATTATAATACAAAAGTTATATAAAGTTGTAATAGTTACATTTTTAGGATAGGTACTCCCATAAATCAGCAAACATAGCGCAAAAGAGGTTAAATTCTCGGTTAAACTTATTGAATTTGCTTACCAACTTTCGATTAATGTAATAATATATATTTTTCTAAGAAAGGTCCCACAAAAGCAAATAAAATGAATGTAAGCAAACCAAAGAATCAGCTGATTTTTACTTGTTTGATCGCAGCGTCACATGTGCCATGATGATTTTATTTCCCAATAATTGTCAAAGTTGTTAAATTTATAATTAATGTTGCTGTTTTATCTATTAAAATAATATCCTATATTGTGGTGGAAAAACATACATCATGCATTATTACAATTTGGAAGAAAGGCATAAGATTTTAGAAATATATTTATATTGTAATAAAAACATGACCGCTTCAAAAGCTGAGTTTATAAGAAGATACTCAAATCAGACTGTGCCTGCTAAAATGACATTTATTCAAATTTATAATAAATTTTGTGATAATAATTTGTTAAAAAATAAAACTAGATGAAAAAGAAAAACTGTTCATGATAAGGAAATGCAGATGAATATTTGTCTTTCATAGAAAATCCAAACATGTCTACTAATTCTATAGTGTTTTGGTGTTTCGTGGAAAATTACGTCAGTGTTTACTTATTCTGTAGCTAAAGAATTAAATATGTCAGAGCAGTGTTGTGGAACTTAAAAAATAATAATAAATTCAAAACATTCCATATTACTCCTGTTCAAGAATTAAATGAAAATGTCGTCGACAGAGAATATTGTTCTGCCAACAAATAATTGAGAAACATAATGAAAATAATCATTTATTGCATAATACTTTTTGGACTTCATTTTCTACAGTTGGTTTGCTTAACAGGCACAAGTCATCACTGGTCTACAGAAAATCATATTGAAAAAGTTAAAAAGCAAGGGTACAAATCTGTTAATGTGTGATGTGGGATACACAGCAATAAAATAATTGATCCTATTTTTATAAACACAAACCTCACGGGTGAGTTTATCTCAATCAAGTTGAGGAATACTGTCTGGTCCCCGGGAAAAGAAGATCCGTGGAAAGAATGTGATTTCTGCACTCCATTCACAATTAAGTGTAAATGAAATAAATGAATTAGTGCATGGCAAATTTTTGTGATCGTTTGCATCCGCACCTACTCATTTGGAGAGATATTATATTCATAGTATATGGTTTCGCAGAAAGCTGGCAACTTATCGGCAATACTCTTCCTTGCTGCGCGGGCCTTCTACTGCCGGCTTTGGATGATTTTATTAAAGTTAAGAACAATCTGGCAGCATAATGTCCGACCCGTTATAAATTATATAAATCAAAAATATCCTATCTGGATTGGACAAAATTGTCCAATCCACTGGCCCACAAAGAGTGCCTTAAAATACCCTAGAATCTTTTCTTTGGGGTGCTCTCAAAAAAATATTTATAGTGATGAACTCTCAGGGGACACTGAACAACTTAAACATCTTATAAGAGAGACAATAAATTTGTTTAATGAGAATGAGGCGGTGTTTGAAAGAGTTAGACCAATTTATTGAGGCGATGTTTTAAATGCATAGAAAATAATGGTAGTTATGTTACTGAAATATGATATTGTTGTTGTTCGTTTGATAATTTAATTTTGTTATAGCTACTGTTTATTGTTTTGTTTCGTTATAAAAATCATAAACGAATATACTTTTTTTCTAATCATTCTTTCCTGGTGATTAATTAAATTATTAGCGACTTTCTGAGCATCAAATTGTCTCAAATGTTTTTGGTAATACGGCAAAAACTACTAGACCCATCATACTATAACTATATATATTTGTAATCAGAAAAAATCTATTTCAAATATACAAAAATGTATAGGGTGTTCCATTTAAAAAAATCATACATTTTGTTCCACCCTATTTTGTTGACATAAAATCAACATTAAAAATCCTTTAAGTTCATTTGTTGGATAACTATTTCGATTAAAAATAACAAAAATAACGGGGTTAACATTTGTGACTTACCCTGTACTTAATAATGTAATTTGCAAATAACCCTACAGCCAGTAAAACAATACCTCAAATGCAAATAGTTTTTAGTTGAAATTTACTGTAAATTTAATTTTAATAACTAAGAAAAAAACTACAACTAATTTAAATATTAATTAAATATGCATAGTTTCAATTCCTGTGCAAATCATTTATCAACAGATCCAAAGTAAGAGAAATACTTACACTTGCGAGGTTTTTAGTTTTTTCTTATTTGTCTTTGTAACTGGTTGAATTAGAATCTGACCGGTTGCAGCAGACAGTGAATTGTTGGTTTGGCGACCCACCGTTGTAGGCTTGGAAGAGGAAGTTTTTGGAATATTATCATCATTTTTATCATTTTTCTTGTTACGTTTTGAACTTTTTGTGGTGACCACAATATCTGAAATTAAAAGTACAATTTTATTATGAATTTGGAATACATTTCACAACTACCACTACCTTTGCTGCTTGTCGAACCACTTGATATTTTTCTCTGTCTCCCTTTAGCTTTCTTCGTTCTATTGCCAGCCATTTCATACCGCCTCTCAGATACTTCACTCAGGCTATCCTCTTCACTTGGTTCCTTTAACTTTGCCCTTCTCTCGTAAGACTGCTGTCTCCTTTTCTCTAAATCTCTTTTTCTTTGCCTTTCTTCCTCTTCTTGTGTTACTTTAACTACCTGAGGAACTGTTTCAACCTCTTTTTCAGATTCAACTTCCTAAAATAAAATAATACAACAAAATAGTTTGTGAAATAATATAATTAATTATTAACCAATTTCCTTAATCGACTGGACGTTCTCCTAGGTTGATTTTCAAGCAATCTTTTCCTAGCTTGACTCTCTTTTTCCTTAAATAACCTAGGCAGTTCAGGCAAAAAATTCTCATTAAGAGTATGGTGCAATTGCCTTTCAGCTTTACAGGTAGACTTTTTGAACTTTTTAGACAGTTGAAACCAGTCGTCCTCTGTGAAACAAATTACCTGCCAAATAGACTTCTTTTTGTTATTCTTCGTTTTAAAATCTTCCCTGTACAGTCTTGTGCCATAAAAATACCAATAGGCTGATTCATTACCATCATAACCTAACGGTTCTACACGAAGACTGTCGGCTTCCAAATTTTTTAACTGATCTAAAACATCATCAGCATCTAAACGAAAATCACAGAGAGCATGAAGAATATCAACTTTAGTGCGCAAAGGCAATAACTGAAAATCTATATCTGTGTTGAAGGGATTATAACGATCATGTTCCTGGCATTTCTGACGGAAAAGTCGCCTCAGGAACATCTGATAATTAAACGTAGATATTTCATTGTTGGGAAGGCAACCACTAAGCAATCTCACAATAAGTTCTTGCAACCATGAAGACTCTTCTGTTCCATCAGTTAAGAGAGCTTCTTCTAAATCCTATAATAAATTATAAATTTAGGTTTACATAATTCTTAGACGGTAATAAAGTAAAAGCAATCCTCTTCAAATCTATTTATCAAACTGATAGAATATTCATATACCATGAAGAAATATACACATTGGAAATATTTTAAATTTTATTTTCATTATTTTCAGATGTCTGGAAATACACTGCATGTAAGTATTTTTTTAAAAGCACAATAAAGCAGAATTAGAATAGCCTCACAACACCAGAATTAGTGGATAGCAGTATTAAAAATACAAAATGCAAACAGTTACATACCTAAAAAGAAAAAGAGAAGCAAGTTAACCTGATTATTTGTATTTAATGTGTTTTTTTCATGAAGAAAAATTTAAACTTAATCTTAACACTAAAAATTTAATCATAAAAAAGTAAACTTCTATTTTTGGTTTTTTTTACAACTTCCCAGAAATTACGCAGTTAAGTATGGAAGATATAACGGGTGTCCCAAGTTGTATGTAACAGAATGCCATTTCTACAATTTTTAACAAAAAAAAAAAAAAAAAAAAGAAATTTGATAGTTATCTAGTGTCAAAACGCATTTTTCTAGCTAATGGACATTTGTAGGATTCTTGGCTTAACCGGAAGTGTTGTTTAATAGCAATTTTTTTATCAGATTTTGATTAAAATAAATTCTATGAATATGTCATATTTGTATAATTTTCTGATTAAATGTCTTGTTGCTTTCATTTGATTTCTAAGCCAACTTAACAAAATTTGGAATTATAGTAAAAACAATTGCAATGGAAATTTAATTTATCGTCATTTTTAATCAAAATATTTCTTGCGACACGTCGTAAAGGCATTCGATTTAAAAAAAACAATGTTAACTACACTTTCGGTTAAACCAGAAATCCTAAAAATGCGTAACACACACTATGTATCGCTAACAAATTATTATTTTTTTTTTTGTTAAAATTTGTGAAAATGGCATGCTGTTACGTTACATACATGGAACATTCGGTATACAGGGTGGGCCAGATTTTAATGGGGAAACTTAGATAATTGATAGAACATGCCAAAAATAATATGAATTTGTCGCGCAAACTTATAGTTAAAAATGCTTAGTTTTCGAGATAGAAGGCGTTGATAGTTTAATTTATTTTCTGGTTTATACTACATTTCTCCGGAAATAATCGAAATATTGTTATGAAATTTGGACGGTGAATATTGCGTACATTACTATACTTCGCACCAGTTTTCATCTCTCCAGTCCAACCAGAGGCGTGATGATGGGAGCGCCGAAGTATTTCTTAAAAAAAAAAAAAAACAATATCCACTGACCTAAGATAACTTTCTTTCTTTTTGGATATCTGCTATAATTAATGCACAAAACAGTTTTCTTGTAATTTTTCGATAGGATGCCATGTCTCCGATTTAACATTTCAAAATCATTCATCCTATACCCATTGTTAATTGAGAATCATTTAAAAAATTACATGGTTTTGCATTTTTCACTAATAGAATTTTATATATAACACCATCAGTTCACTTAGTTTATTAGCCTGTTAAGTAGTACTTTAAGAATTTGCTTTTATTTACCTATATACTGAAATTAAAATTTGATGGAGGGTTGAAGTGTATGGAAGCATTAATTTGTTTGAAGAGTTAATAGAAATAAAGTTTGATTATTCCTAATAAATGTAGGTATGAATTATTATGCAAAACAATGGATTAAAAAGTACAATTATTAAAAAAGTACATAACGGCTGTATAATCGGCAAAATCCAGAACAAACATCTCTTCTGTACAATCACTAGTACAATGTCGAAAATGTATTGAAGTCAATGAGAGGCATTTTGAACTATTCCTTTAATGTTTTTTGTTATCCTGTTTAATATTGTTCAAATGATAAAATAAATATTTTTGTTGCTGTTGTTTTTGAAATTTAATCAATTAAATAATTTAAAAAGTAATCTGTATTTTGCATCCTGTTCAAAAAAGTATGTATATGAAAACTTTTTTGTGCATTAATGATAGTACATGTGGAAAAGGAAAGAAAAATAGCAAAAAAATTTTGAAATATTTGGATTTTAGTATTAAAATATCGTTAATGATTTTATTAAACGTAGTTACCTTTGAAAATAAAATAGCTGTATCTTTGAAATAAAGATGCAGTTTACTCGTCAAAGTAATGTTCCTCAAAAATCAGTATCTGTATCAGTATCTTCTTCTTTTCAAAGGCAACAACATTTAACAAAATCGTTAACAATTTCATATTTCTTTTGTTTTACATTTTATGTTGACTTGCCAAATATATATTATGTATCTTTTTATTGGTAAATAAATATTCTATTCTATTATATTCTAATATTTTAATATCATATCATCATATTTTAGAAATCGGAATAACAAGGTGTCGAAATATTTTAAAACATGCAGGGTATTCCATTTAAAAAACAAAGTAAAATGTCATAATTATTAAACGCGATGCGCAATTGTTTTATTGATTCAAAATTTGGATTCTGCAAAAAAAAATAGTTAAGGTCTTTACACTTTTTTGGTAACTTTAAAAATAACAAAGTTATTTCAAAAAAGGACATTTTCACGTGATGACTACACAATAATATACAGATAAAACATGGTCATGAGTATGCTCAATTTACTTTTATCCCTTGAATATTGGCTGACAGCGTATTGCACACACAAGATCTTTAGAGTTAAACAGGATAAACCTGAAAACTCTAACAGGCCTATATACTGGACACTGCCAACTAAACTATCAATGCTATCATCTGCATAAACTCAGCCTAATGGAGAACGCCAAGTGCCGCCTATGACTGGAGATTGATGAGAAGGCACATCTTATGCACATGTCTCGCTGTGGAGATGATCAGATTAAATAATGTCCGTATTTCTCAGTTTATTGTGTTCATTGATTAAAAAATTTACTGCATTTGATACAAAAGGATTTAAGGCCAAAAAAATAATAGTTCACGTTATTTAAATTATACTAAATGGATTTGTCAAAAAAAAAAAAAAAAAAAATCATGGACTCGTATCTGTTATACAATATCTCCGAATATTTTACCACACACTGTTGGATAGATCATTCTTTTATTTATACGAACGTATTCCCATCTCGTTCATGACCACAGTTATAAGTTATTGTTCTCGTAAGATGATATATCAAAAAGTATATATTGCAATCATTCAAAAAATGTGTCTAACTTCTTTATCAAATGAGACATACTAAAATTTTTGGACAACTTTGAAATTATCTTGAAAATTCATCTGACATCTAACATTTTTCTCTTGGACATATCCTTTTTACACTAAACCCCATTAATTTTTTGAGTAACGAATACAATTATTAAATTATGAAAAAAAAACTAGAAATACACTTACTTAATACAATATTTTGGACTTATGTACTTTTTACACCAAACACAACACAATTTTTTATTAATGAATACGATGTCTAACCAAAAAAAATTAAAAAATGACTAGAAGAAATACACAATACAATATTTTTGCACCAAACAACACAATTTTTTATTAATGAATCATCATATCCGATGAAAAAAAATTAAGAGGACTAGAAATAAAAATAATACAATACTTTGGACATGTCCTTTTTGCACCAAACACAACACAATTTTTTATTAATAAATACGATTATTACTGACAAAAAAAAATAAGAAAAGGCTAGAAATAAAATTAATACAATATATTGGACTTCCATTTCGTACCAAACACCATATAATGAATACATAAAAATAGAGGAACACAATTTCTTTTTTTTTATAAATCCATTTAGTATAATTTAAATAACGTGAACTATTATTTTTTGGACTTATATCTTTTTGCATCAAATTCAACAAAT
The DNA here is from genome assembly GCA_029963845.1 of Rhamnusium bicolor. Classification (NCBI taxonomy): domain Eukaryota; kingdom Metazoa; phylum Arthropoda; class Insecta; order Coleoptera; family Cerambycidae; genus Rhamnusium; species Rhamnusium bicolor. Next base: position 85,258 of record JANEYF010002641.1, on the reverse strand, counting down.
TAAAATATTCAACATAATAATAATAAACATTAATAATAATAATAAACTTTATTGTCCAAAAGACCATACAGCATGGTGTAAGACACGTCAGATAGCTTGACAAAATTTCCAATGATATTTAACACAATTAAAAAAATGTATAATAAAAATAATGTTACATGCAGTTAAAAGATAGACAATACATGGTTATAATTTAAAACATAATGTATAACCAAAAATAATACGGGACCTATAATTATATAAAATGCACAATGTAAAGACATACATATCGAGGGCTTCATAACATAAGGGCCTATCTGCAATTTTGATGAAATTAAGATTTTTTGGCGTATGGCATATACGAACCTTCTCTATGTATTAAAAAATAGGCGTACTTCCCTTGTGGATAGTTACTGAGAAAATAACAAAAATATGAAGGCGTATGTTCATACGCCTAAATAATTCTTATAAAAAAAATTTCATAGGTTAATTTTAACAGAGGGGCGTATCCACTATTTTTTAACACATTAATTGATTTTATTACTTAGATTAATAGAGATGTTTTTTATTTCTAAAATTAATAATTAATTTGGTTTTGATCAGCACTATGAAATTCTGTTTATCAAAGTTTGGTAGATTAAATTCTATGTTACGCCCCTTTGTTATAACTAGTGTCCTACAAATTGTCGACATAACCTATAAATTAGTCTTGACAAGCTAGTAAGTGCATGTATCTGTAGTGGTGATTTTTAGTAAAAATGTTATCCAGAACAAGAAAAATGGTTCAAATGGCGATTGATCAAGGTATGTTAGTAACATTTATAGTTGTCATGTAATAATATTCAAGTAAATTCTTTTATATTTTACCGCTCTTAATATGAGTAAGGGAGTTATGGTTTTTAACTTATTTAACTTGTATTTTGAATGTTGAAGGTTCAAACACTTATGACTCTGATGGTTCTGTTCGCGATCCAAACTTTATGAACAGTGATGAAGAACAAGATCCAGTCGAAGAAAATGAATTATCTGAGGAACCTAATCAACATTCTGAAGTGGATGAAAATGATCAACCAGAAAGTAATGTATTTTTCAATGGACTTTTTTGCAAATATTGAATGTTTTTTTTTTTAATTATTTTTAGAAATTTTGAAAAGGAGAAAGAGAAAGCAGCCTGAAAAATGGAAAAATGTACGAAAAATGAAGAGAAATAGTGGATAAGAGTACGTCAATACAAAAGGTAACATAGTCCCAGCAAGAGTAGTTAAAAATGGATGTGATAATTGTAAGTTGAAATGCAACGAAAAATTGGATAATGCCGCGAGACTTTTTATTTTTAATCATTTTTGGGAACTCAGAGATATAGTACGTCAAAGAGACTTCATAAATTCTAGAGTCAAAAGATACGAGTCTAAAGATAGCAGGGTTCAGTTGTCTCGACGAAGATTCACGCAAATTTACAACTTTTGTTATTTGAATGAAAATTTCACAGTATGTAAGAAATTTTTCCTGTCAACATTGAACATATCCGAAAAAGTGATGCGTACAGCTTTAAAAAAAATCTGTTCGCTCCGAAATATCCCTTCCATCACCAGATAATCGCGGTAGACATCCTCCAGGAATTAAACTTTCCGATGTTACCATACAATTAATGGACGAACATATTGACTTATTTCCAACCGTGCCTGCACACTGGTGCAGAAAAGATAGTTCAAAGAAATACTTGGAGAGTATTCTCAATAAAGAAGTGATGTATTCGCTTTATGTGGCGTTTTGTGATGAAAGATTAACTAAACCTGTTAGCAAAACTAAATACAAGGAAAGGTTGATTTCGAAAAATATTGGTTTTTATGTACCAAGGAAGGATCAATGTTGGTGCTATGAGTTCGATTTAAAAACAGCTGATGAGAGACTTCCACGTAAAACCGAATATCAGTTACACATCAGACGAAAGGACACGGTCAATTTTATAAAAAGACAAGACGCCGAAAGAGCCAAAAATGATCACACTTTTCTCACATGCAATTTTGATTTGGAAGCAGTTTTATACAGTCCTCTTTTTTTTTGCAAAGCCTATATTCTACAAGAGAAAACTAGCAGTCTACAACTTCACAATATACGAGGTTGGTGGTAAAATGGGATATTCCTACATCTGGGATGAGACAAATGGTAAGCGAGGGAGTAATGAAATTGCGACATGTGTTTCTCTATTTATAGAGAAGTATGTGCCTGACAATATCAAAGATTTAACCCTTTATTCGGATAATTGCCCTGGGCAAAATAGAAATTGTGTTGTAGCTGTGATGCTTTACTATGCCCTATTCAGACATCCATCACTCAAAACAATAGAAATAAAATTTTTAGAAGCTGGACATACCCATATGGAATGCGACTCTATGCATTCAACCATAGAGTCAGCATCACGACATGCCAAAATCTCAATTCCAGATGATTGGCTTAACATTGTGAGATTGGCTAAAAAAAAGGGACAGCCCTATAAAGTGCATCAAATGACATTTAATAATTTTAAAGATTTCAAGAATTATCGGGAGAAGGCAATGCCTAACTGTCGTGCAGCTAATAATGGGGAAATCTTAAATTGGAAAAACGTAAGATCCATCAAATTTGAAGGAGTTGCCCCACACACTATTTTATAAAAATGAACATTGGGATGATAATTATCACGAATTGAAAATGCTTTCTAGAAAACCAGGACGTCCTTCTGTATCAACAAATAAGACAATCCATGACACGATACCGCCCCTTTATACAAACCTCTTGAAAATAGGCAATAAGAAATACGAAAATCTGCAGGAACTATGTAAGCAGGATGTCATACCGCCCATGTTTCATGAATATTACAGAAATTTGCCACATGGTGATGAGGAATCTTCTGAGGACGAAATTTCCTTAGATGCACTGAGGAATAAACTGAGAACAAAACGAGGCAGTAACCGTAAAAATTAGTTTAGTTAGTTTATTTACACTTAAATGTACTAGTATTTGAATAAATGAGATCACTCTTTTATTTATTGTTTTTTATTCCCAAAATATATCGACAATATTGAAAGGCGTATCAACAATGATACACACATACCCGTCACCTGTATCGTAACATATGGGCGTATGTACTGTTTCCAATCTTTGTGAACTTTGAAAAAATTTCGTTAAAGTTGGGCAAAATTACTGATTGGACATATACCAAATTTTAATGAAATCCATACCAAGTAGAATTTTTTAAACGTTTTTTTCAATTCCTGTAAAGTTGATATTTTGTTGATACGCCCCTTTGTTATGAAGCCCTCGAATTATGTATATGTAGGTCCAGACATACAGATATAATTACACAAATACATATTTACGTATAACTATATTTACAGAAAAGTTATAATATCGTCCTCTATAAATTCTTGTACCGAGTAATAACATTTTGTCTGCAAGATGTATTTTAAGGTTTGATGAAAGTTACGGTTATTTAAATTTTTAATTTCCAACGGTAGCTTATTATACAGAATTATGCCCATATATTGAGGTTTCTCTTTATATTTAGATAGATTGTGATAAGGAATTACTAATAATATTAATATTTCAAAATTTTCTACCGAGGGCCAAAATACGTTCAGAATCTGCCATGAATTATTCTAGTAGTAGTAGTAATCTTTATTAGCAAAGCTAAATAAATACAAACAATCAACAAATTATATCCATACATATATATGTTTATGAATTTGCAATTTCTGTATTGTTGTGATATTGATATTACACTACATTGAGTCTGTCAACTTGATAAATATTATAGCAGCAATGCATCTAATTGTAAATAATTACAGATACTTAGACAAAGATACTACCAATGAATTTTGCCGTGCCTTGAATAAATATCGAGATGGGTCGCACCTTCTACTAAAACTGAGTTATACTAAATTTGCTAGTTACAGCCATTTACAATCACGAATTTTTAGCAAATTGATAAATGTTATTAAGCTCAAAAAAATGTTTTTATGAAAATTAGTAAATATGAAAGGATTCTCGTGGTTTTGATTTTTAAATTTCCATCGGAAAGTAATTAAAAGGGGTAGTCATACACACAATGGCGAGGGGTATTTGAGAATTTTAAGTCCGATTTTAAATTATGAAAACTTGAGAATAAGGATAGTTGGAGCTTTTGATCGTTTGGAACCTTTCCAGACTCGGAGAGCAACGCAGTCTGTACAGGAGCGTATTGTAGACTGTCTCAATGAAAACGGAGCACACATTGAACATTTGTATTGAAATTATTATTTTCTTAATCTGTTCATTTGTTGTTACTATTTGTAATTGCAATATAATTTTTGAATAAAAATTCAAATGAAATGATTGTTTAGGTTTAGTTCTCACAACAGGCTTAACTACTTTCCCATAAAGAAAAAAATTATCTTTACGTTTAAGAAATTTTCATTTCGTCATTTGCAGTAGATGTAGATATTTGAAATTGAACACTCGGCATGTCAACTATTCTGTTATTTTCACCATAAATTACACAAATCAAAGATAATATCATTTGGATAATGTTCCATGATGAAAATTGCACAAATGAATTGAAACAATAAAATAATGATACAACATGGGTAGGGTTTATATTTGGCATTTGTTTCCAAACCCTACTACAACTAACTACTGTTGAAGAAGAAACAATATTTCTCTCAAAAAATGCCAATAACTCAAAAATGACTGAAGATAGACATACACAATGTTAATAAAAGTGGCCTTAAAATTCAATTTTACATTGATTTTTGGTGTCAGAAATGGTAGTTGCCATTTGAAAAAATTAAGATTTTGACATTTTTTGATTTTCAACTTTGGAAAATCGCCATAGGGTGCATGACACATAACAATAGTGTCAGCAATAATGCAAAATATCGGCTAAACCTTTAAAAATTGAATAAAAAAAAATTATTTATCTTCATGGCTCAGAAGTTATAAATTTCTTAATAGACCCCTGCAACTCTGATTTATTGCAAAAAAAGTGACATATCAAAAACTATGATAGATAAGTGCTGACAACTAGGATATTCTGAACTCACAATTTAATGTAGAATCCAAATATAAAATCAAAACGGGGTGTTTTCATTTAAAAAAACAAAGATGGCGTCGTCGATTTCCGGTATTTTCGGAAGTGGCGCCATTTTAAAAATACTTTATTTAGACTTGCAGCAGTCAATTATGGTCGGCTAACAAATTTCATATTAATACGATTTCGGGAAGTCGCAAATTTTTAATGAACGAATTACGTGAATCACCCAGTATTGCACTGAAACCAGTTCCAACTCCTGAAGCTAATGCAATTAAACTTGCACTAAAGGTGTTTTAGTACCATCTATATTTATAAACTGGACATGTTACATGAGAATTATATACCTTGAAACATAGATGATCCTTTGCAAAACATAAATATGTACATAGGACCCACATTATAAATTTTGTCTAATGAAACATATTTTTCATATTAATAGACTAGTTATTACATGTAATGCAATTTTATGAGAGTAAAATTGGATTATTTCGAGTATTATTTGATTGTAACATTCACATTCATGAGTGTATAATATTGAATTTATAGGTATGATTATTAATGAACATGAACATAAGTAGCATTAAATAATAAACAAAGCTTCAAGAAAAAATTTTAGCATGCAGGCTGTTAAGATAAGAGAATTCCACAATGAAATATAGAAATATAAATATTTAGTAATATACAAAATACCAATTATTGTTTATAATTTATCATTATTCATAATGGTGCAAATGGCTTAAGCTTTTCTATTTATTTATGAATGTGTAAATGACAAATACGTTATGAATAATTAACATATTATATTTTCCAGTAAAACTTATTAATCTTATATATCGAGGGTATCATATCAAAAAGGCATATAAACATAGCAATTACCTTGGCGTTTACGCCCTTCTGATATGATACCCTCGATATATTAATCGGAGGTAAACTACTGCAGAAATTTGTTGTACACCCTAATTAGTAGATGGGTAATATGAGGGTAATACTAAGGATCGTTAGGAAATACTTAGTTAATTCGGAAAGCATCAGAGTAATCCTCAGGTACAGGTACAGAAGTAAAGGTAATAATGTAGCTACTTTGGATAACCAGGTAACATGTTGTATGACCCCGGAAATGTTTCATAGAAGGGAAGTAATTGCACACTTTTTTTTTATCAGCAGTTTACCTCACGGATATAATCTAAGTAAACGAAGAGTTAATTACAAAAATCAGGAAATAGAATATTAAAATAAATCAATGGTAAAATAGTAGGTTTTTTCATCTAAAATAGGTCTACTAGTAAAAATAAAACTATGTGGCAGAAACATGAAAACGCCATAAAACCTTCACATCTTTGTTTGATTAGTTCATTGCTTAAAGAAGGAATTGCGTTCGAATAATACTAAAAATTTTTTATCGAGTCTGTCAAACAAAAATCTTGTAATTTGTTCTTGATTCAGTTTTTACTTTTTGGCGTACACATGCATGACAATTAGGAAGGTATGTGGAAATGAAAATGAATGATGGACCATGTGTTAGGAAGAAGTACTAATTCTAATTCTTACCTCGATATCAAAATCCAAAAGGTTAAATGCTGTTCGAAAGAGTGAACAAAAGTGAGCGATACTTGGAACCTCCCACCATGATTGTATATCTTAAATAATAAAAATCATTGTGAAAATCACGCTCAATCAACACTTTAACTCTAAGATTCTAGTATCAACACTATAAACACACCTAGGATGCTAATGAAAGTTGGAAACATAACCTATTTGTAGATCAATACATACGACGACGTAAATATGCAACTGCCACCATTAAATATTTCATAAAACCATTTAATATCCCATTTTAAATTAATATAACGGGGTAAATAACACATTTATTATATTATACTTCAGCTGTTGTCAAAAATAATGCCATTTCTTAAACAAGCTTTGATAGGCTTCCCTTAATCTTGTACTAACTGATAAATTGAGCGTCTATAAACGTCATAATATTCCTTTAAAAATTGTTAAATTCTAAATTCTACTAAATAAAATTAAATAAATATTTACCGTACATACAAAAATATTTAAAAATTAACCATAATCATCAATTCAAGTGACTGTCAACTAACTTCAAATAAATTATTTCTTTTGAAAACCGGAAGTTATAGTGTATTGCGTTTACCGCTTGATATTGTTCTTTGGATAACCAATTAACGCAAAGCATTTTAAGTGAAAGACCTCGTTACCTTTTGACATTTGACAGTTGTCAATAAATATAGAATTAAATTTGTTTATTATTTTTTATGGAAATGGCTATATGCTTCAATTATTATAAAAGTTAATTAGTTAAAATGTCTTTTAACAGAGGAAATAATGAGTTTCCTTTGGAAGCCCTCAAAGTGCATGGTCCAAATTATTTGAAACATGCTTTAACCAGCTGTACAGATCCTTTAAAAGCAATAGAGGAGTTTCAGGTGAAGTATATTAAATGTTTTAGTTTAGTTAGTTATTAGTTAGTTTAGTCTATGTAATGAAAGGTTTATGCAATTTTCTTATATATGTAAGTACAGTTTTTTATTTTTAGGTGACAAATGGAATACTTTTACCTTCATTACGTCCGATGTTACCGCTACTGGATTTACATGGGGTCAGACGATTGGATTTCCACATGTCTGTTGTAGAGGTGTGTACATTTATTTGATGGTTATGAATTTTCTACCATGTTTATTAATTAGAGAAAGTCCATATTGTTTTTAATATCATGCAGTCTGTAAATAAATTAAAAAACATTCCACTATGCAGCGGAACGAACAAATATAATACTTAAGGCAGCTGCCTTAAGGAAGGAAACTGGTTTTAAAAATGTTGTAAAAATGGATTTTGACACTCATTTTCAGATTGAATAATTACTTTCAATTTCAAAGAAAATTAGAATCTTTTCACAAACACTTGAACTTGGACTTATACTTGACTTGAAGCAACTTAAAAGATATTTTATGCTACAAGGTGGATTAAATACTAGCAGTATACTATGCTTCCATCTTAAAATACTGCATAAGGAAGCATTCCGGTCAAGCTCCTGGAGTAACTGAAGTCCACCTGGAATACAAAATGTGACTGGAATTTGCCCAGCACATGCAATCTATGCTCTCCTCTCTACTCTGAATATATGAGTTTGTACGACGCTGCTTTCCTATGTAGTGTGAAAATATGAAAACACGGTATAATGGTTTAACCCCTATAATATAATACAATGGTAAATCCTAGAAGAATGTAGTTGATAAACTGTATTTACCTTTTTAAATCTATTTTCCTAATTTAATATATTTAATATGTATGACGACTATTTATTATTTAATTTCAATATCAAAATTACAAAATTAACAACCCAGCATTCACAGCTCTGTGGAATATGTTTACTTAACATGTAAATTAAACAAAAAGTTAACACATCAGTCAAGGATAGAGATACATAGCGCTACAAATTCAAGAGCGGTGTATACTTATATAAGTAGTTTCATTTTTGACATATAATTAGCGGTGCCAGAAATATTTGCCATTTTCAAATATAAATATAATTAAACACGCCACATACAAATTCATGTGGTTTATTTATATACAGGGTGTTCGTTTTCAATCTACCCCACATTTGAAATTTTGGCCCAATAGGTTCTCGGAAAAGACCTACCATTCTAAAATATTTTAGTCCTTTTATCACTTCCGGTTTATACTAGACGTTGACTTCAACTTTGTTATTTTAAATAAACCCCCCTCCTCCCCATTTTTCTCATATTTCTGGATTCCTCTTCAAAATTAAAGGTAAGTTTGATAATACAACCCTACCTTGGTTCTCAACTGTTCTTGAGTTATTACAATTTTTTTACAAATTGTTGCTGTTGCAGCGTCTCCCTTTATTGTGATTATATTCAAAACTAACAGTCGTAATGGTAATTAATGATTTTTTGACATCTTTTTAATGTTATAATTAAGTTATCAAACCATCAAGAAAATTAAAAAAAAAAATAAAGAAATATCTTGAATGTCATAAATTTAAAATCTAAAAAACTTCATTTTTTTAAATAGCACTCCTACTATCAATTAGTTTTGAAGATAACCGCCATAAAAGGAGACACTGCAAACAACAAATAATAAGGGTAGTAACAAAAACAGTTGAAAATCAAGGTAGGGTTGTATTATCAAACTTATCGTTAATTTTGATGAAGAATCCAAAAATGTAAGAAAAATGGAGGATTTTATATAAAATAACAAAATTGATGTCAACTTCTGGTATAGCCGGAAGTGATAAAAGTCGAAAATATTTTAGAATGGTAGGTCTTTTCCGAAAACCCATTCGATCAAAATTTCAAAATGATGTTCCATTCAGTCCAGAGATACGTTTAGGGGGCACTTATTTTTCAGTTAGTTGAGTAATTAATGATGTCAGTACATATTGCCCTATTTACTTAACGTGTTAAACATAGTGTTTATTAGCTCACAAAATAACAAATTGTTCGCCAGATATGAGGATAGGGAACTTGCACATTTTTTTTTACTTCATAAAAATGTTCTACAATACTAAAAAATAAGATATGCAAAATATGACGCCTTAATTCCCAATAATAAATTTGTTATAAATTATTAAAGTTTCGCGCGCTAGCGAACCGTTTCAAACAGGTTCAAAAGCGCGGGAGTAGTCGTGACATCACACCATACAATTTACAAACGACGACGGAGATCCCAGCACTCGACCGCTTGATTTCAGATAAGTTTTAAGTGTATACTTAAAATGGAAACAAAAACTCCTTATTTTAAATATTGCATTGTACCGTTGTGTAAGAATACTACAATGAAAGTGCCAGATAAAGTATTTATAATATTGCCAGAAGATAAGATTCGTCGATCAAAATGGTAAAAAGCGTGTAGAAGAAATGAAAGACATTTCACAGAGCAGTAGGTCTCTACATGTGTGTGATCATTTTAATGTAAGTACATTATTAAATACTATATGTCTATCTACTAGTTTTTCGCAGGCGGGCAATAAAATATTCCGAATTCCGAATTATTGAATTTTAGTTAGGGTAGGATTAAAGAAAGAATGTGTATACAATGTTAGAAAATAAGATTAGTAGATAGAATATAATTTAGTGATACTAAGTAAAGGTAATTTCCTGGTGCGAAAGTAAACAGCTATTTATTATTATACTCTTCGCAAATATGATTACGAAGAGTATATTGCATTTGATCGGGACATTTCTAAAATCGTTAATATCGCTCGCAGAGAAAAAATCGATTCGTTCGTCATCGAATTCTGAACAACTTTCAAAATGTCCGTCTGTTCATCTGTCCGTCCGTCACGTTTCTTATAAACACGATAACTAAAGAAAGAAAAGTCCGATCGAATTGAAATTTGGGCTATAAGTTAGTGTTAGCTAGAGAAAGAAATCCATTGTTTTTGAAAAAAAATCAAATAGTAAATAAAAAAAGTTATAGGACATATTATTTAAAAATATGAATCTACAGAAGGTTGCAATTTTCAATGTTCTACTAAAATTGAAGTAATTTTCTTTAGACACCAAAATGCTGTAAAATGTACTACCACAAATTTCGCCTACGCAGTCGGCATCATCGGGAGATGAAAAAAAGTTGAAAATTGAATATGTGATCAATATATTAGGTATTGTAAGAATTAATCTTAGTTTATACTATAAAATATACTGCCACGCGTTTCGCCAATACAGTCGGCACCATCGGGAGAGAAAATTAAATATGTAGTCAATACATTAGGTATTGTAAGAATGAAGTTTATAAGACGAACACAAGATTCTTTTCAAAAAACTGCGAAGAGTATCCTACAGAATCTGCAAGAATTATATAAAAGTTCAATAACACTACTGTCTGCGAAGAGTAAAATGTTTACCTCTAGTATATATAGTATATTGCAAATACCTTTCCCTTGCCCTTTAATTTATTCTATTCAAATCTTACATTTATCTATTATGTGAATGATAACACGACACAATCACTTATTTCCCTTGCCCCAAAACATAGTACGAAAATAGGTAATTATACATTTGCGCAACATTTCCTTTGCAGCAAATGTCTTCTATAGAGACACTTTACACGTGTGTACAAAAAAAACACGAAAAATATAGAAGTGGCTGTTGTAAAGAATTACCCTAAATTCTTTCAAACATAAGACTAAGTCTGCTAAAAATGCTTAGTTGCGACTAAGCATTTTGTAGTTATTTCATTTTATTCCGTGATCAAGTCATAACTATTTTATGTTTATAAATTATTACTAAAAGCTAAAAAAATACATACTTCTCTGCCTTGACCCGCGGACCTCTCCAAGGGACAAACTTTCACTATTTTGTATAAAAGATGCCACCATAAACATATCCACTTTAGGCAAATTATCAGATTGGCCCTTTGAAAAACCTTGTTCAGTCATTTTAAAATATCTGTACAACTACAATAAGCGGTACTATAAAACACAATTATATATTTATATCAGAACAGTCACTAACAAATCAACCACAGTCTAATAACACCATATTGTACATATGTTTATATAGAATGTCATACTTTGTTAATTTGTTTGTATTATTATTTTTAAGTATTTTATGAATGAATTGATTTTTAGTTTTCTTTTTTTCTGTATATGATATACATATGTATATATTAATATAAATCTTACTCTGTACCCCATACAAGTTGTAAATAATCTACTTAATTGTGAATAAAGATTTTAAATTGGAATTGGAATTGGTAAACATCTGATTGTGTTGCTTCCCGAGGCGACGGCTACCGAATATTGTATGGTGTGACGTCACAGTCAATAGTAGCTCGTTTCGGGCCGCTTCAATTTTATCGCTGTTTAGATCCTTCATACTGATCGCGTGGAATTAGAAATCTTATTTTTTTGTGAAGTACACATTTTATTACAACGTTACGTTATGTTTTTTAGTATTATTTTTATTTTTAAAATTATAGGCAAGTTCCCTATTGGTACTGTTACAATTTTAATAATAAAATCAAACATCCAGTCCAAAAGTTAATTTATCACTAACATTTACTAATCCCTAAAGAGCAGTAAATGATATGAGGAGTGGAAATGTTTTGGAACTTCCCATACTAGTATACAGCAATATATTATTTCAGGAATTACGAGAAAAACTGATAAGCCATATAAATGAAATTGGGAAACAAGAAGGAAAGGAACGTGATCATAAATTAAAAGAATTACTGGTAAAAAGTTTTCCAGTGGTTAAAGTAAAAGCTATGAGGCCCATTGTTATGGCAATTTTAAAAAACACCCCACAAATAGATGATCATTATTTAAAAGTATTAGTAAGAGACCGAGAGTTATACAATGATACTGATACAGAAGTGAAAAGACAAATTTGGAAAGATAATCAGTCATTATTTGGTGACGAGGTATCACCATTATTAAGTCAGTATATTAGTGAAAAAGAAAATGTATTATTTGATCATGCAAATCTTGGTACCCAATTTTTTGGACCCTCGCCAAAGGTAAACAGATATTTGACAATTATTTTCATATTAGTTGTACATATACGTAACTTTTTTTAAGGTTCGACGACAAGGAGAAGTAGTGCAGAAACTAGCTCATATGATAGGAAATAGTGTGAAACTATATGATATGGTTTTGCAATTTTTAAGAACTTTATTTCTACGGACACGTATCGTACATTATTGTACATTAAGAGCTGAACTACTGATGGCTCTACATGATTTAGAAGTACAAGATATTATTTCAATAGATCCTTGTCACAAATTCACTTGGTGTTTGGATGCTTGTATTCGAGAAAAAAATGTAGACATTAAAAGATCACGTGAGTTGCAAGGATTTTTAGATAACGTTAAAAGAGGACAAGAGCAGGTCTTAGGTGATTTGTCAATGACTTTGTGTGATCCTTATGCGATAAATTTTTTAGCAACTTCGGCAATTAAAATTTTACAACATTTAATACATAACGAGGGCATGGCTAGGGTAAGTATGTCTATGTATGTCTTCAGAAATAGAATGTTTGTATTTTCGTAACATCCCAACTTCAAATATTGAAAAATAAATTGAAAATTGTTTTTCAGGCAACTATTTCTTATAAGCATAATAATGATTAGACTTAAGATTTGGTAGATTTTTGTTGAGAATACAAACATATGATGCATTTTAGTCTGCCAAAAATATTTTTATCATATCTAGCATTTTTTTTAAATCTTATTGTCATTCGTACCCTACATTGCAATTTGATTGCACATAGAACAAAATTTTGTGATTATTCTTCATGAGATACTCTATTTATATATTATAATTGTTTTAAGAAAGCTCTATTTTTATTCTTAATGCTTATATTATAAATAAACGTTATTATTATAAATGACATGTTTTGGCAGTAATTTTAAAATTATATTTAATCACCTAAAATATTTTTTTCTTAACTGATTTTGAGTCTAGTTAGCATATTTGTTCATTCCAATTAATATGCTTTAATACTGGCTTAAATAATTATGCCATCTAGTAATGATTAACGTAACTTGTAAACTTTTCGAAAAAAACAATTTATTAACCGAATATCAATACGGGTATAGGACTGGTAAATCAATGAAAACTGATTTATGTAAAGCCTATGATGCAATATTGGATGCCCTCGAAAATCAGCAATACTATGAAGCAAAATTCTGTGGTCTTTCTCGCGCACTTGATATGGTAAACCATGACATTCTAATTCAAAAGATTGAATACTACAGGGTCGGGGGCGGCCCCTTAGATTTATTTACAACGTATTTAACAAATAGGAAAACACGACTAAAATGGAAAAGCAACTTCAGACTTTGTCTTAATAAAATATGGAGTACCACAGGGTTCCGTTCTCGGGTCTATATTTTTTATTATCTACGTCAATGACATGATGTTTAACTGAAATAGTAACTCACAACCTGTTAGTTACGCTAATAATGTGACAATAACACATTTCGATAAATATGAGATAAATTTAAGCGATAAAATAACTCAATCAGAGACCCTAATACAAACATGGAACAAAAGTAATTATCTCACGCTTAACAATAATAAAACACAAGACCTAAATTTTAAATTTAAAAACGTCCAATCACTCGAGAATCCAGTAAAATTATTAGGAGTGTACCTAGACAACCAACCTAAACTTCTTACCTCATGTCGACAACTTAGTAAAGCATTTATCAACAGCAATTTATATCATCAGGCAATTAAAAAATAAACTAACCGAAGAATACATTAAAATTTCCTATTTTTCAGTATTCCACTCTGACATGACATATGCATTAATAGTATGGGGTGCATCATGCCATCGATATTCATTTTGCAAAAAAAAGTCATGGCAGGAGTAGGACTCATTGAACATTGCAAACCGTTATTCAAAAAATTCAGAATTTTTAACTCTTCCGTCATGTTTCATGTATGAATGTTTAATCTATATCAGAAAAGAAACCACACTTAATAACACACTTCGAAATGAAACTCACCACGATTATAACACCAGAGGAAAAGAAAATATTAGGTTATCAAAAATAAGGTTCACAAGAACTCAAAATTCTTATAAATACCTATCAGGAAAATTTTACAACGCTTTGCCAAATGAACTCAAATGTGATAATCTAAGTATGAAAAACTTTAAATATCAAGTAAAAGATATTTTAATAGATGAAAGTTTCTACTCATTTGACGAATATTTTAATTTCTTTCTTACAAAGATTAGAAATGCCTGAATGTTTTTACAATTATTCTTTCAATCTTTCTGCTATTGTAATTTCTTGTAATTGACGATAAAGATGTTACTTTATTTTATTAAAATTACTTTTATTTATTTTTACATTAAATGTACTGTTTGCTTTATGATAATAATTTCATTCTAAAGCACTATATTATATAGGTACTTTATGCGTGTAGGTATATATATTTAAATATGACATCGTATTTTACAAATTTTCTTTAAATTGACATATGTATGTATAAACACAATTGTGTAAAAACATGAATAAACTGTCTATCTATCTATCTATAACTGTTATTTAAGAATGTATGTTGTTCTCCAGGGGTGAACTTTTTTAACTGAGAGCAGAGTCTACCCATACTCAACACGTTCATGTATTGGAGTTAACTTCCATCTCTCGGCCATTCAAAAATGATAGTGTGAAATTAAACCAGAGACCCATCTCATTCGCCTACAGCCTGTTCAAAAAGAAAATCTCCAAGTCGAGTTTAACACAGTAAACTTGATGCAATTTACTTTTGTTCCCATACAGTTGAATTTAACGTTTTTTAAATTCTCTTATGTATGTATAACAAAAAAACAGATGTTTTGAAACCTATTTCTATAGGTAATTTTATTATTCGGTGATTTAAAATACTTCGGCAATGCTCAAGATTTTGCAGTTATTAGAAAATGATAGCTTCATGAGTAAAGAGATAGAATGATCTTATCACAAGTTCATTAACCTAATAACCTAAAAACTTCTAATGATTAGCAAGAAGATAAACTAACGCCTCGATTATGATGGGTCTGTCAACTAAATTATTAATTGATATTGCGCAAAACGTGAGAAGGAGAAAATCCAAAGACAAATTATAAATAGTTTATCAAAAACCTCCCAATTTTGAATTTTACAAGAAAAAAGCTATCGTGCGATCATGATACAATAAATTATATATTATTATTAAGATAAGGGATTACATTGTGATAGAATACGAAGACATTTATACCTTTATAACCCCGGTAAACTTTCATTTTTATTTAGGGTATTATTAAATATGTATAATAATAATAATAATAATATAAAAACAACGGACGGTCCTAACGATGATGACAATGCGATTGTACATGGACGCTTTAAGTGGACGAGGGAACTTCGGGATGACTTACTGACCTGCCGCGAGAGTAGCGAACCTGAGCGAAGGGGATACATGGCGCGATTGCATGCACTTTGGTGCGAAATGCATCCAGAGCATCGCGCCTTCTCTCAACAACATCTGAGAGATCAAGTATCCTTTCTGCTCAGGACAGGTTATGTAAGGGCACCCCGTCAGCCGGAAGAACTGCCAGCCGCAGTCCCACCGCTGCAATTATTAGCTGATGGGGAACATCCTTTAGAGTTCACCGATGTAGACTTAAGGACGAGGGTTAGCCTTAACACCAGGGCTAACCTAAAGCCACAAGACCTAGCTAGAATGGACGAGGTCATCGATGAGGAAATTCCGGAAGATGCCGACATCTGGCAAATCAACAGTGCCGTGTACAACGCCGCGAAGCAACTCGTCCCCCGTGAGAGGTCAACCAATCACGGGGTCGAGAAAGCCAAGCGGCGTGTACAGAATATCGAGGGCAAGATACAGTCGGCCAGACAACACGCTTCTCGGATCCAGAGTGTGGTGGAATATAAGACAACTGGTAGAGTTTTTACTCCCAGAATCCGGCGCATAGCAGCCGGATTAAGACGTCAACACCATACTCTAAATCTGACAGTGATGCTTACCATCAAGCAGCACTGTCTAGATAGGATCCGAGCGCTCATGGCGATAAAGAAAACATTGAAGAGGCGGGTGAGGAGTATGGAACAAAACAATTTGTTCCGTACGAATCCTTCCCGCCTATTTCAAGAGCCACAGCGTGTTGTAGATAATCCGCCGACTGTAGAAGATGTCGAAACCTTCTGGAAGGGAATCTACGAAACGACGCGTCCATTCAATAGCGACACTCCAGCAATTGCACACTTCGAGGCTCTGTGTCACAGACATCGTGAAGAGCCAGATGAAGTGTGCCCGGCAATCAGTACGGAGGAAGTCCAGCAAGCACTTGTTGGCACCAAGAACTTCGCTGCCCCGGGCCCAGACGGCATTAACAACTGGTGGTGGAAGAAATTTCCGTCCACTCACCGCCGTCTGGCGCGAGTTTTCAACTCATGGTTGAACGAGGGGCAGCAGATTCCGGACTGGTTTGTCGAGGGACGTACTGTGCTTATCCCCAAAAAGGGGGATCTTTCCGACCCGAGGAATTATAGGCCGATCACTTGCCTCAACTCCTGCTACAAGATATTTACACGTATCTTGTATGCAAGGACACTGAGGTCTGTTGATCCGGTCTTCCAGCAGATACATGAACAGCGTGGTGCCAAGAAGGGCATGGCAGGTTGCAAGGACAGCCTGCTGATAGACCGCTGTATTACACAGGATTCTGTGCAATACAAGCGGAATCTATCGATGGCCTGGATTGACTACCGCAAGGCATTTGATATAACATCGCACGAGCTATTGTTGCACTTGCTCGAATGTCTTGCGGTACCAGCACCACTAGTGAGATGCATAGAACAGCTGCTGCCACTCTGGAAGACTCGCTTCACCATAACATCAGGTGCACAGCGGGTCACGACAGAGCAGGTGGCATTTAGGAGGGGAGTTTTCCAGGGCGACTCCCTGAGTCCTCTCCTCTTCTGCATCTCACTGCTACCGTTGTCTGCTGGGCTCCGCCAAACCCGCGGGTATCAATGTGGACCACCCAGCGACCGGAGGCATAAGGTCACCCATCTGTTTTATATGGATGATCTTAAACTTTATGCCTCCGGAGAGCGCGAACTACAAAACGCTCTTAGGGTGGTCGAAGAATATACGCGGGCAATTGGTATGGAGTTCGGGTTGGACAAATGTGCAGTCGTCCACCTCAAGAGAGGACGATGCGGGGAATTCTCTGAAAATGCGCAGCTCGCAGACGGAAGCATCCTAAGACATCTGGATGCCGGAGAGACCTATACATACCTGGGTGTGCAACAAAGGCACATCCAAGATGTAATACAAATAAAGGATTCTCTCCGCGGCAAGTACAGACACCGCCTCCGAAAGATTTGGTCTTCCGAACTTTCGGGGAAGAACAAGGTGTCTGCTACTAATATGCTTGCCGTTCCGATTCTGCTCTACTCCTTCGGAGTAGTAAAGTGGAGGGTAGATGAGCTGCGCCAATTAGACAGAGATACCCGCAAGATGATGAATATTCACAGAAGTATTCATCCTAGATCGTCCGTTCCTCGTGTGTACCTCCCACGTCAACGGGGGGGGCCGAGGACTCTTGAGCCTGGAGTGTACGCATGGCAGAGTAGTACTGAGTATGGCATGTAACATACTCAGGAGCTCAGATCCCCTCTTGCGGTTCGTAAAACATCACGAAACTGTAGGAGTGGGAGCAGGATTGTTCAAGGCAGCAAAAAGAGCCGCAGATGAACTCGGCCTCGCATTTGACATCAGGCGAGGAGGCCGGCGAGGTGCTGATGTTGCGTCAGTCACCGATCTTCAGCCAAATCGTCTGAAAGCCCGAATTAGAGCTGCCGAACAGGAAAATCTGTTTCGGCAGCACGTCGATAAACCCCAGCATGGTGTCTTCTATAAGAACATAGAAACACTGGGTTTATCGACCAGGCTGACCTTCGCCTTTCTAAGGTCAGCAGGGCTTAAGTCGGAGACCGAGGGATTCATTATGGCCTGCCAAGATGGTGTTATCAACACCTTGGTCTACCGTAGCCGCGTGTGGCGTGTAGAGGTTCCTGATATCAACTGCAGGACCTGCCATCAGGCGCCGGAATCGCTCATGCACTTACTTTCTGCATGTCCCATATATGCGATTTCGGCCTACATCCACCGACATAACGCGGCTTTACGAGTGCTATACTACCATCTAAGGCACTCGTACGGGGTAGACCAGACACCAGTGCTGCCTTACGTCCCCGGAGATATTGAGTCCGTTGTCGCGAACGAGAAATGCCGGATTTACTGGAACTACTCGTTCCCGACTGTCAGGCTAATCCAAGCCAACAAGCCTGACATAGTCCTCCTCGACCATCAACTCAAGGTGATGTATGTTATCGAGTTCTCGGCACCTGCTGAGAAAAACATCACCTTGAAGGAGGAGGAGAAACGGACCAAATATCGCGATCTCCGGTACGAGCTCCAAGTGCTGTACCCAGGCTACTCGGTCAAAATGGTCGTCCTTATAATCGGTGTACTCGGAGGGATAAAGCCTACGCTGCTCTCGGAACTGAAGATCATACCAGCCTGCCAAAAACCAGCCGAGTGGCTGGCAGGCCAAATGCAGAAGGCGGTCATTCTGGGTTCTCTCCGTCTGCTTAGGGCACACGATTCTGGTATCTACAGTCACTAACCCTGCGGGATGCGGGGAGTGGCTGTAGTTGATGCGCCGGCGCGACTCCCGTGAGGCGTCGGAGGCCACGGGAGGACTGACCGGCATCGGGAAACCGAAAAAAAAAAAAAAAAAAAAAAAAAAAAAAACAAATAATAAACATTTGTATATATAAATACAAGGAGTGGTGAGAATTTCTTTTTCAATAAAGATGTTTTGACAACTCTCTCTATAATTCATATTAAATAGTAAACATAATATTCGTTTTTGGATAATGAATACTCTTTTAGAATACTTACCCCAAGCTAGTATATTAAAAGAGATATGTGAGAAGGTCAGTGCATAATAAACATTTAACAAACCAGATTCATTAAGGGTATCTTTCATTTGTAATATTGCATAATGGCTTTTATTTAATTGTAACCCTCTTATTTGTGTATTTCAATATTTGTGATGTAAAACAGAAAATAATATTACCTTTTCATTATTTTGCCTTATTTATCGCAGACCTCATTTGAATAAAGTGGGCATTTACTAACTGTGTGACGTAAACTGTCAGATCGACATCATCAAAAAGTCGACTGCAAACTTCTGGCAACTGTACCAAGCGGTAGGTAGGAACTGGGGCCTCAACCCACGGATCCTACATTGGCTGTACATGACGATCATCAGACTGTGGCTCCAGTACGGATCTATGATCTGGTGGCCGAGCGTGGACAGAGTGACTACATCCCGAAAGCTGGCAAAAGTTGAGAGACTAGCTTGCCTAGGGATTACTGGCGCAATGAGGACGACACCAACAGCCACTCTGGAGGTTCTGCTAGGCCTGCCAAAGCTTCTCTCATGGATAAAGAGGGAGTCTATGACGGCCTATCTGAGAATGTGGAATTTTGGGAGCTGGCGATGTTCAGCTGGAGCTGAGGGTCACGCAGCAATTACTGGACTGGCGGAGAGGGAAATACCCATCTCTACCCTAAAGGTGAAAGAAGCTAAAGATCAGCTAAGGTTGGAAAATATATATATACTCTCACTCTTCCCAGTAGGGAGTGCAGTGAAGGGAGAATGGACTTCCCTTCAGACTCTCTGGTGTGCTACACAGACGGTTCTTGTGTGGCCACCAGACAGTCCTCTGGGATGGGAATATACTTGGAAGGCAGAAGAGTGCAAGAGAGCTTTGCTCAAGGTTCGTACACCATGATCTTCCAGGCAGAGGTTTATGCCATACTAGCGGTGGCAGGTAAGGCGGAGGTTAGGAATGGGGCGTAACAGATGGTATATATCTACTCTGACAGCCAGGCTGCTCTAAAAGTGGTGTGCTCCCTCAGGATGAGTTCAGCTCTCGTCAGAAGTGCAGGGACGCCCTAGAAGAGCTTGCCAGGCATAAACAAGTGAGATTGATGTGGGTCCCGGGACATACCGGAGTTCCAGGCAGCGAGAAGGCTGAGATGAATTGGCTAGGCTTGGAGTCGAGGAACTGTGTCTTGGGCCTGAGCCTATGTTAGGCATTACAAGAAGGCAGGTTACAACAGTCCTCAATGAGTGGGCCCACGCGACTCTGAGGAAGCATTGGAGGACTAACAGGGCCTGCAGGTAAACTCAAAATTTTTTGACATGGCCTAACAAGTCGAGATCTGCCTGATTACCGGGCTGAAGTCGGAAGACTCTGAATCTTTTAATCGGAGTTGACAGGCTACTGCAGACTAAAAGGAGGCATCTATCATTGATAAGTTTTGAGGAATACCCTACATGTCCATGATGTGGGAGTGGTGAAGAAACATTTTACCACTTCCTGAGACATTGTGAAGCGTTCGTTTGCCTGAGACATAGCATCTTCGGTTCTGAGGTGCTTCTAAGGGAGGAGGTGAGTTCCCTCACATTGAGTGATATCCTGACCTTTATTAGAAGATCGGAAAGATTCAACGAGGTTGCAAAAGAACTACATGGCTGAGGGAACAACTGGGGGTTGGTAAAAAAGACCTGCTTGCGGCCTACTTGCCAGGCATCAACCTCTCCCACCATTAGCATTTACTGTGTGACGTCATGCGCAGAGCCAAACGAAAATGAGACCATCTAGTAGCATACCTTGTTTATTTGTATCATGACACGCGGTCATAAAAATTGCATTCAAAGTGGGGGTAGAACATTTAAGGCGCTTGCGCATGTACATCATTTCTACCTACCTCTCGGAGGTAAGTGAAATTAGTTAACATGGGGTTAACTTTTATTACTATTTTTGAATGGTTGATATGAAATTAACTCCTATTACTATAACGCTTCAATCAATAAAAATTACTCTCATACGCATTAGTGATTAAAATGTTCTATTTGCCCAATACCACAAGGTGGTAAGATTAATGGTTTTTATACAGAAAAACATTAAATATCGGGGCATCTAATTGCCCGATATTTCTAAATTCAAAGATTTTTATATTTTCCGTAGGTTAAAATATTCGTGGGTGTAATTTTCAAAAAATGGTTGACTAATCGTTTAAAAACTTTCCAACCAAGTTTAACTCGAGAGGAATAGAAATAAACTTTGTGTAGAGTTTACCCTGTTGTGATACTACTCGGAGTTTGTCTTTATGAATGCGCCCCAGTGAGAAGTTTAAAAAATAAAAAAACGTGCGATGTTTAAAGTGTAATTATGCATATTTTAAGGTTTACTGTTTTTAGGACAATACAATTTTGATATTACTTCTAAGAATGCTGGCATTGGGATTAAGTGCCTGGGTAATGATAGATTCCCAGGATTTTAAAGAACCAAAATTGGATAGCCAAGTCGTAACAAAATTCTTGCCTGCACTTATGTCATTAATGGTTGATGATCAGGTTCGCCAACTCTCTGCTAAGCTACCCCCAGATGAACGAGAAGCTGCTATAACTGTGATTGAACATTCTGGACCACTTCCTGATGCAGTCGAAGCATATATACAAGACAGTACTGTTGCTAGTATACTAGCTATGTACTACACTTTATATGTTGCAAGAATGAAAGATAGGGTTGGACTTCTTAGAATACTAACCGTTTTAGCAAACTGTAAAGATGACAGGGCTTTTGAGGACCCATTTTTACATTCATTTGTGAGTTTCTGCTTCTTATTTTAATAATTTATGACCTATTTTAATAATAATGGCATATAGTTTTTTTGTAAAAAACTAACTATAATGATCATATATTTGCTACTCACTACTTATGAAAGTGATGTTTTTGTATATCGGTACAATCATGCTCTGGAGAGAACAACTCAGAATATATATACAATTGAATTCTCGAAATTCTCTAACTCGAATGTGTTTCTGTGCCCTTGATATATACTTCGTTTTAGAAGTATTTTCTTTGACTCAAATTTTCTCCAACAGTCTCAAGGGAATTTAGGAGGTTCGAGTTAGAGAAGTTCGACTGTATATCCATAATGACTATTTTTTTTCTTTTTTTTTTTTGATAGTGCTATTAACACTGACAGTTTTCCATGAAACACCAAAACACTATATACTGCATTCGACGCCCGTTTCGCCAACCAAGTTGGCATCATCTATAGATGATTAAAACAGTTTTAATCATCTCCAGATGATGCCAACTTGGTTGGCGAAACGCGCTCGAGTGCGGCACATAGTGTTTTGGTGTTTTGTGGAAAACTACATCAGTGTTATCTTCACATCAAAGGTTCCAACCCACTCCAGTGTTATAAATTTTCTAGGTTTGTCTTCTTATCCATAATTCAGAAGAATTTCAAGCGGAAGATTTTTGTACGGCTCTATTCGATGAATTCTTTTTTGCTGGTTTATCACGTGATAACGTTACGAGACATTTACTAAAGTTGCTATGGTACGTTCATCAAAAATTACCGGCAAGTAGACTTCATACTCTTATGAAAGCTCTTCAACCTACCCATCAACATAGTGAGAAAGTTCATAATCTTTATAAACTTTTGCAAGATAAGATAAATTCACAGGAAGAAGCCAGTGCACCAAATGATATGGATATCGATATTAATTCTCCTTTGATGAGTGTTCCGACTCCAGCACCATATCATCATACTTTATAGATATTTATTTCTGTTATTTCAAGTATATAAATATAATTTTTGCTGTTTTTTTTGTTTCATTGAATGGTTTCACCATATATCTCAGATTATTTTTCATTTGTTTGTTTAACGCCAGGAGATAAGCTACCTTCAATCTGGAAATTTTGCTGAACCTCTTCTCTATCGAAGAGTAAGGATTTTTTTACTTGCCGAACATCTAATAGACAAGGCATTGACTGCTTTAAAGTTGATATATCACTTACACAACCCTTGTCTAAGATTGCATATCATCTGATGTACAAGCCACTAGAAGACTGAGTTTCTGAGTTTCACTTGGGTTACCCACCAAATTACTGACCACGACTATCGTTGCTTAACTTTTTGTATCGAAATATGAGTATGTTAAATTAAATCTAGGCTTACTTCCAAATTTGAGATAGAACTATAAATTGCTCTTAAACTTTGCTCTTAAAATACAGATTTATTATTCTTCCAACATCTTTCGTATAAGGAAATGCATGTTATAAAAAATATAGATCCGATGAGCTACACTATTTACATATGTTGTTTCTAACAGGTTATAATTACAACCTATACATAATTTAGTTGTTCTGTGCTATACATCATCTGAAAGACCCATTAAAAACTCACAAAAAAACCATCTGCCACTCTCTTTTGATATGGAAGGAGGTGATGCTGAAAATGCACACAGGACACACTGGCCAATGATGATGTAAATCAATCATGTTTCAATATATGCTGTAATTTTGGGAGAAGAAATGTGTGAATAAAAAGTTTAATAACTTTAAATTTATTTAAAAATTTGCCGTACGAACAGCAATTAATCGGTTTACAGTTATTTACATACACTCTAAAATCCAACTTTTCTGTTGAAAGAAATTGTTTTTATTAACATTAAATTTGCCATAAGCTGTAATATATACAGATGCATCATATGCACGGTCATTTTACTGTTTTTTTATCAGTAATTTAATTAGTGATAAAAAAAGCAATAAAGTGTGTTGTCATATCATCATGATCGTCACAAAATAACGGCTTACACAATTCAATTTTTATATGGACAATTGAAAAAATAATCAAATGGTTTTCTGACTTGTACTTAAACAAACCGCTCCCCAATTATAATAAATAAGATATAAACGAGAAATTAGGTTTTTAAGTGCTCTCCATAATTGTTAACATTATTGTGGCAGGCCTGCTCAGCTAAGAGAATTTTAACAGTTTTTCCGAATCGGGGTATACAAGCAGGATTTTTACCCCAGTGGGAAAGTGATGACCATAAATTTTGAGTAAGTATTTTCTAAATAATGGTTTACGAGATAATATCATTTTTGATTTTTTTTATATATTGATGGAATAAGTTCATGGTGGAATATAATGTCGGCTTAGTGCTTATAGTTAGGCTTGAGATCAAGGGATCCTAGGTTTGAATCCTGGCTAGGGCATGGATGTATCTGGCATTTTTTAAATATCGAGACAGTAGCATAGTTGACTAAAGCGTTGTTGTGTTGCTGAACATGGCTAGTCACAGTCTATCTCTTCTGTGTTCGTCTCAGCAGTTGGTTAAAATTGTTTGCTGCCTAAAATCGATACAGTTACGAATAATTTAATGTTTTCATAACTTAAAAAAACCGCTGCCAATTATTTGGGGATCAGAACTTCCTCACCATAGTAAAACTCAACATGTGGTGGAGTTTATAATAAATGTAATTTTTGACGTTTCAAAAAAAGTGACATTTTTTGACGTTTCAAAAAGTCACATTGGTGGAATGTCACTAATATTTTTTTTAGACATTGGGATCAATTTTGCTCATCAACGAACTCAATCTCTTCCTTGACCTCTAGAATGTGTGTACCAAATTTGAAAGATTTATCTCAAAAACTGTAGCTGCTATCGCGAACCAGACGCACAGAATTTTTTTTTTGTCTGAAATTTTGTGAATCCTCATAGTTCGTCGAGATTCGTCCAGAAATGCAATAAAAATTTTCAACAATTTTTTTCACGAATACATAACTTCCTCACTTTGAGGGGTGAGGAGGTAATACAAATTTTAATATGAAAATCTAAAATGTCAACTTTTGCAAAATTCCCAGTAGTATTGGCACAATTCTCATGGCACTGATTGATATATGCTAGTGAAATCAGTGCTCCGGTAATTTTGAGAAGAGAATATTCCCAAAAATTTAAATAAACTCGTCACTACTAATGCAATGGTAATTTATATAAAAAAAATTCATCATTACTCTTCAGAAATTAGTTCAGGTCGATATTTCTTTCATAAAAGTTTTAATGAAAATAGAATAAAATAAAACGTCAACCCAGTAAAATAGGTACTAGTTTATTACTTCCTTACTTTTACAAAAAAAAAGTCAGATAAGTACAAACCATATATTTTAACATAACTAATCAAAATATACATATGTATATATAGTTTATTTCAAACTTATCGGCAACAAAAAAATGTCGGCTTCTTTGAGGGTGGTAAAGGGATCAATGAAGCCGACATTTTTTATGTTGCAAATAAATTTGAAATAAACTAGTAAATTTAATTCTGGTTAAATATTAACATTCTCTAATATTGCATCCTTAATTAATGGTATAATTTGTTTTCTGGATAATTTTGTATTATTTTGCCGTAAGCATATAATATCTTTGTATCCTGTGCATACTTCTGTTAAACAAAAACTGTAACCTTTTAAATCTTCACTACATTTTAATTTACTCAATAAAATATCTTTAAGATCTTTGCTGCCATTTTTCCAGAATATACCAATATCCCTTTTAACCTCTCTGTTTGCATCTAAACCTATTAGGACTAGTAATGAAACCTTGTATTTTTCAGCAAACTTTTCAATGGCTGTATAGGCATCATCTAATTTTAGAAAACTTTCTACTAGCATCGGTAAACCTGGAACTGGAGTATTTTCCACAATTTTTAGATCTTTTGAGAGGATCTGTGTTGGTGTCAAATGGGAAATATCATTATGGGCTGCCCATAGTTTCTCAAATACTACTTTTCTTTCTTCTTTAAATGAGAACTTTTCTTCCAACTTTTTTGCAATAATTAGATCCAACTCTTTTGCTCGTCCATTTTCTGGTAGTAATGCCACTGTATCATAGACAATAGTTTCTAAAAAAATTTACAGACAAAACATTTCACTATTCATCATTTAGGATCAAATACGTTCTAAGCAGTAACTGTATCACTTAATTTTTTTTTTAAATGGATCAATTTTTAGTTATCAGATGGTACTGCTCAAATACTATCATCATCAACTAGACAGCAAGAGATTATTCAACTCGAACAGGCGTTA
Organism: Rhamnusium bicolor; assembly: GCA_029963845.1. NCBI lineage: Eukaryota > Metazoa > Arthropoda > Insecta > Coleoptera > Cerambycidae > Rhamnusium > Rhamnusium bicolor. The sequence goes on along the minus strand of JANEYF010002641.1, from coordinate 58,712 downwards.
AAGGAAAACAAATGGTGTATGTGTAGATTTCTTATATGGAGTATTGCAGATGGTTCTCACTATAGGTGCCGTGGATATGCATAATCCATACAGGTCATTATTTGCTTACCTTTTAACCTGTTCGACGTGACACAGTACTTGCTGTATAATTCAATTCATTAGTATCCTGAAATGGATGTCATTATTTGCAGTACATTCTTTGAAAATTATGTGACTGTTTTTAATAGCAACAGATCATTTTATATTTATGAATTCTCTTCAATCTGACTTCTGCTATACAGGATACCCAGTTAAACGAATGGGATATGATAGATTGTTCTCATAAAAATATGAAAATTTTCATATGTTCTCCAATGCGTGCAGCATTGGAGAACATATGAAAAGTGGAGTCTAAAAAAGTTTATTACTGTAATAAATAATGAACTGCTGGACAAAAAACAGTATAAATTGGTACGGTTATATTTTCCATTTTGATATGAATTCAATGCTATTAGGAGATCTCTAAATTGGATACCATTGTACTCTGGAAACAATCCATTTTTATTAAAAAAGGGCAGGTTAGCAAATAAAAAAAAGAAATGATGAATGTCATGGCACAAAAACAAAACATGAAAAAAATATTTTTGTCAGCATGTTTTAAAAAAAAATAAGATTGAAGTGTTTCAGTGTGTTCCAAAAAATCATTTACTAACAATATTATGAATATTTTGCGGAACTGAATCACCATATGCAATAAAAAAATTTGCCACATCACAAGCATATCATACATATATATACATACATACATTAAGCATTGAGTACGAATTTTTGATGCCCCTATAAGGTGGAACCTTTGTGTGGTGCATATCTTTGTCAGTCACTAGAAAAGATGTTCATTCATATGAAACACTTGCATGTATCTAGTATATCAAAGGTCTAAAATTTGAAAGGAACATTTATCAAAAATATATTTACCATAAATTAAATATGCCAACTCCTTATTCAAAAAAAGTTCATCAACCTCCAAAATTTTGTCTGCGATTAAAGTTGAACATGATCCAACCTGCTTAATGTTTAGGTCAATTTTTTTATTACTCCAGTTATTACTAGGATCTACAGGTCGGTGATCAAATATCTGAATCACCGTATTTTCTAAACTTTTTTCAGTTGCTGCTAATATATGATGATCTACTAAGGTAGTTGTTAACTTATTTGTTTTTAAAATTTCTTCAAAATCAAGTTGATCTCTGTAACATTCTTTTATTAGGATTTTTATGAACAGTTAAAAAGCGTTTACCTATAAATCAAAAAATTTAGACTAATTCCACATTCCTGGAGTACAAAACAATTATCCGAGCGAAGAAGAAAATTCTCATAAGAGACATTCAAGATGGGTATTACTAAGGCAGAGTCATCAATCTCAGGAATCTTATGTTTATTCAAAAAATATGCAAAAATAAGAGATGAGACAGTTGAGTCCATATCACAGGATTCATTACCAATTACGATGTGGATATCTTTGAATGAATTTATATTCTTCTGAAATTAAATATTAGTAACACTTCTGATATAACTAAAAAGTATAGATTACATACTGTAGCTTCTTTAGCAAATTGTAAATATTTAATAAAATCCATTTAAGAATTATTACGAAAGGAACTTTGTCTAAAATACCGGGATGTCTTTTTGTTATTGTTATTTTTTTTAAATTGTCATCAAAGGTTGACATTAGTGATTAGCGCTGCCAACCAATTTTTAAAATTCATAATTCCCTAGACAGAAGCACAGAACAACTAAATTGTAGAAAGCACACAGCAGAAAGCATGAAGGCAAGGCAGTGGGCAGTAATCCAGGTCCGTAAAGGATCTTGCGCACTAGCCAGATCTATCTGTTCTGGGTGTTTATGGGTAGACCTGTAGACCAGAGAAAGATAAGTTTATTTCACTGAGCAGAGAACAGAAAAATCCAAAATCTTCATTGGGTTTGGATTATGAATTTTTACTGTATGATGATAAACTGGTAATACACATTATAATAATACATTGTATCCTCATTATATGAAATTGAAATTATACTGTTTTCGGTTTATGCATGCTTTGCGTTGCTCCTACTTAAGATTTATGGCATCATTAATCGGACCAAAATCACTTCCAATCCGATCTCAAACGCTGTAAAACGCTGTAAATACGAGCGTATATCGAATACGACATAAAGCCTGTCGGTTCTGAAAAAATTTAAAAATGATTAATAGCGAAGTTATATTAGCACATACTTGGTCCTCGGTATAATTTTGTACAACTTCTTTAACATATTTCGTTAGTGTGCATCTCATTATATTTTTTTCCTTGTAGCTAAGGCGCGAATGTATTGGCAAGTACTTCCTCTCAGTTATCAGAAGACACACTGCAATAATTTTCTCCAATAGTCTATGACCAGTTTATATATTACCAAAGATTAAATACATATTCATGCATATTTAATTATCGACATTACAATATTTTTTACGTCCAATGAATGTTTATTCAAAAAAAATCATAAATTCTGAGGTTAGCTTTATAAAATTGATGCCATTAATTACTTCGCCAAATTTTTCAGTTCAGTTCAGAACATTCGCTTTAAGGCATCAGAACAATAAAATCTAGAAAATGAAATTCGAAACTCCTAGCAAGGTCGACCATGAAAATCTCATCGAGAGCAAGGATTAAACATAATCTTTGACGAGTACACTCAGATCACCTGAGAGCAGTAAATCAAAAACGCTGTAAAATTGTTACCGATTGATTAAAAATCTTGTACTGTATTGAAAATACCAGCGAATGAAATGAAAATGAGAATTTTATTATCAGCAAGATTAAAAATATTGAAACGAAAAGCCATATAGCCATATAGGGAATTTTTGCTTTATAATTATAATTGACAGTTAGAAATGTGACCAATTAGCTTCTTGGATTCTGCCCTTCCATTTATTTATTCAAAAACACTTCAAAGTTGTTGACAAGCGTGTTAGCGTGTTTTTAACGGAACAATTATTTTATATTTCAGAGTATCGTATTCACAATGTTGGATATTGAAAATATTGTTTTAAAAAATGTATCTTACCTACATGCAAGAGATCCCAGTATATTGGCTTGGAATCGGCACGGATTGGATTCAGTTAGAGTTAATTTAGCCAAAGAATTATTACAAGATAATAGCGGTAAAAGTACCGAAACTGTAAGTTTATTCCAATATTGATATGAATACGACTTTAATAGTATATTTCAAAATAAAAGCAATGATTGAGCATCATTTTTATTGAAGTCTACTTAGATATTCCAATTCAACTGCCTAGGGATTCTGTAACTAACATGAATGTGTAATAAAAATATGTAGTTTTAATTAACTGGTACATTATTCGTGAAAGCTCTGTTATTCTAAAATAAACAGTAAATACTTGTGCAAACAATTTTTCAAGGCCAATTTTTTTGGTCCTTTTGTATTTAGTTCTGTACAAAAACAGTGATTTCTAATTTTACCTGTTTGATTCTAGTATATGTGTAATTTACTGTGGGAATTTTTCAGTTTAAAAACCAAAATGTATGAGAGCATAGTGTTAAGTAGTGATTCTGATGATTCGTTTGATGAGTCTGGCATAGAATCAATATTATTGGTATGTTTTTATATCAATATACATTTTGATATAGGTATACAATTTATACATGATTATTTGGATGTAGAATAAACAGATGATTCAACAGTTGAAAATTAAACTTTAAAAAGAGTTGTTTAACGTCAACTTACTGTGTATTATTATTATTATTATTTAGTTTTTTAATGAAAATGCATGTTTTTACTTATGTAAGCTCTCTATGCTAAAAAACTAGTTATGAATGTTGTGTATGTGTCTCGGGTTATTGACTGGTCACCTAAATCATTCGTTTAATGCGTAAATCTATGCATGTTGATTTATATATTTGATTTATGTGGGTTTATATAGTTAACCATATAGTAAATCAGATTTTCTACAAGACAGTATAATTTTCAGCAATAAATACTAATAATAATTAATATATTATCAATTTCATTACTCTTCAAATCCCATAAAAACTCAGAAAGTATTCGATGTACCTAACCTTATTCATACTTTTTAATATGCATCCTTATACGTTCCCATTACTAAACTAATATGGACCCATGAATTCTTATAAAAATAAGTACAAATATATCTTTATAAAAATGTATAAAATGCATACTAGAAACTCCTTAGTAAATCTTTTTAATTTCATTACTCTTCAGATCTCATAAAAACTCACAAAAGTATTCGAAGTAATACCATATTCATACTTTTTAATATGCACCATTATACGTTCCCATTAAATTATTATATAAACTAAACTGATATGGACCCATGAAGTCTTATAAAAATAAGTACAAATATATCATTATAAAAATGCATAAAATGCCTACTAGCAACTTCTTAGTAGATCTTTTCAATTTCATTACTCTTCAGATCCCATAAAAAGTCACAAAATTATTCCTTTATTAATACTTTTTATACATATCCTTATAAATTCTCATTAAATTGTTATATAAACTAAACTGATAACAACTCCTCAAATCTTACAAAAAATCATTTACTAATTGTTTCTTATAAAAGATTACAAAACTCGTATTTGGTTTTACTGATGAAACCTTTTTAGTTTCAATACTATTCAAAGCCCATGAAAACTTATTAAATTCAAAGTTGTAATGCCATATTAAAACTGTTTTTGCTATATATACTTATAGAAACATACAAATAACAACATGGGTATTCCAACTCAAATATGACTCCTTTAGATACTTATTCATCCTAATAATATAATTTCTATATGGCAAAATTAATATACTGCATAAACCCTTATAAAGCAGACAGGTTCTTATGATTACCCATAAAAAAATTATAATTATATATAAGTTTCAAATAGGATATCTTGACAGGGTTATTATATATTTCCTTTTTTTTTTTTTAATTTTCTAGGAAGAAAATACCGTATCAAAATGAAAACATTTATGTCATGTCACTTATTTTTATTACAAATTTCTGTTGTACCCAAAGTGTTGTTTAGATAATTAACACACTTTTTGTAAAATTTATTGTACCTGGGGCACTAGAAAAGTTTCATCATATGCAGGTGTAACGAATTTTAAAACACTAGCCTTATACCATTAGATGTGGGATGTTTAATAGTACAAAAAGTATATCCGAGACTATTGATAATTGTTTTATAAAAAATTTTAAATATCAAATTTAGATTCAGTCTCGTATAGAGTATATTGATATAACTTTTTTTTTAATTAAATTTTCCTTATGTAGACGGTAACATGCAATCTTTTGTATCTGCCTTTGTTCCAGTAAATATCGATAATAAAAACCTATTTTAAACTTTTGATTAGTGGAGTTAGAACAACCTGATCCTTTATTCCTAGCAGTGTTTGTATAAAAATGTAGTAAACAGTGAAAGAGTGTATAAACACTGACCTGAGCATCTTTTTTCTTTACTACCTCAATACAGTCTTTGGTTGCTTCAGAATAGGTACACATAAGATGAATTTATATATAGATTATATTTGTTTTTATTTTTATTATTATTATTATTTTTTTTAATTATAGAAAGCGTTGACGTGGCACCATTAAATAGTACATGTACATTTTTTATCTGTCAAAATATTGCTTTGAAACAATATAAATACCTACTAGTAAATTCAAAAAAAAGATACTAAATAAAGTTTATATACAGGATGAGCCAGATTTTAATCAGGAAATTTAAAGAATCAATAGAACACGCCAAAATAATATGGATTTGTCATAAAAACTTATAGCTAAAAATGTTAAGTTTTCAAGATAGAGGGCATTGAAGTTTTAATTTATTTTTAATATTTTCCCATATTTCTCTGGAAATAATTAAGCTTGTTATAAAGCTCGGAAGGTAAACATCAGTACACTTCTCACTATACTTTTCATCTCTTCATTCCAACCAGAGGCGTGACGGTGGGGTGTGAGATATTCTTCCCAAAAAACGGGACGCCACTGGCCTAAGCTAATTATTATTTCTTTTTCAACATTTACAATCATTAATGCACAAAATAGTTTTCTTATAATAGTTTTTATCATTTTTTATTGGATTAGTCTTTTTTAAAAAGATCTTAATCCCATAAAAAAACGGATACAAACTATGAAGGGGGAAGGAAAAGAACAAGGATGTCACAAATCTATTGTTTCGAGATATTTGCATTTTAATCATTAAAAACCTAATTACTCCTATAATACTGACACTAGGAGAACTAAAATCATTTAATATAATGATGACAAATTTATTCATTTAAAATTTATAATGAAAATAAAATGTATTTAATTATAATAGAAAAAAAGTGGAAATTTCCTTCTAACATACAAGTAAAAATTGAAAAAAACAGGAAATGTCACTTGTTTGAGAGTATTATAGCTTCTTTCATGAGGCAATTCAGTGTAGTTAATCGCGGCGGGCACTCCACAGAACCTCTTTGGAACCATCAGATTTTTGTACTTTTCTGCCGCAATTGGCAAGAAGTCTGAAATAAAGGTTGAATCCTTATAATTAACTTTCAAGTAAAACAAATCAATAATTTCATCACATCAGCCATCGTTCCTGTTTTTTTTCCTTTCTTTGATACATTTTCGTTCATATCACAATGTATGTCACTATCGGAGGACATTACGTTTACAATACTTATTGTTACTAAAACCGTGTAAAAATATTAATTTATAGAAATAATCCGCTTTGAATTCAGAACACAACACAACACAATCAAGACACATGGTAAACAAACAAAATGTCTGCTACTGTATCTACAGATTGGATGGACTCTCCCTGTTATTTTCCGTTGTCGCATGGACATTCCTTGTTTTTAATCTTTTAATGAACATTTCAAATATAAATTGTGAATGGACTATTCCAATTTATACCCACCACACAAATTGTAAATAAATAGTGTGTAATTTGTCCATCAGATGGCATGCAAATCGCAAAAACTTAAAAAATGTGACATTCCTTGTTCTTTTCCTTCCTCTTCGTATTTACAGATCGAAAATAAATTTAAGAAAATTTCTTATATTTTGATAGGATGCAACGTCTTTGAGTTGAACTCATAAAATCAATCATCCCCTACTTGTCAAATAGCTGTTAATTGAGAATCGTTTAAAATATTACATGGTTTCGCATTTTTCCCATTAATACTATTTCGAATAGAGAGATGAAACCTATGGTTCGAGATGTACGCAACTTGATCATTCTGAATTTCATAACAATGTCTTAATTATTTCCAGAGAAATGTGCCCTCTGTCTCGAAAACTTTTTGCTATAAGTTTGTATGAATAATCCATATTATTTTGGCGTATTCTATTGATTCTATAAATTTCCGTTTCCCGATTAAAATATGGCCCAACCTGTATATTCTACAATTTTTTTTACTATAAATTTGTCATTATAAACTTGTAATTTTTAGGGTGGTTTCTGTATGTTGGTAATAACCATTATCTTAATAGTTTCTCTGATATAATAAGGGATGTTATGGAAAGGGTAAACAAATATTTTATCATTATTATACAAAAAATGTATTGAATCTGCAATTTCGGAAATATTACAACAAAATTCAACAGTTGTATATAAGACTACAAAACAGTATTATTTATTTTACATTGGCAACTTTGTAAGATGTCCTCTTTGTGAGCAATGTGCAGGTATTTTTTAAGGGTAACGCATTATTTTGCCTCTCCCACTATACCAATCTGACAGAGCATTTTAAAAATCGTCATAATCTTTGAAGTGATAAATGAACATTCTGATATACATAAACCCGACACAAGAAAATATGCATGTAATTTACCAAAACATTATCACACTTTTTATGAAAAGTCACCTTTGTATATTGGTCAGAAAATTTTAATCTAGAGAAACAAAAAATCAAAAAGAAAAGTATTTTACATTTTACGTTCCACATGTTAAACAAATTTATTTCAATTAAGTCACAAAGCGATACAAATTTTACTTATTATATGTATTAAAAATACCATCTATTATATATAATGACAATTTGTTTTTTACTTTTGTATTTTATGTATTAAACATAATGTATTGTAAAATGTCGTTTACTATGTTAGCTATATTTATTACTAAACTATCCTAGCATGGCACTTGAGCTTGGATGCGCAATGGTCTAAACCCTGCCCTTTCAATGTAAACTGATTTGGCTCGTCTCTGCCCCATAGTAACGATGTTTCTTCTTTCTCTGCGCCACCAAAGTGCCAAGCTAGGATCATTGATATGTACATATCGAGGTACATATTTATGTAACCTATCTTATTGACCAGCCAAAAAGATTAATATATATTATGATTATTGGACAGTTTAAGAATATAGGAACAAAATACCGAATAGTATAATTATTATTTCAATAAAAAAAATACGAACCATTTTTTGTAACTACAGAGAATAACAAGAAGTACCTATTATAACTTAGATTAAAACTTATGATTTAATGAAGCTTATCTTTTAAAACTGCGTCATAACTTTTGGTTATAACACACTGATGTTCAAATTTAGTTTAGTTTTTCAAAAGCTTCACAAAAAACCAACTATATTGTATTTTTTAGCAAGAAAACATTCAAGTGTTTCTAAGAATAAAGGATGGCGTTTCTTCTTCGGAAAACCTTTTACGAAGTAAATGGTGATAATCTTATATGTAAAGTTCCTGAAGGATGCCATGCACTCAGAAACATAAAGGTTGGAGAAAGTATGACTAAAACATACTCATTTACAAAAATTTTTGGTCCTGAGACTAAACAAATAGAAATTTTTAATAGTGTTGTAAAAGCAAAAATGCTAGGGTTTATTAATGGAAAAAAATTGTTCTCTACTTACATATGGAGCCTCTGGTTCAGGTAACTATAATACATAATCTGCTGGTAAATTATTTTGAAATGTGGTGAAAAATAATAAGAATTGAATTAAAAAAATATATACAGGGTGTCCAGAAAGTAATCTACCAAACTTCGGGAACAAATAGAACACCTCAGAAAAAACTAGTTTGTGATATAAACTTTTGTTGAAAAATGACTTATTTCTGAGTTAATGTTGTGATGGAACCATTTCTTGAACCACTGAACAGAATACTCTCAAATTAAGATTGTGATAATACCACAACTTGAGTGTATGAAACATTACTATTGCATTGATATTCATGTACAGGATGTTTATTTTTTTATTGCTAATGTCAGTTTTTTACCTAAAACTTTTGTCTCAGTAACAGCACTGAATTTTGGATACCACAAAATCAAAAATTTGCCTTTCCTGAACATATAAATTGAAATCCTTTTATAACTTTAAATATGTCCTTCCATCTGACACAAAATGGAATCTTGTGAATAGTCTTGTTGTGAGTCATTTAGATTCTTGTAGTCCCAAATATAATTTTCTCATAGCTGGTCTTAAAAATAGTGTTAAACACGCTAGCTCAAACAAATAGAAATAGGTCTCCTACATGAGCCACAAGGAAAACAAGGATGTTTTATGTCTTTATTAGGTGCTTTACACTCTGCTCACTTAAACTTTACAGCGTTAGCCAGGATAGAAAATAAAATTTGCGCAGATGATTGGTGCAGACGGCAGCAGATGTACACAATTGCAAAGTTTCTATAGCAGTTCATTTTCATGTTTATTTTATTTCATAAGCATCGGTCATAGTTAGACGTTTCACTCACTTAGGTCCAACTCAACACTGCAAAGTTTAAGTGAATAGAATTGTTTGTTTACAAATAGCACACTCCATTCCATGAATATAGTTAAGTACAACCGTACTTAACTATATTCTTCATATGCCAAATGTTTTGTAGAAACAAAAAAAAGAAAAAACTACATTTTTTTCAGTAGATAATTCTTGTAGCAGTAATTTATTTTTGTAGTTTTATTCAAACAGTTTCGTAATTTCAGTTTGTATATATTAAATAATTTGCTTATTATATACTCACAAGATTTATGCACAAATTAATATAATTCTTACTAGTTAAAACACAGCTTATACCACTTGGATAAAAGTTTTTATTATTTGCTTAATAGTAATAACTCATTCTTTAACAAAATGTGCATACACACATGGGGAAGTGTTCTGGTATATTAAATTAGGGTGATATTAACTCTACACTGTCTTGTTGGTTTTGTTGAACAATGAAATATGTTTTCGGTATAATAAGATATCAATCTAATCTTGATATTTCATCATCTGATTGTAAGTAGAGAATCCTTGTTACCCTTGATAATGTGTTTTATATCTTTCGAGTTTGGACGCCTCCTACGTCTAAACTATTGAAAATAAACATATACCCTCACAGGCTTTATTTTAGGAAATTTGATATTCTCCAACTTTGTTTATGAGAAAATTTTTTATTTCTGCCACTGTTACAGTGTTTTGAGTCGAAAGTTACCGTGTACCTTTCTTTATTGTTGCGCTTAACCAGAACAAAATTTCATCAGACCGTGGCTGAACCACTTTGCGGTGTTGTCATTTGCTTCTTCACTTGTGTAGAGTCGGCTGTGTAACGATAGAAGAATCCAAGAAATACTGTTAAATTCATTATAGTTTATATCAACGATTAACGAGAGGAAGTACATAATCCAAGTAGTAATTTAGTCGCGTCAATGTTTTGACAGGTGTCACAATATTGGCGCGACCAATTTACAACTCGGTGTGCTACTGGGGTATACTATATACATATTATTTGCGGAATTTAAAGAAAATTGGCGCATTAAAATGGTTTTTATGAAGAAATCGTGAGAAATTATAAATGAAAATTATTATAAAACATTATTATTTATTATTATTATTAATATTCTTCTTTTTGCATAATTTTTTAGGAAAAACTTTTACCATTGTGGGTACAGCAGAAGAACCTGGCCTAATACCGAGAGCATTAGAATATGTTTTTAGAACAATTCCAAAATTAAAAGAAATTCCTAAAGTTATGCCATTAGCAAATGGAGAGGTGAAGTATTTAGATGAACAAATGTTAGGTGCAGAAAAATTGCAGAGATCAACAATTCTAAATGCTACACATGTTGATCGTTCTGTGCATATTAGAACCTATAAGTAAGTTATATTTTTCGTTCTAATCTTTTTAATCTCTATTGGTCGACATCGTTTACAAAAATAAGTAGGCTAAATCAACAAATTTAAGGGGGGTATAGACAACCAATAGCTGCCCATTGCTAAGATATCCCTGTTTGGTTCATTTGTTTGTGCCAAAAGACTTTCGTGAATTTTCCAAATCTAAATGATTACATGATGATCGGACAAAATTTAGTTATTCCCTTTACATTTAACAAAACTGAGTAATGACTTTTTAGGGTAGATCAAAATATGTCGCCCCTATAAAATTTGCTGGCCTACTTTTATCTATGATTCTTTACTACTTATCACTTTAAATTTTTAGTTTTTGCTTATGTTTTTTAGCGATATGTGCATTTTGTGGAAAAGTTAAATCGGACACTATTTCACATATATCAGGGCATGTTAAACTCAAAAATTTAAATTTGTGGATATCTCAAAAAATGTTTAAGAACATTAAGTTTTTTATTTAATGTTGAAAAAATACATCTTGGAGTATGTAGAATACCAAATAGAGTTCTGAAAACTATGAAAATCCGGGATGAGGTCCCATTTGCTTAAACAAAAGCTGCCATCATTAAAATGCAAAATAAACTATTGAGGAAAAACGCATTCATTACTTAGGTTACCGGAGTTTGCACACTGATCCGGCCGGAATCGGCTCGGACGGAAAAGAAAACTGCTGAAGGAATAAAACAAGTAGATTTAACGGGTAAACCCACACTTGACTGGACGGCAAGCTGATAGCTGCTTTGGAATCCCATACCTTGTGAACATGCCGTTCCGAAGCCGATTCCGTCCGAGCCAATTCCGATTGGATCAGTGTTGCCCAAGCTTTAGTTTGCAGGATCTTAAAAAAAGAATAGATATTAGGGATCTTGCGGGATAAAAACAACGATGTGGGTGCATTCCCTGGAAAGAGAAAACATATCTACGTACAATATACCAAAGATAATAAGGTAACCTTTTTTTTTGCATTACACCGATGTCAGCTTTTGTTGTCACATTTCAGGCCATTTTCACCCTTCAAGATCTTTTTAAATCAGCAGCAAATTGTTTCCTGTATTTGTTGAGTAATAAAATGATAACAGAATTTTTATATTATTTGTTTTTAAATCAAGTTACGAATAAAAGATTTATGGTCAGTTATATCTGATATATATTATATACAAACATGTTGTATCAGCTACTTTTAAATATGTAGTAATAGGCTCATAAAGCGTTCGCTTCTCCCTACTTTACACCCTTCAGAATGGCTAGGCTATCAAGTTGAGGATTCTCAGACAAGTGACCAAGGTAAATTGGAGCCCTCCACTGAATGTCGACGCATGTACTATCTTTGTCACTTCTTAGACCATATTCAAAAGTAGTTCATGCAACGTGTATATATTTTTAAGGCAAATGCAACAGAGACTCAGCTCTGAAGTTGTTGGCCAAACTGATGATCATTCCAATGTTTCTGTGAGTATATGGGTAAGCTTTGCCGAAATTTACAATGAAAGTATTTATGACTTGTTGAAAGCTCCTCCGCCAAGAGGGAAGCAACGTCCCAAATTACGACTGGGAAATTCAAAAGGATGCTGTTACATAAAGGATCTTACAAGTGTTCATGTAACTTCAGGTATTGAGGCCTATCAGATTCTTCAATATGGTCTCCATAACTTGAACTATGCTGTTACATCAATAAATTCACATTCTAGTCGATCACATTGTATTTTCACTATAAAATTAGTTCAGTTCAGTGAAGTAGAAGATGGAATATATATCAGCACTTTTAATTTTTGTGACTTGGCTGGATCAGAACGTGTAAAAAAAACCTTAAATGTTGGGGACAGATTGAAAGAGTCAAATAATATCAATACTTCGTTATTAGTATTAGGTAAGTTAAGTTATCTATCAGAAAACATTTCGTACTATCCTCTGAGAAAACTAAATTATGTTTAGAAAATTAATTTGAATTATCATTTTACTGAGCAGAGTAGTTTGGCTCATTTTGTGAAATGCTAATAGTGGCCAAAAATTAATAATTTACCGAATGATTTTTAAAATTCTTTTTTTTGTGGAAAATTTTAAATAAGGAATAGATATTCAAGCCCAGATTGGGCCGGTGGGCGAAGCCCACTTGGTCGCTGTCCAGAGATATCGATTTTCCAAAAGAAAATTATATAAATCCTTTTAAGAATAGAAACGAAAAATATTGCATATTTGGCATTTTTTGCTATTTAAATAATTTTGTGATTTATTTCTAAATTGAGAGCTATTGTATTACCAGTGACATATTTATTATAACAAGACAAATAATCTCTTTGTTCTGTCTGAAACTAGCAAATGTCAAAAATGCTCATGGACAGTACCAGAGGGCGACACTGCTTTCTTGGTTTTTCTTCATTAATACTAATCCAAATTATTTGATACATTTATTGAAATAACCTAATAAAATATTAAAGAATAATATCAGCGCATTAAAAAGGATATTTTAGTGTCACCTCCTGGTATTGTCCATACTCATTCTTGACATTTGCTGGCACAAAGAGATTATTTGTCTTATGTCACTGTTATTACAATACATGGTGAGGGCTGGTTTCTGGTCAGAACCCGGAATGTAAAATTCTCCCAATCCGGGTCTGTTCTAAACTTAAAATTTTTAATTATAGCTATAATGCATGTCTTTTTTCTAAGCAACTCATATATTTTCTGTCTTTAAAAAACTAATGGCATATCTAAAATCTCCATAAAGGCAGGCATACATAATAGAAGTATTTTATTTGCACTGTGGATCAGGTCACTTCTGATCTAGATCAATTAAGTCAGCTATATACATATTTTATTTACAACTGATCTGAAATCAAAAGTGACCAAGTCATTCCTCACTTGCCGATGTTGCTCCACCCTGGATGAAAGAATCACATGTGATCATTAGATCAGTAATGTAGTGGGGTAAGAAAAGCGGCGTTTTTGCAGTGGGTTTTGTTCAGCGTTACAGTAGTGTGGTGATGACTTCTGAAGAAAACTTGAAGTTAATAGGTTTGACTAAACATCATCAGATGATCAAACGTATTTACCGAAGTGAAGTTCGATCCTGGCGTCTCATCCAAGATGATCACAAATGTAGTACCTCTACTTTCCGCCATATGTCACCACAATTTTAAAGCTCAAAATCCTCTATACAATCGATCTCTCTGCCAGCAGCATGGTTTCCGGAGCTAACTTCACTTACCTTCAAAGTGGGTCTCAAAATTGTCGCAACTTAATGATCTCGGGTTGGGACAGAAGTTTGTTATTATGGGAGGGCGTGATCATCTTGGACGAGACATTTCATATAATTAGGATCAAACTTCACTTTGCTAAGTTCGTTTGATCATCTAATTATATTTGCAACTCGTTCTCAAGATCACAAATGGAGATGTTTAAAGAAGTTGTGACATTACTCATCTTTATTGTAAACACAATAAAATGGGATATTTCTTACAAATAAACTAAGTCTAGAACATTGTTGTGATTTAAGACAAATTAAGTTTATTGAACTACATGTCTCAATATTGTAAAAACCTCGTTGTTTGAACATTATAAATTTAGGATTGTTTCAGCAAAAACGTTCTTGCCGCAAAGGGGTTTATTATAGAACTTGGCCAAAAACTCCTGAGGCCTTTAACCACCGAATGGTGTCAATGCTCACCCCTTTGCATTTTGATGTGGAAGTGGCAGCATGCCGGGTGCTGTGTGCTGTGAAAATGTTAGTGTCTATCCCTCCCTTTGCAAGTGTGGTTTTTATCCACCGAATCAACATTTGGGCGGAAGCCCTGTGATATGGCTTTTTATATGTAATAAATAAGTTCCAGCATCCAGGACCTCTAAGCTCAGCAGTTTTCACTAAATAAGACTCTAACACCCTCACAACACACAGACTCAGTTTATCTTTAAATTTAGACAAACACAAAACAGGTTGTGAATGATTTACATTGGATGTCTTGATCAGATATCATAATCTCGATACCTTCTAAGGAAGTGCGAATATTGTTAATCCTGATTAAGGTAAGTCTGCACCCTATGTGCGGTTATCAGAGCTAGAAGTGTAACTAACTTCTGTGATAAAATCTTCAAAGAAAGTCCTTCGTTGGGATACAATTTGCCAAGATCTTTAAGGATGATCGCTGGGTCCCAAGTATAACTATATTTAGGGTACTGAGGTCTGAGTTTTTGCACTCCCTTAAAAAATCGCTTGATCCTATAATCATTTCCCATACTCGAAGATAAGATGAGGGATAAAGATGACCTTAATTGTGAGTGCCACAAGAAGCCCCTTGTTGGAAGGTCCGTGACAAATCTAAACTTTTGTTACTGAACTAACAAAGACATCAACACTGGCGTCTAAGCAAAATTGCCACCTTAGCCTTAACACATGATCTGCTTAAGAGTGGACGATGAAATTGACGAAACCATAATATCAACTGTCGAAGGTGGAAGTCCTTTTAGCTCAAATGCTTGCCAGATGCAACTCCTGCTGCCATGGTATGCTTTCGTCAGATTGGGTGCGGTATCCTTACAATAGATAAAACTAGATTACTCTATGGATGTAAAATGAGAGGTGTGGAGATAAGTAAACGTATGAAGATAGGGAACCAAGCCTAAGATTCTCATAGTGGTACAACAACAATGCCTTGGGCCCTGCCTTAACTTTCTGTAACATAGGCAAGACCATTGAGAAGGGTGGAAATGCGATTTCTGCCCAATCAGTGGTGAAAGAATCCACGCAAGGCCTTCAGGATCCTTATGCCAGGATACAAAATTTTCACACTTGGTATTTATTCGCGAGGCAAATAGGTCGATGTGTGGATCTCCGAAACATTCTACGATTTTGATTTAACTCATACTCAATTTCTGGAGCGACCTTCCTGGACTCAAAGTCTGCTTCAACATTGTCTGTTGATGTAATATATAATGTGAATAGCCATATATTACAGGATTCACTCCACTGCCATATATCTCTATCTAATGAACTAAGATTTAAGAAACGAATGCCCCCCCTCATTCTGTTAATGTAGGAAATGGCAGTGGAACTGTCTATTCGCAATAAAATATTATTATTCAGTTTATCTGAAGCAAAGCACTTTAGTGTGAAAAAAGCAGACAGGAGCTCTAAGTAATTAATGTGGTAACCCTGTTCCTGTCAGACCATTGACTGGAAACTTACCTTTATGGATTCCTCCCCACCCAGTTGTTGAGGCATCTAAGGAAATTCCCATCTGAACGGGTTCTTTATGAATGCGATTTCTGGAAAACTTTACATTTTTGTGCCACCATCTCAGATCCCCTGGAATATATTTTGGAAGAGACATAATCTTATTATAATCCCCATGGGATCTTTCAAGGGCCAAATACTTAGTACGTTCTAATTTCTTAGTATTGTTAGATTGTTAGACATCCTAGCTGAATCAAACACAAAACCCAGGAAACGACAGCAGGTAGAAGGAAACATCCGACACTTTTTAGTATTCATTGTAAAGCCTAACTCTTTTAGAAATGTACTTGATTCTTTAATATTGAAAAGGTATGATTCCTTTGTGTCCTCGATTAACAAAAGATCATCTAGATATATAAGAGACAAAAAACCCCGGTTTCTTAAGGTTAACATGACTGGCTTCATAAGCTTAGTGAAGACACGGGATTGTTGCAATCCCAAAAGATGCACACGTATATTCGTAGTGGGGTTTCGACATATTGAAAGTGTAAGTATTTTCTATAATCACTGTCAATATTAATGACCAGATAAGATCTTGAAGGTCTAACAAAGCCATGAAGCAGCCATGAGAAATCAATTTAGAGGCTGTTCGTCTATCTTCTAATTTAAAATGTTCTACATACAGAAACTCATTTAACTTTCAAGTTGAGTATAAATCACATTCCTCCATCCCGTTTTGGGACCAGGAAATATTTTGACATTCTGACAAGGCTTACATTTCCTAATAGCACCAATGCTAAGTAGTTTAGAAAGCTGTAGATTAATACAGAGCTTTTCTATTTCAAACCAGTGTGGTTGAGAAGGGGGAAAAGCCTGTGTGACTTGCTTGCTAAAGGGAATTTTATACCCCACAACCCAAGAGACATTAACCGGATCAGACGTAATAGTTGTCCAGGTTGAGAAATAATGACTAAGCATCCCAGCCTGAAAACTTTTACTGTCAAATGTCTCTCCTTGTCCTCTCTTGTATTCTGCTTCTCGATGGGAGAAGGCGGTCTTGGTAATAACCCCGAGGATGACGGTTGCGGTCCAATTTCTGCCCGCCCAGGCGGCTCCCTGACAAGTGTCTGGAGCCTCGGTAGTTTAAAGGTACCCCTGGCATTCTTCCTTCTTTTACTGATGGTGGGTTTACTAGAGGCATTTTCTAGATTTTGTCCTGATCTTTCTTTGGCTTGGGTCGCCTTTACCCTATCTGCTAGATTCTCGCCAAACAACCAACCATCTACCCCAGTTTCATTTATCGTACTTATTAGATCCTTCTTGAGGTTTAAGCTAAGTTTCTTCTAGAGTCTGAATCTTGGTGATGTACAGGGTGAGCAAATTTCGAAGTTTGTATGGAGTAACTTGGTAACTGTAAGAGATACAAAAAAGTGGAAGACACATTCTCGATCTCATTTTTTGAAGCAAATTCGCTAGTGTAAACAAAAATTTGCTATCATCTTTTGTTTTCGAGTTATAAACAAAAATTCGATTTTTCAACTTTTAGACACGTCAATATCTTGGTTGTTTGTAAAGTTATGAAAGAACAACTTTTACATTCTTCAGGCACTTTTTTCTATATAATATAGTGGCGTCGAGAAAATTAAAAAAAGGTACAATTGCGAGTTATGGCATAAAGATATTTTTTTAAATTGGAATCATAGTTGGCTATGGTTTAGTTAAAAGGAAATTTTTTTTCTCTTTCAAACTATATATCATATGTGGGGTTGCTTTTGATATGTAAGTATTTAATAGCATTTAGTAGATTACTTTTTTTGCGTTTTTTTATATTGATTCCAAGTGTCATCTATGACAGTGTCTATCCGTTTGTCAGTAAACTACATATTAATAATTTTGTTTCCGTCATAATTACGCCTCATTTAATCATAAAAGTGAAGATGTCTTAAGAAAATTATGAGAAATATTATACGCTAGAATGCGTAAATGTTCAAACTGATGTGCATTATGTTCGATACATAAATTACACCTCTTCATAACACTCTGAACTGCGTTATAAATATGAAGATTTGAAATGAAATTCACAGTCTATAAAACTTTGTCTGAATTCATTTATGTTGGTACTGGTTTTCTTGCATAATTTGTCTTTAATGTGGCCCTAAAAGAAAAAATTCAGTGGCGTTAAGTCAGGTGATCGTAGTGGCCACCTCACTGGTCTGTAACTTCCCATCCAGTTATTTCCAAAATTGGTATTTAATAATTCTGAAACGGTCCTGATATTATGAGGTGGTGCACCATCTTGTTGGAAGAACTGATTTCTTGCCTCAATTAAGGGTAGATTATCCATAAATTCCTCAATAATTTTCTGGTTTAAGATTTCGTAGTGCCATTGGCCATTAAGATTTTTTTGATATATGTGATATGTTAAAACACGATTGCCACATAGAGCACACCAAACACTAAAACTAAAGCGTCCCTGAGATCGCACGTCAACGGTACAGTGAGGGTTCATATCAGACCAATTGTTATACCTGTTGAAAATTCCTGCACTTCTAATGCAGGCTTCATCTGACCAAACTACATTTCTAGAGAAGAATGGATCTTGTTGACTTTTTTGACGATACCATATGCAAAACTCCAATCATTGCTGAAGATCAGTTGGTTGCAGATGATGTTGTTTCTTTATTGTATAAGGCCTGAATTTGTGTGTCTTCAAAATACCCAAAGCTCGACGTCACGAAATCCCAGAATCAGCTTCAATTTGACGACTTGAAATTGAAGGATTTGCAACCACCATTCCAATAACAGTTATAGAAGTTTATTAAGTTGTCTTGTTTCTGAATAGCGATTGAAATATATTTCGAATGCACTATCATATGTTATTACTTTGAATAAAGCATTCTAGGATATCATATTTCTCGTAATTTTCGTAAGACATCTTCACTTTTACGATTAAATGGGGTGTAATTATTACAGAAACAAAATTATTAATATGCAATTTACTGACAAACGGATAAACAATGTTATACAAGGCACACGCCTACTTGGAATAAATATAGAAAAACGCAAAAGTAATCTATTAAAAGATTACTTTCGCTATTAAATACTTACACATCAAAAGCGATCCCACATATGATATATAGTTTTAAAGAAAAAAAAATTTCCTTTTTAACGAAACCATAACTTGAAATTGCACCTTTTTTTTATAATTTTCTCGACGCCACTGTATTACACAGAAAAAAGTGCCTGAAGAATGTAAAGGTTGTTTTTTCATAACTTTACAAACAACCAAGATATTGACGTATATAAAAGTCGAAAAATCAAACTTTTATTTATAACTCGAAAACAAGACGATAGAAAATCTTTGTTTTCGCCAGTGAATTTGTCACAAAAAAAGAGATTGAGGATGTGTCTTTCATTTTTTTGTATATCTTACAGTTACCGAGTTACTCTATACAAATATCGAAATTTGCCCACCCTGTACATCAGCCAAGAGCTTGGCCGAGTCGCTAATCAACTCTATAAACCGTAACTTGTATGCATTTTCCTCCTCTTTGGATTCAAATAGAATAGTTAAAGCCTTACCTAAGGCTGCCAGACCAGCCCCCCTTGAGCCTGTACATTGGCCAGTCGTTCATCCTTCTTAAGGGTATATTCATTCATGGTAGCCTTTACTTCTAAGTTTAGCTGAGACACTGCCATTATGACACAGTTGCTAATGGGGAGATACTTGCGAACCAATTCAGCCCTTGCTAAATCATCCAAACCACACTTAAGGATGTTAGACCATCTAACTGCCAAATCACAGTGAATTGTCCCACCAATCAACTCCTGACTAGCATTGTCCCTGCCTAAAATCTTTGGGATTTCATCATTCAAGGGCCCTCCCTCTAGGGCTAAGGGATCTTGTGGATTACTGTCACTTAATGGATAATTCTCCTAAAAATAAAAGGATACTCTTTCACTTTAATTAAAACATAAGGGTCATGTGAAGGAGCTGAATGAGAATTATTTCTGCTCCTCCTTGTATTGATCAGGGAAAAAATGTAACGATGATGTAGAGCAGCAAGGCGAGCCATGTCGCTAACCATTTTAAATATCCTCTGAAAATTTGTGCTCTAAACTTCGTTACACAAAAAAGACTCATACAGCCTACAGAGCTTTGCCTGTATTTTATCTCACCATATTGACATGGTTAGACAGTAAGAAAGTGTAGTCATAAACATTACATAACTCGCCATCTTCTTGCTGCTGAGATGAGAACACCTGAGAGCTCTCACAGGGTTCGATCGAGGACTGTCTAGAAGAGTGACACTGCTCCTCTCGGGCAGCACTAGCACTTATAAAGCCTTACATATCACTTCCACTACCCTCAGAACTTTCGACTCTGTTATAGGAGTGTCAGCCAACTTTAAGATTCTTGTATCTTTCTTTAATTTTCTGTAACTTCCTGCTTAATCTACTAGTCTCTTCATCCATATTGGAGCTACTAGTTGAAGTATCTCTATGTCGTCTACCCATTTTTGCTATTTTCTTTATAAAAAAACGTCGTAACACCATAATACAAAGAAGAGGAGGAAGTTAGCTCCGGAAACCATGGAGCAGCTGGCAGATATCGAGTGTATAGAGGGTTTTGAGCCTTAAAATTGTTTGTGATGTTGAAGACAAAACGCAAATATAATAATATACAAGGTTCCATTTAAAAAAAAAAACTTTAATTGACCAGGGAAAATTTTAACATCCTGTACAAGTTTTGAATACATTTGTTTGTAATAAGATTGATGTACAGCAACTTTTGTATAATAGTTTTTTCTGTATCTAAGATAAAGTCTTTATTTGGACTTACATCTTAAGTGGTGCACCCGGTACTTTTGGTCCAGATACATACACGTTTCGACTTGTATATGGGAAGGCGAGCCGGCAGACAAAATTTCAAACGCTAACAGTTTTTTAGAAAGCTGAGAGTTCAGATCTCACCCTCTGTCCAATCTAACCACTTACGATGCGGCTTGTCTTCTGGTAAATCGTAATGTGTATGCCCATCTTTAGAAATTGAATATGACCAGTTTTTGATTCGTTTAAATCAGATGAAAAATAAGTCAATGATGGAAGGCCTGGATTAAGATCATTTGGGGCCCATGGCACTATTTATTTTTTCATTCCCCTTTTAAATAAATCGGCAGCTAATAATGTAATGTGTAGGAAGGGCAAATTTAATACAAGAAGTGTGCACACGCGACGCTAGCTGCAGGAGATGTGGGAAAGGGGTAGCCACCTTTGTGCCGCAGAGGAAAATTTCTCGAAGGTTCAAGGTCGATGTGATTATTAGCACTTGTCATATAAATTATGTCCAGAATAATACGAAGAATTCAAAAAATGGATTAATTTATATACAGTGTTCCATTTAAAAAATGCTACTTCTTGATATCTCCCCTGTATAAAAATACGTTTATACAACGATTTTGTATGTCAACAAAAAGCGTTTTATAAACCACATATGGATAAATTTTTTAAAATTTTCTTAGCACTAAAAATAAAAATTGGGGCGGGGTGGATATTATACATGCTCGCTTTGTACATTGGAGGTCAATGACCAGATATCCATAAGTCTTGCTTATTATATTTTACAGGACGATGTTGATAGGATGTTTTGTTTGTTTCTTTTTCAACAATGTAGTTTCTTTATTGAACCATTAACTCACGGTTTTTCACCCTTATCTGATTTCGTCTCTGGGCAGTTGTCCATTGTGCCCTGTGGTTAATCCAGATCTGAATGATAGAAGATGGAAATGGAATTTTTGACATCCTCTACTTGATATGAATAATATTTGTCAGAATGACTTTAAAAAACATTTTTATAAAATTTAAATGGCATACATATTCGTCAATGTTACTAATCGGAATTTTTTATTTTAGGCCGATGTATTAATAATATAAGATCTGCTCAACATTTAAATGACAATCGACTTGTGCCATTCCGAGAATCAAAATTAACACAATTATTCCAGAGAGCTTTGACTGGCCTCGAAGATATTACAATGATTGTAAATATGAATCCTTGCCGTGATATGTTCGACGAGACACACCACGTTTTGAACTTTTCAGCCATAGCTAAAGAAATACTAATAGAGGAACAGCCTAAAATAATAAAACCAAAGAAAACAAATCGGTTTTCTCAGTACATGGACAGGAAAACTGCTTCTATTCCACCAATACAAGAAGTTGAAGAAGATGAAAAAGATATCGAAATAAATAAATTAAAGCTTATAATAACAGAATTATATACAGAAATAGAACATCAAAAAGCAGAATATGAACTAGAACAGAAATTAGAAAGGGATCATATAATTTCAGGATATAAACAAATTATTGAAGATATCAAAGAAAAATTTGAAGAACAAAAAGTTAGAGCTCTCAGTAAAGTTAAAATTGAATATGAGGAAAAAATTAAACTTCTGAACAATCATTATTCAAAGCTTCTAGAAGATCAGTCTGATGTTATAAGTATAGATAGTTCTAGTGATGAAGATGATTCATATTCAGACAATGAATCCCCAAAAAAAGCAATGAGAAATCTTGAAAATATTATAAGTGAACAGAATAACAAGATAAAACTATTACAGCAGGAGCTGTGTGAAGTACAAGTGGAAAAAGAAAGATTACAAAGAGAAATACAAGTTATCCCTAAACTTAAAGAGCAAATTAAAGTATTAAAAGAAGAACAGATTGATTATTTCAGCACACTAAGTGCTGCTGAAGAAGCGTATTCAGATTTACAGACAGAATTGAGAGAATTTGAAAGGAAAAATAAGAAATTAATTTCTGAAAAACTTCAACTAAAAGAGAAAGTTGATCAGTTAGAAGAATTGCTATCACATGCTAATGATAATACGGATGAAGTAGAAAGTACTGATGTGTGTAATAATCATTAAGGAAAATAAGCTTTATGTGAAATTTTTAAAAATTTCTTAAGTTTGTATATATTTTAAATTAAACAGGGCTTAATTTATGTACATATTTTTTTTTTTTTAAATCGTCTCCTCTAGTTTTGATGTCTTATGTTGTTTTAATTAATAGTATAATTGGTAAACATTGGAGAAAATTTTTTAAATGCTGGACTGTTCTCTTAATTATATGTGATTTAGAATATTTTTGTATTGTCAGTTCCCTCACTGTGTATTATAATTCTTATGTATAATATATACTTTTAAGTAAGTACTTAATATATTTTTTTATTTAACATCGGCCTATTTCCGCTACCACAGCCAATCTCCGATGCCATGAGGGGATAAGCTTATCAGTGCCTGTGTAAACAGTAGAACTTTAACCTGTAAATTTTGCCAAATACCTACTTTGTACTCAGGTTAGGATCTTTAATGTGCTCATCTCGTAGATATGGGTGATCCACTTAAGGTGGATACTGGATTCTCTGGCTTTATTAATAAAGATCACGGGTAAATTGTACATTCCAGGTTCGTACTATCGTATCGTACATAGGTATACAACATGGTGAAAAATAGACGTTTTTGCAGAAGCACAATTTTAACCCTTTCACTCGATTTCTCTATACAGGTCGTTAGAATGGCTATGGTAGGGTAACTGTGGGAGTAATGGGCACACTTAAGGCATTTTCTAATTTAAAAAATTGATATATACGAAACAGTGGATTTAATCACAAAAAGGTATTAATCAAAAGTTACAATCACACTATCGCTGACACAACCCCTTATCAAGAATAAAAGGGAAATCAAGATTTTACATATTTTTATAAACAAAAAAAAATATGTCACTTGTATGAGTAATGGACATATAGACATAGGTTATGGACACCAATTGTTGTAGTAGTGGTCACCATCCAAAAATCATATAAAACAATTAGAAAGTTTCTTCTGTCATATAATCTTTCATCTCAGGAACACTAAATAGCCCTCTATTGTTTTTTTGTTTGGGTTCCTGGATGGTGCAAATTATATCTTCATTAAAATAAAACAACACATCATTTTTCAAAGGCCACTTCCAATCAAGCCCTGCCGGTGCCATTGATTTAATTTCAGCCCCACCATTTTTTTTTAATATCTGACCTAAAATATATAAATATTGAAATAGAAAATATTTTCAAATTATAATTTCTTACCAGGATAATATTGATTTTCATATTTAACAATAACGTATGTTTCATTGGTTAGAACCATGGGTTCGGGTTCACTTATATCAAGATCTTCATCCTCATACTCTAAATCACCATTGGATTCATAATCAGATGAACTATCGGAGTAGTGAGTGGGTTTCTTAATTTTACTTTTAACGTTCTTAATATTTTCATTTTGTTTTTCTAATTTGCTTGCTTCAGTTTGCTTTATATCTTCAGCTTTTTTTATTTTCTTCTTCGACATTTCTTTTTTCTCTTGTTCTTTTCTCCAATATTGTCTGTATATTTTGTCAGACACAACCGAAGGAAATACGGCTCTCTTTCTTTTAGGGGCATCTTTTATTTGCGGTGTTGGAAATACCAAAACCTCTTTAAAAGGCGTGGGTACTTTAAACCCTTCTTTTTCCTTCTCTGCGTAATATTTGTCAGCATTTTTCTCCGGTGTTTTCCAAAGAATGTCTTTTGATATATCATTTAATTTTAGTGGATTTCTATTTTCAAAGTCGTTTCTAGGAACTACCACTACACTTAAAATGTTAATTTTGGATGATGTGTCTTTTTGGTCTGGGTTTATATTTTCTTTCTGTTCAGAGTCACATATTTTCGATGTAGAGGGTACATCATGATTCTTTTCTGATTCTATATTTTCATTTTGTATAGTCTCTTGGTACTGTTCTGATTCTCTATTTTCTGTCTCTTCTAGCTTTTCTGATTCTGTTTTTTCTTTCTGTTTATTAGTCTCACACTCTTTCTTCAACTGCCGCCACAATTTATATAGGTTCTCAGACTCAATATCACCAGTCCATTCTACATTTTGTAAATATGTGCCTAAAAATGAGTCCAATTGTTGCTTATTTAATTTTTCTTCTACACCTCGAAGGACTATTGCATAGAGGTCAGTTGGTTTCATTTGAAAGTGCTGCTCCGATTTCTGATGTGAGCTAGGTGTTCTGTTTGGTATACATTTGGAATAGTCAACGTTATTTTTGTCAAATGGATGTAATCCCGTTTTTTTAAATCCATTTTGAATTGTCATCGGGATAGCATATTTTTCAAAAACTGTCTTAAGAATCATTCCAAAAGTTGCTCTAGTTATCTCTTTTGGAAAATTTTCAAATTTCCAAGTACGAACAGAGGAAGTCCAACCAGATTTTAGCGGTTTGAAGACAGCTACATCGGCCGGCTGAGTAATATGTGTTGTGTTGGGAAATAGCGAAATTAAAATAATGCCATGGTCTTCACATAACTGACTAACTTCCATAGTCAAATGGGCTTTTAAACCATCAACAAAATAAATAATGGGACGTTTTACATTTTCCGATTTCAAATATGGAACGAAGTGATTTCCTATATATTCATAGAACACGTCAGAATTCATCCAACCCGTGTCAGATTTACCGAGAGCCCAATTTTCAGGAACTGATTCTGCAATAATTTTTGGTATCCGTTTATATGGATAAATAATCATGGGAGGAACATATGTTCCATTTGCGCAGAAAGTCGCCATAACTGTTAACTGTTCTTTTTCGGAAGCAACCCTTTCATAAAAGTCTTCGCTGTTTTTGGCTGGCCCTAGTACTTTCTCACTGCTTGGACACAGTCTAAATCCTGCCTCGTCCCCATTAAATATTCGATCAGCGTCTTTAAGGATATTGTCTAATTGGTTTTCTTTCAAGTACGCTAGTACCTCATCAAACCAATTTTCAATTTTGTCTCGAGTTACAGCTGCTCTAGCCTTGCTTACAGATTCGGCGTGTTTTTGCTTAATTTTTGGATGGCGTTTTAAAAAGCTATCAAACCATGCTCGTCCGGGTGTGCCATCGTTTCTTATATAACGAAGTTCTCTTCCACTGTTTCGTAGTATTTTTTGTACACTTAAAATAAGATTGTTTTTATGGACTGGAAAGCCTTTGCTTGCCATTGCGAGTATCCAATTCTCTAGAACAGTCTCCTCATTTTCAGTGAGTTCTGTTTGAGGTCCCATTTTACGTTTAAGTGGATTTTGACTACGTAATTTTCGAACAAGTGTTGTTCTGGGGATTCCATACTGTTTGGCAGCTTTTTTTTACTTATGCCAGTTTCAGAAACAGCTTTTACAGCCAACTTTAAATTTTCTTCAGAATATGCAAAAAATTTCTTATGTTCTTTCTTTTTAGGTGCCATTGAATCGTCTATCTTTAAAGAGAAAAAAAACAATTTAGCAAAATCAGTACCATATCCATTACTAAAACGCACGTCTCCAGAGATGGTCACCACCATGACCATTACTAAACCATTTGAACTTTTTGATAACCAGTAATGGTCACCATCATTAGACCATGCTTTTTCAAAATTTTATAATTCTACCTAAAATAATCAATCACTGCTTACCTTTACTAATCAGAATTCACAATATAATATGCAAAGCTTTATTTAACTGCTAATAAACAGGATAAACGTCTTCTTAGGTCTCTAATGAGACAAGAAATAAAACAGCTGCTTAGCATCCACTATTTTACAAATTTGTTTGACATTTGACAGTAGGCATGAGTTTTTATAGAAATACGTTTGGGACTATAGAGTAAATGAACTACTGTATAAAATGAACAACCGAATAACAATATTGGCGCGTAATTTAAATAGTAATTGAAGTAATAAAGTAAAATGTGACCATTACTGATGCAGTGACCATTATTCCCACACTTACCCTAACTACTTGCAGCAATATCAGCTTTCCTCATTAACCCCCAAAATGGTGCTTGTTATTTTTCGTTTTTTTTTTTTTTGTTCAAGATTAAGATTATATTAACCATAATAAATAAAAACAGTTTATATTAAGTGAAAACTTTATTTTAAATATAAAAATAAAAAATTTTATTGCTAAAAATAAAATATTTTGGTTTAGTGAAACATCTGCATCAACAAGTTGACAATTACAACATTATGAACATTTTCAATATATTCGTCGCCAGAACACGAGCCATCGTCAGATTCGTCATTTTTGTAATTAATTTCTTTAAAATCGTCATCACTATTCATTAAAATGCAAACGACGCACTCTACTTCACATGCTCAGCAGGTGTTTAGGAATCCGTCCTAAATTCAGAATGCTAAGTTTTGTAGATTCTCGAGTTGCTTGTTCTGCAGCCTTTATTTTTTGATATTCTCCACGTCGTTTTTTAAATCTGTATAGGAAAGAATATATTACGAATATGTCCAATCAGTTTTTTATAAAACATTTTAATTTAGAAATTACACTATGATCATTTCATATATATTTCCTGCAAATATTGAACGTATCCTATACATGCAGAAAGTAGAAGAAATATAGTATATGCAAGGTAGGTATATTTGAAGATGAATATACCATAATCGTTTAATCAAATGTTTTACGCATCTATAGAATGAGAAATTGCTTTAGTGACGGGACGTGCGGATTAATACACGACATGAGGACGGGAAATGTCTTCTGTCTTTTATACCGCTTACATTAAAACTAGCACGATGATTGTTGTTTTTGTTGGCACACGACCAAAGCGGCGTTTAGTTTACATACTGTAATACTTCAGGTCCGCACTTAGTTTTATTACCGATTCGTTCTAGCAGTGCGTTGTAAGATATATTATAAGTGTAATATTATAAGATAAATTATTTTACATTTGTTTATTTGCTGGTGTGTTTTTGAAAATAATTTATAAGAAGGTTATCGTATTGCAGTGAGTTGTGTAATAGTGTAATATTATAAGATAAGAAAAATTATTTTATGTCTTTATTTGCTTCTGTGTTTTTGAAAATAATTTAAGAAGGTATTTGATGCAAAAATGTTTCGACCGTGGGAGGCCTCTATGTCTACATCTTATTGTGTTTGTGAAAATGAGAGTGATAGTGATTACAGTGGTAAAGAAAATTAAGGTTCATTATTGTTTTCAGTAAAAGAAAATCGGCTACATTTGACGGGTAAGCGAAATAAAATTGCCTTAATGTTTAAAATAATCATTTGAAGCGACGAGCTAATGACCCTAATTTGTATGATTTAGATGTACTAGGTGAAACAGCATCTTTGACTAACGTTCCCTGTCCCACAATACACAAACTGGTGAAAGAAGGTGCCCTCGCAAGAAAACAACGATCCGACGCGACGCCGGTTAATCGAAAACTGTGGACCCATCGTTAGCAAAACTTTTAAGAACTTTAGTTTACGACGCGTATCAGAAAAATTAAAGCCCAACTATTGACGTGATAGACAGAAAACTAAAGGAAATGGATTATCATCTAAAATATACCAAAAGAACTTTAGGAACTTGGCTGGGAAAAATTTGATTTAAATATCAAACTATTAATAAACGCATGGCGGTTATGGAAAGTAAACGAATAGTGGATTGGCGAAATTCATATCTAGAAGAGATAAAATAACTCAGAAGGGAAAATAGACCAATTTATTATCTAGATGAAACTTGGTATGATACTCATGACACCATAAAAAAAGAATGGACTGATGGATCTAGAAACTGTCAACAAAACTCATTGCCCGTAATAAAAGGACTCAGTTGATTATATTACACTGTGGATCAGTTAATGAATAGATTGATAATGTATTGAAATTGCGGAAAAAACATGGAAGACTGTAACGCGGATTACCACAAGAACATGGTGGGATAAATATTTAAGGAATGGTTTGAAAATACCCTAAATCCAAAATTAAAGCCGAATAGCATTATTATTCTTGACAATGCGAAGTACCATTCGAGACAACTGTATAATATACCTAACAAGAGTTCTACTAAGCTGAAAATATAAATTTTTTTAATGGAACATGATCTCTATTATGAGGAATATTATAATAAAGCACAACTCTTGGAAGTCCTGCAAACGAAAAATTATGGGAAGAAGTATATTATAAACACTGTAGCAGAGAGATATGGTAACAAAGTGTTGAGATTACCGTCATATTTCTGTATTTTCAACCTGATTGAATTAATTTGGTGTAAATTGAAGAAAAATATCAGAGAAGGATATACTTTTCCGAAATTCGTTAAAAAAGTCGTAGAGTTAATTCAAAATGATGTGTCGAAAATTAACAAGTAAGACTGAGAAAAAGAGGAAAGTAATTACAATTGAGGATGATTTTTTTAAAAATTGTTGAATGTTATATAAATGGTGAAAATAAATTTATTATAAATTGGAACGAGGATAGTAGTTCATTTGAAAATTATGTAGAGAGTGAGAAGGGCGATGATTCAGAGGAAGAAGCGATGTGAGGTGGGGTAAAGTGAAGTGAAGAAGTGAATTTTGTTATATAAACTACATTATTTATTTCCGTTTTTGTACTTTCGTAGTTCAGTGCTTGAGAAACATTATTTTTCAGGATGTTGTGTTATTATTTATAAATGTTATTATTTTTTTTTTCATTTTGACAAAAATATGTCTTCCTGTTTTTATTATAGTGTTACGCCACTGGACTGTGTAGACTGGTTAGATGAGACTGGAATTGTATGGGAACGGCCGGGAATATTCTGGAGTGCTCTAGACCAGGTGAATGGATGTATAAATAAGACGCACGGTGGGCCGAGACTTAATCTTAAGTTGAACGTGAGCGAGTAAAGAAGAAATAAGAAAGAGACTTATAAGTGTTCAAGTGTAATTATAGTTAAGACAGTAATTAGTCTATTGTTGTTAATTGTTAATTAATAAATAAAGTAGTGAATAAGTGTTACCTGGACTTTTAATCAACGAAGCTACGGGAAGACGTGTTTGTGTGGATAGCAAACACGTAACAATTTGGTGTCGGAAGTGGATTGGAAGAGAAATTTATGGAATATTCGATAAAATTCTACAGTGTTCTTCTCAGGAATTAGGGGTGACACGAAGAATTAAACTACTGGACAGTGTTTGGAGACTATTTCTGGACTGAATAGTGACTTTAAAGTGGATTTTCGAGAAATTTCTAGAACATTCGATTTAGAAATTGTTGCAAATACGCGAGTGCAGCTAGTAATAACATGTTGTAGACTGAGAAAAAGGGCTACTAGTGCAATTTTGGGAAAATTCTAGAACCTTCTATTTGGAAACTACAGGAGATACGTGAATTGTGTCGACGGGAACCTGTTGTAGACTTAAAAACAAGACTATGAGTGATTTTTAGTGACAGTTCTAGAACATTCGAATTGGAAACCACAGGAGATACGTAAACTGTGTTAACGGAAACGTGTTATAGACTCAAAACAAGACTTATTAGTGATAATTTGTAAAAATTCTCGAACATTCCATTGCACAATTAGTGGAGATACGTGAATTTTGTCAACACAGAAGAGGTATAGACTCTAAATAAGACTTTCTAGTGCTGTTTCGAGATTTTTCTGGAACATTCCATTATTAAAATAGACGTGATATCAACATTTTACGGATTTTATAGTGTAATAAACTTTATTTTGAACTGATTTACGTGTCGTGAGTTAATGCCAACAACAAGAAGCATGGCGGAGAAACAAACACAAGACTTACTTGCAGCATTATTGCAACAAATGGAAGAACAGAAAAGAGAACGCCAGGAAGAAAAAGATGACTTAAGAAAAATTATGGAAGATCAAGAGAGAAGACGTCAAGCCGAAAACAACGGACAAGAAAGAAAACGGCAGGAAGAATTAAGAAAAATGTTTGAGAATCAAGAAAAATGGCGACTCGAGGAAAGAGAAGACTTCAAAAGAAGCCTAGATGAACAGCAGGCAGCCATTTTCTCCCTCACTGAAAAATTTAAAGGAGATGTTATCGAAAAAGTCACGGAAGTCGCAGGGAAAGTCTGAAGTTGAAGGACAAGTTAATGAAGTTAAAGAAGAAGTAAGTGAATTTAGAGGAAAGTTTCAAGGAGAAATAACTGAAGTTAAGGAAGAAGTAGCCCGACTCAAACAACAATTAAGAGAGAAGGGTGGCCAATTAGTACTGTCGTCTGGTGCTAGGTTACAACCACCTTCTTTCGACGGTCAAAGTTCATGGTCAACTTATAAGAGACAGTTTGAGGCAGCTGCACGTTCAAATAACTGGAACGATGAGGAAAAGGCAACAGCATTGGTATTAGCACTAAGGGGCCAAGCATTAGATCTGCTCCAAACAATTCCTGCCGCACAGCAGCAAACCTTTAGCATTTTGGAGACAGCGTTAGAACTAAGATATGGCGACCAACATCTCGCCCAAGTATATCAGGCTCAGCTCAAATCACGCAGACAACGAGGTGGAGAAAGCCTTCAGGAGTTCGAGGCTGCGGTAGAAAGATTAGCCCATCTAGCCTATCCTGATGCACCAATGGAATTTCAACAACAGTTAGCAGTTGGTACATTTATCGATGGAGTAAGGGATCAGGAAGTTAGGTGAATTCTTAAGTTGGCCAGGCATAAGCTTAGTAGTGAGGCTTTAGTACATGCACTGGAGATTGAGGCTGCCTATAAGGATACCACACAATCAAATCAGAGAGTACGAGCTGTGAGTGTGGAGGAAGACAAGCCAGACAACACAACACAATACCTTGTGTAGATCAGAGATCTACACAAGATGTTGACCCAACTACTGACAAAATCGAACTCCCAGCAGATACAAGACCAACAACAAGGTAGTAGGAGGCCGAATGGAGGCATCCGTTGTTATAGGTGTGGCAAAGTGGGCCATATCAAAAGGAACTGTCGTCAACGCAGCCCAGAAAGGGTAAATGCTGCTGTGGTTGAGGAGCCACAGGAAAACTAAAGATGGCTGGCAATTTGGGGGCTGCGCTGGCCAAGAAATGTTGTGACCCCGAGAAATAAAAGTTTCCCAATTTTGGAGAGTTCAAAGTAGTCTGTTGTTGGAGGGTTATGTAAATAAGAAGAAATGTGTGTTCACAATCGACACAGGAGCTACGTCATCAATAGTACAGGCAGGATTCATAACGGGATTCAAAATAAATAAAGGACAAAATGGATTAGTCATCCGGACAGCTACGGGAGATAGGGCGGCAGTTCATGGGGAAGTCGACATGGAGCTGCAGATTGGCCGCTTATGTTTTAAACATCAAGTTATCTTAGCTGACATTACAGATGACTTCATTTTAGGATTAGATGTTATGGAAAAAATATGGATTTGTACTTGACGTTTGAGAACGAGTTCTCAGGATTGGAAATGAAGAAATTATTCTTTCAACGGCAGATGAAAAATTCCATAATATTAGGCTACTAACTTCGAGGACAGTAAAAATTCCTGCACGAACAGAGAAAGTAATTGAGGCAGTCCTGGAGGAAAATTCTGTGGGATACCGCTTTGGCCTCATTGAGAAGGATGACTCAATTAAAATGACGGACAATGTGATCCTGGCAAGAACTTTAACACAGACTACAGACAAGATACCGATTAGAATGGTTAACCTAAATTCACACTCAGTGACGTTCAAAGAAGGCGAAGCAATTGGCACCTACGAACCAGTCACATGGATTGCGAGATGTGAAGAACAAATCATTGGAGCTTCGTCTACAGATATGGACCAAGAAGTTGTAAAGATGTTAAATGCCCATTTAGAACATTTAACTCCAGATGAACATAGAGAAGCTTTAAAATTTTTGAAGAAAGAAAGTACAGTATTTGCAAAGGACACAGAAGCTCTTACGAAGACCAACATAGTGCAACATCAGATAAATACTGGTGAATCAGCTCCTATTCGTCAACCACCTAGGAGGCTCCCATTAGCAAAACAAGAAGAGGCTTCTGCAATGGTACAGAAGATGCTTAAAGAAGGAGTTATTGAGGAATTAACCAGTCCTTGGTCGTCGCCAGTAGTTTTGGTTGCTAAGAAAGATGGAACTTTAAGATTCTGTGTCGACTACAGGAAGCTGAATGACGTCACAAGAAAAGACAGCTATCCGTTACCCCGAATTGATGACACACTAAGTACGCTGGTTCACAGTGGTTTTCCACTCTAGATCTTCGAAGTGGATATTGGCAAGTGGGACTTCATCCAGATGACAAAGACAAGACAGCCTTTTCGAAAGGAAGTGGCCTTTATTAATTCACTGTGATGCCTTTCGGCCTGTGCAACGCGCCAGCGACTTTTGAAAGACTGATGGAACTGGTACTACGAGGACTAACTTGGAAGACATGTCTAGTTTATCTTGATGATGTGATGGTTATGGGACGGGATTTTAAGCAGCATTTGAAGAATCTTCAAGAAGTGTTTGGAAGAATTGAAAATGCACACCTGAAATTGAATCCCAATAAGTGCCTAATGTTTCAGAAAGAGGTCAAATTCCTAGGACATGTCGTGTCTTCGGAAGGGATAAGAACAGACCCTGACAAGATTTCCTCAGTACGAGATTGGCCGAGGCCTTCAAATGTTCACGAAGTACGAAGCTTCCTTGGACTATGCACTTACTACAGACGATTTGTGGAATGATTTGCTGATATTGCGAAGCCATTACACCGGCTTACAGAAGAGAAGGTTCAGTACCAATGGACACAAGAGTGCGAAACATCATTCAGAACACTAAAATCAACACGGTGTTCGAGTCCGGTTCTTTCATATCCAGAACGGAAAGGTCTCTACGTATTAGACACGGATGCCAGTAATTCTGGACTTGGATGTGTTCTTTCCCAAATTCAAAATGGACAGGAAAAAGTTATTGAGTACTTCAGCAAGACGTTGTCGAAGCCAGAACGTAACTAGTGTGTGACACGGAAGGAACTATTGGGCATTGTTAAGTCCATAGACCATTTTCACAAATACCTATATGGACAACATTTTAAAGCTCGGACCGACCATGCTGCATTAAAGTGGTTATTGCAATTGAAGACTTCGGAAGGCCAACTAGCTCGCTGGATAGAAAAACTGCAGCAGTACGATTTTAAAATCGAACATCGTCCTGGAAAATCCCATAGAAATGCAGACGCTCTCTCCAGAAGACCCTGTCGGGAAGACTGCAAGCACTGCCACCGGGTGGAAAAACAACAAGGGATAATAATTGTAAACACCGTTAAAATTGATGTTCCTGACGATTGAACAAAAGAGACATTAAGAGAAGAGCAGTTAAAAGATCAAGAAACTGGTCCTATTCTGGAATGGAAAGAAAGAGGAGCCCGACCTGGCTGGAAGGACATTTCAGACAAGGCAGTGGGACTGAAGGCTTTGTGGGCACAATGGGATTCCCTTAGAGTAGAGGATGGACTGTTGAAAAGAGCTTGGGAAAGTCCAGACGGGAAGGAAATTTCTTTGAGATTGGTAATTCCCAGGTGTCGCATATCAAAAGTACTCCAGGAAGTGCATAATGGAACATCCGGCGGACATTTTGGCATCAACAAAACTCTCACTAAAGTACGCGAAAGATTCTACTGGGTGAACAGCCGCCAAGATGTGGAAGCTTGGTGCCGCAAATGTGAAGTTTGTACGGCAAGTAAGGGGCCACGGACAAGAAGTAAGGGCCAAATGAAACAATATAACGTAGGGGCTCATTTTGAGCGAATTGCGATCGACGTAGCTGGTCCATTCCCCGTGACAAATGATGGGAACAAATACATCTTAGTTGCCATGGATTATTTCAGTAAGTGGCCTGAAGCTTATGCCATACCCAACCAAGAAGCTGCCACTGTCGCCCAAGCTCTGGTAGATAATCTAGTATGTCGATTTGGCGTGCCCCTAGAATTGCATTCGGATCAAGGAAGAAACTTTGAATCGGGGGTGTTTCAGAAGATGTGTCGCTTACTGAGAATTCATAAAACAAGAACAACAGCCCTACATCCACAATCAGACGGAATGGTGGAGAGATATAATAAAACCATGGAGGAGCACCTATCCAAAGTGGTTGAGAAACATCAGACAGATTGGGACTGTCACTTACCTCTTTTCCTTATGGCCTACAGGGCCTCCATTCATGAGACAACAAAACAGACGCCGGCTCGCGTGATATTTGGACGTGAGATTAGACTGCCATGTGACTTGGTGTTTGGCACACCAGATGAGGAGCGACTTTCCATAAATGACTACGCCGATGAAGTAGGTGAACGGCTAAGGAATATTCATGAGCTGGTACGAGACCGAATTGCCATAGCAAGTGATCGCATGAAGGCTCGTTATGATCTTAAGGCAAATTCAGGAGGGTTCCAGGCTGGAGATTTGGTTTGGCTATATAACCCACAACGAAAGAAAGGCAGGTCCCCGAAGCTTCACCCGCCCTGGGAAGGTCCTTACACTGTCGTCACCAGACTAAATGACGTTGTATATAGAATTCAGCAAAGCCCAAAATCCAAGATGAAGGTGGTGCATATAGAGAGACTAGCCAAGTATGCAGGGAACAATGAATTGCCTGATCGGGACGTTCAGGCTTAAGGAGGGGACAGTGTTACGCCACTGGACTGTGTAGACTGGTTAGATGAGACTGGAATTGTATGGGAACGGCCGGGAATATTCTGGAGTGCTCTAGACCGGGTGAATGGATGTATAAATAAGACGGTGGGCCGAGACTTAATCTTAAGTTGAACGTGAGCGAGTAAAGAAGAAATAAGAAAGAGACTTATAAGTGTTCAAGTGTAATTATAGTTAAGACAGTAATTAGTCTATTGTTGTTAATTGTTAATTAATAAATAAAGTAGTGAATAAGTGTTACCTGGACTTTTAATCAACGAAGCTACGGGAAGACGTGTTTATGTGGATAGCAAACACGTAACAATAGTAACAACTTTACTCTTAGAATTTATTTTTAGTTTATTTATTGAGAAAAATATTTGTTTCTGTTACTATTTTGAAAGCATATTTTTTGTTTTTATTTTGTTTTTGAGGGTTTCTTGTTACTTTTTAAATAATTTCTTAATTCTATACTAATATTCCATACCCATCTTTTCCTGGCAAGAAATGCTCATACCTCCTAGCGGTTGTTCTTGCTGGGTAGTAACAATTTATAGTAAGCGAACTTGAAGACTGTAACTACTGTATGTATAGTCAATATTTTAAATTCAGTACTTTTACTTCAAGTTAATACTCTTTTGTACAATTGTTAAATTGTTGCTAGCTGAACTGAGGACAAAAACCTACACTGCAAAAGTAAACGAGCGAACAAAACAGTTAATCCTGCTCTGCATTCTGTAGCGTCTTATCCCTCGCGTCCCGTCACTAAAGAGATTCCTCACAATATACTTAGTATGGCTTAAGCTATGTGGGTATGTTGTGGATTTAATTGAGTTATTTTTCTACGTATATTTGATGTGACTCCTCCGATTTATTATGATAAAATATCCTAGGTCCTAGACGCTTCTCACCTCAGATTTCAGCAACATGTTTGATAGAGAACTCCCATAGAGCTCACAAACAAACAGTGCCTTTAAAATTCTGTAAGACACCTTTAAGAAAAAAATATTTTGACCGACATTTTGTCTATCTAGAGGAGTTCTTATTGACCTCTAAAATATTGAGCATTACTAAATAAATTTATCCATGAAACATTTTGAGGATTAAATAATTCTTTTTGTGACAAATAATATAGGTAATAAAAAAATGGGACTAGGTATTAAAAAATCAATACATCATTAATAAAATACATGGTGCAGTTAATTACACTATTTAACTGAACAAAATCACAAAATGTGTTATGCAACGACATATGTACGACCTGAATAATTTAAAAGTAGAAATTATTGGTGTCTACTCTAGGTGGTGCAGAGACACTTTGAATCATTAATGAACTAATAACCTATAGGTACTCTTTTTTTAGTTTTACTTTTATTAATTTTCTTATGATATATTATTATAAAAACGTGGAGATGTGTTTAATATATAATACCTAAGCCCTAAAAGAATATAGTTAGTTGTTAGTTTAAAGCAACAGATATGG
Organism: Rhamnusium bicolor; assembly: GCA_029963845.1. NCBI lineage: Eukaryota > Metazoa > Arthropoda > Insecta > Coleoptera > Cerambycidae > Rhamnusium > Rhamnusium bicolor. Next base: position 21,442 of record JANEYF010002641.1, on the reverse strand, counting down.
GCAAGCAGGTAATATATTTTTAACTGTTATATTATGTGAATTCGTTCATGTTGTAGAATTTCTATCTAATGAATGTTGATTGCTTAACTAACAGTAAATGAATTGTTTTTAAGAGTAATGCCATTAGTAATGACTGATAACAAAATATTGCTCAGCGCGTCGATTAACGAGCAGTTTTAATTTTGATTCGAAAATTATAATAAAATTTAGTAAAAATGACTCAAGGGCTGTACCCTTGAGTTAATTTTATAGAAAAATGATTATGGGAAAAATATTTTTGAGTTGGTTTCGTGAATTTTAATCACTTATAAGAATTTAAGTATAATGTGTGTAACAAAATAGCTTGTCTTAATTAGATATCGGTATGGAGTAAACAGAAGAAGTGATTCTAGATTTTATCGAAATTTACCGAAGAAAATAAATTTTATAGGATTCTAAGCGTTACAGATATTACTATAAAGAATGTCACTAGCGTCTTTTTCTACGTTTCTTACTAAATAGTGTATGACTATATAGGTTGCCACAGCAATGTCCATCTTGCGTGGATCAATTACATAAACTTATGGGACGGCATTATGTTCTCACACAAGTTTTGCAGTCATATCTACAGATATACGTACAAACAATTTAAAGGGAAATTTCTTCTTGCCAAAGTATTCTTCAAGACAATAAGCCCTCAAAATTCACCTTGTTCACAAATTACGTCATAATTTCGAAAGGATGATCAATTTTCTGGCAAGATTTTCAATAATGTGGAAGAAAATGCTTCATCCCTTAAAAATATTTTATGGAATGATGATAAGTCGCTTTCACAATAATGGCCTTGCAGATAAGTACATCAGCCACTATTGATCCGATAAAAAGCAGAGATGTTTGAGAGCAACGGATAACGACACAATTTCTGATGCAATTATGTGGTGTGGTATATTAAACGGAATCATAATAAGACCTTACTTGTATGAGGGTATTAGATGGGCAAAGATAACTAAATTTCGTTCGAAATATTGTCCCGGGATTTTTGAACGATATTCCTCGTACATTTGACATGCAGTTTCAGCAAGACGAAGCTCAACCTCATAACGCAAGAATTGTCATGAATTGTTTAAATAACGTCTCAGGAATTTTGAACCAGAATAAATGCGCCAACTAGATAGCCGACTCGGTCACCGGATTTGACCCCACTAGATTCTTTCTTATGGGGTTACCTAAGATGTTTAGTTTTTGGGGAATCCATAGACAATATGGCGGATGTGGTTAATATTTACGCCAGTTAATTGCGTTGCCATTAATGGTCATATTATAATAGCTATGACAGATACTGAACTGAAGCGTCGGTATATTATGTGCGTGTATGAAAATGGACAAAATTTTAATAAAATATAAAGTTGATTATTAAATTCCCTCGTAAGGTAACTTTATTTTTACTTTCTTATACCTAAAATAAGGAAGTATAGTATTCGTGATATTTTTCGACCTCGAGATTTTGATTGATTCATACATTTTGAACCCTCCTAAATCCATTCCGACTATTTTCCGAATGATGTCTGTCGGTACGTATGTGTGTGCGTGCGTGCGTATGTTTGTGTGCGCGTGCGCGCAGGTGCGTGTGCGTGCGTGCGTGCGTGTGTGTGTGTATCCGCGATAACTCAAAAAATACAAATGGGAGACTTCCCAAATTTGGCAGTTAAGATTATCAACAACATTTTAGGTGACACATTAAATTTGGTGAATGTGGTACCACCAGAAAAGACACAATGAATGAAAGAAGAAAAAAGGTACAATTTAGGGAAAAAAAAATAAAAAATTTTTATTGCATTTCTGGACGAATCTCGACGAATTATAATGAAAAAACATAACTTTATGGAAAAAATCTGTCTGCATGTTTGTAGTATCGCGATAGCAGCCACAGTTTTTGAGATAAAGCTTTCAAATTTGGTACACATATTCTAAAGGCCCAAGACAATGATAAATTCGATGATGAGCAAAATTAGCCAGCCGAAAGGGGGTCCACGGGACCCAAACTTTTTTTGTATTTGCCTTTACAAAAAAATATATTCTTGATGAAAGATTATAAATCATGTCTACTATATCAAGCCAATGAAATATATTTTCCAATTACTTAAATAAAGTTGATGTAAACTTAAATTTTGTATACATTTGACGTCATAAAATGAGGTTAGGATAAATTTAACAGTTTGACATTTGAATTGTCTAATTTAGTTACAAAAATGTCAATGTCAAGAAGAAATTATTAAAATATGTGACATGAATTATTATTGAGAGTATCGAATGACGCTGATAATTAATTATTTAAAAAATTTTAATGAAACATTTCAAGGTACGCTATTAAAATTTAATTAAGACAAGTGAAGAATTAAATGGAATAATTTTTTTACATCAGGATGATATATATTGGTATACGAAAGTTATGTGCTGGCCACATCAGATATTTTACTTTCTGCATACATGTATGTACCTAAGTGTAAGTTGTAATTGTAGCTTGCTAATACAAAGCAACTAGATTAATTTAACTATGTAGAATTGAAGTTAAAGAAGAGTATGATAACCTAGCGGGAGATGTATCGTCATTGTTCTCGATATAAACGATTCACGATGAGCGAGTTGTTGCTAACGAAGGTGTAGCCGACTGAAGGAGTAACAACTGTCATAGCATATTTTGTACTTCTTGTAGTTTATTATACCACTGTAATACATCTGAATAAGCGTGCAACTCTTAAGACGTCATCCAATAATCAAACCAATTTCCACGTCTTGAAGTCAAGCCGAGATTCTAAAATAAATAGAAATAGCATGGAACTGAAAGTGTGGAAATGAAGAATCACTTAATCAAACAAAATAATTCAAAGATTGCTCAGGTGACAACAGACCTTTAAAATCGATCTCAGAACTTGGCTGAGTCTAGAGCACTAATGTTGGAAAATTAAAAAAATACCCAAACTTCTTAGAATTGCACGAAGATTATAACTAATTTTTTTTCCGTGGCTACAAAGTTAATGATATTGTAAATTCTCAATTGTATAATAACAGATATTCTGCCGTTCAGTAATAGAAACATAATCGTAAGAATTGTCAGTACAACTCCAATATCTATATAAGATAACTCAAAATTAATGAAACACCAGATAAACTAAGCCACCATCTATTTTGAAAAACCCTTACAGATTAATTTTGGCCCAAATAAAGGTAACTGATGAATGTGAGTTTTGCGAATTAAATTTAAATTTCAGATTATCTTGGAGAAAACTGTGACCTTTACCCCACTCCTCGCCTAAGACAATATCGCGGGAAATTGAGCAGTTGGCCATGCGTTCTCAAGGAAGGAGCGCCATGTTTTTTGCATAACATTTTGTCTTGTTGAGAGTGTGGAAACCCAGTTTTGTGGATTTGTGTTGGGAGATAGATCGAATTTTGAATTATTTAGAATTTGCAATGAAATGCTTGAAATAGCAACAGTGATAACAAAAGAATACGACGTTATCGGGCCATCGGTGTAATCTTGGAAGGCAGCAATAATTCCAGTAGAAAGGAAATCGAAGAACGTAAAGAATAAATTTAAATTACACTGCTTAAATTTGTGACAAAAAATACTTGGTCATAGGATGACTAAATCATCAACAGACCGAAGTAAATAGTGAATAGTGTAGTATATAGTATTGGAAAAAGTTTACTTAGAGTGTCTGCTTTGTGTGTGTGCATAGAGGATAAAAATAGCAAAGTCATGTATGCGACAGAAAAAGACTGTATATCACTGTTGCCTTTTTCTGCATTATTGTGTTAACGAAGTAACTTCTCCTTTTTATCGTATCCCTTCCACATGTGATCCGGTACGCGTCCAGTCCTCAGTCATCACATCCCTTCCACATCTGATCCCTTCCCTTTCTACACTAAAAGTTTATTGTAGATAGAACAAACAACGGTGTTGCCAGATGCCTGGTAATTACCCAAATCTACAATTTGCAATTTTAACTGGTAGTTGTTAATGGAGCCTCTAATAATGGCATGATCTACGATAATTTTTTGGGAACGTCACTTTTTTTTATAAAATTATTTACACCTTGAGAAATAACTAAAATCGTTTCATCTAAAGTGCATAATATGCAATGAATACTGTTCCATTTTACTAACTGCGATGAACATTTGGCGACATCTAGTTAGTAGTAGGGCGGCATACGAGACTTTGTTCATGCAGCTACGCTCATTTATTTTATAATTATAAAATAAGTGCTACACTGCACGAAAAATGAGAGCTCTACCCTCGTGCTGCAATGAGTGCAGCACACAGTGCTACATGTAGACGCATTTTTTGAAAGGTTAACATAATTTAATCAAAACCAAAAAGATCAAACCTATATAACCAAAAAGTCAATTAATGACGAACATAATAAATGGTATTTTAGGTATTAAGTTCCGAATGCGTGAAAGAATCATAAAATTAAATAATATTATACAAAAATACAAACGAAAATGAAGATAATAGTATAATTTCTGAAGTCGAACTTGTTATTATTTGAAAAGTTTCTATTCAGTATACTTATAACCGTTTTTTTATTTTTTATAATAAAGTTCGTGAATATTGGCGTATTATTTGAAGTATCTGGTAATTTTTCCTAAAATCTGTTAAATTCATTGTCACTTTCTGATAATCACACTTTCACAATCTGGCAACACTGCAATAAACAAATTTGTGATCACGTGGTTGTCTCATTTCTTTTATTATTGCGTCAGCCGTTAGCGTGGTAAGTTAAACTGGCATTTCTCCTTAACTTAAAAATGTATGTTTACACAACTGAAGAAAAAGCGCAAATAATCAAGTGGTATTACGGCGGTAATACTGCTGAGGGAGTTATCGGGCGATTCATTTTTACATTTGAAAACTGTCCTGCCCGGACGGTTCAAACTGTATTAAACATTATTCATAAGACAAAGAAGGTTTAGTGCCATATTCCCCAAAAAAATCTATCTTGTATTATTCATAAGTTTGAGTCTGTGGGATGTGCGACAAATTGCAGAAAATGTAGTCATTTAAATGACGAAGACGAGCCTACAGTTTAATTAAGGGAAGATCGGAAAAGGCGGGAAATTAATGTCTGTAGTATCGCCGAGGTAGGTAAATGCGCCTTGTTCGAGTAGACAAATCTCGCAAGAAGTTGGTGTACAAGAGCGAAGAGTGCAGAATATTCTGAAAAGAAATAAGTACCACTGCTACAAAATTATGACTACCCAAGAAATTTTTCCTGAAGACCGTATGAAATGTATTTTTGTGAAACTATGATGGAAAAGGCTAATGAAAACGAAAATTTCATCAAGAACATTTTGTGACTCCTGACATGCTTTTAAATGTCAGGAACAAATTTTTATCACCGATTAGAATATTGCCAGGCGGAACACGACGACATTTTTGAGCCCCTTATAAAGTAACATTTAGAAAAAAAAGTTTTGTTTCATTTTTAATACGTATTTTACATCTATTTCATTTTAGAATATTTTATTTTCGGTAGAATATTTTCAATTTATTTTTATTTAATAGCAGAATGCCAGTTTACTTTCACGTCAAATGGCTAAAAAATTACTCAAAGAATTACCATTGAATTTTTTTGATGCATTTTAAAAACAATTATGCATCATATAACTAGAAATTTTCGAAATAAACAGGGATGCGTAGTTATTTACAGAAATAACAACTAAACCCCACAACATTTTGAAATTTACTAACCAAAACATTACCAACAGTGTCATCGGCTACCTGATCTGATGAAGGGTGTTCCATCGCAGCGCATGACCTAAAGATGAATAATTTATTGGCAGTACTACTAATTACGATACTAATTACGCATACCAATGGTCATGCTCGCACCTTCGTGGTTTTTGGGGCTTTAGGAGAATTTACCCCGAGTGGCCAATTCACTATCTCTATTTTTGTTTTACTTATTAGTTTTGGATAAAGAAGATATTTGCAAATCGCTAAAATTTTCATAAACACCTAATATCTGTACAATAAATTGTGAGTGAAAAGAAGGGATATGATAGGGCGTGCCCTCTTTACTTCACAAAGACAACGTACAATGAGGCAACATTGATACATTATACTCTTTCTCTCCCATGCATGACTTTGCTACTTTTATCCTTTATTTACACACACAAACAGGCACTCAAATTAACCTTTTTCCAATAAGTGCTTTTAAGAAGGACGAGAGAATTCATAGATAACAAGATTTTCTGGGAAAATTTTAAGTATCCCCAAAAGTTAAAAATTCAAAAACCTTGTAGGACAAGTGAAGGGAATATGTTTACCACGGGAATTTCACAAAAAATAACATTATTAGAGGGTTTATATTGAAAACGCCAAGCAAAAATGAGGATTTCATGACAACACCCTAGCGAAATTATGCAGAACATCACCGTAGTACATTCTTATTAAGAACATGGCAATCATTCTACCTACTTGTCGAAGAATTGCCCAGCCAACCCTATACTCCATCCGATATGTGCATTACACCACTGCAGAAGACGCTAGGAAGTACCCATTGAATAAGCATTTATTGGTAAATGTTAATACCTTCGTTCCGTGGACATCATCAATCCAGTAATGAGTAACTAAAGTGAAAATTATCCAGGTATCGTAGTTGGTGAGACCTCGAATCAACAACTCTATTTCTCTCCCAGCCCCTGACGAGTACGTGTTTAGAGACGCTTTCATAGCACATCAAACAACATTTGTGTGCATATGAAAAGGGACCACTTGTGGGTCAACGAGATAATCGCAAAAATGACGGAAAGGTGTAAAAATATTGAATTTCGTTTTTTATTCCTACGTACTCCTTACATCTTTAACTACTTACTGTGTACTGTGTAACGTTCCGACGATAGTAACATGACGTTCTTTTATTAACATGAAAAAGGACCACCACTATTAAATAATGGATACAAGTTAAATGGTCAGTATTTTAATTTTATAGACAGTACACTTTTCCAGTAATATAATATACGGTCGGTGAAAATGGTAAGTGATTTGTAAAATAAAAAACGGTCAACAAAATTAATAATCAATAAGTAAAATTAATAAACGATCAGTAGAATTAATCAACGACCAGTAAAATTAATGAGCAATCTGTTAAATTAATAAACGATCAGTAGAATTAATAAACGATCAGTTAAATTAATGAACAATCAGTCTAATAAACGGTCAGTAAAATTAATTATTGCATTCAAAAATCTCACTTACATTTCCTTCTGTGTCAGTAGTTAGATTTTGGTTGATGGAGCTAGGCTGATTTCATTGTGTTATAGGGCAACTATAATAACTATTAAAAATTATGTCATTTCCATTAATTTTAAAAATAATTTTAGGTCAAGGAAAATTAGTAAAGCGCGGTTAAGACTTGCATATAACACTTTTTACTGTACTTTTGCAGATTTCTTACCGGCTACTGATACTGACCATTTATTAATTTTTACTGCCCATTAATACAAATAGCGAAAATAGAAATACTGGTCAAATAGTTATTTTACTGATCGAAAATCTGACTTTAACCGGTCAAATTTTATAAACATTCTGAGCCTTTTGCAATATCGTACTAACTATTCGTGATGGTATACCGTACATAATGCATTAAATACTGATCAGTTTATTACTACCCTTTCTAAAATTATCCAATTTGCGTTATATCGTTTGGTGACGGTTTCTGTTTTTGTGGATATCGAGTAGCAAATGTGTACTAACCCATTATAAATTATCCACCCCTTATCATCGTTATTATTGCCTATAGAAAAAAAAGTTTTAAATAGAAGTTGTGTGGTTATGACTGAATTTCGTTAAAATGCTATCAAAAGTACAGTAGCGTGCAGATTTCAGGGGATACAAACATACAAAAAAAAAACTATATTTTTTTAAATGGGATACCGTATATATTATTAAATTTTTGGAATGATCCTTTGTTCTTGAATTCAAAAATATACCATATATTACCTACCATATACCGTTTTTGAGTTATTAAACGTCTAATATCTTAGTTAAACTAATTACTGTAAATATGGAAAAGTTAGCATTATTAAAGTGAGTTATGGAAATGACAACTATTATGTTTGATAAGTGACATTTCCTTAATGAAATAATCAAAATGGTTTTCAGTGAGGAAGAAAAAAACTAAATATTTATACAAAATAAATAACAAAGATTTATTCAGGAAATTTAAATACAAATAAATGATCTCATAAAAGATGTTCGATGTGTCCACCATTATTGTCAATGCATAATTGATAACGTCTTATATTTATAATTGCACCGGAAATGACTTCATTATTTACATTCAAATTGTTTATTTCAATTCGAATCCTGTCTATTATTATTGATAATGTCTTAGAAATCCCCAAAAAAATAATCCATAGAGGTCAAATCCGGACTGTTATGTGGCCTTTTAATAGGTCCATTATTTGCTATCCATATTGGGAATACATTATTCAAATGATCTCGAACGGGTAGGACACTGCGGAATGGCCCCATACTGCAACCAAATCATATCATCAAGTTCGGCTTCCGAAAAATTCTGCAAAAGAATATTTTCTGCTTCTGGGATAATTATTTCCAGATAGGTAACTCCAGTTAAAGTATAATCATAAAATAAAGGCCCAACAATTTTTTTCTGAAAATTCCACACCAAACGCTAACAGTTTTTCTTCCTGATTTTTTTATTTGTTTTACCAATCTTTTTCTGTTGTGCTTGTTTTCCCACGACCTTCGATTTTTTCTATTAAAAACTCCTGCCGCAAAAAGGATGATTCTTCACTCCATATTTTAGTAAAAAAAATCGGGATCCTCATCCAACTTTTGAATCATCTGGCGGCAAAAGGCCAGCCCTTTCCTTTTATGAGCCTCTGTTAAAACTTGTACGGGTAAAATTTTATACGGTCTGTAGCTGTTATTTTTTAACGTAGGTACGTTAAATTTTGGTATAACTTTTACCTAATTGATCGACTCTATTATTTATGTTACATTCAGAATTTTCTAAAAAATAGTATAATGTTTCAAAAAAGTCTATTTGCGAATAAATATGGATGAGCTTACCTTCGAAATGAAGCAGTATATGTAGCTTGAACTACACGCTTTTTTTCTACTAAAACTGGAGGTATTATTCACCTTTCGGTAAATATTTTTCAACGTATTTTCTGATGTTGTTGGACGATTTGAATACAACACCCTATATGCTCGTTTTGCTGAACGTTTATTTTTGTTATTTTGTATATAACAAGTAAATATTTGGACTTTTTCTTCCTCACTGTAAACCGTTTTGATTATTTCATTAAAGAAATGTTACTTATCAAATACAATAGTTGTCATTTTCATAGCTCACTTTAATAATGTTATCTCTTCCATATTTACAGTAAATAGTTTAACTAAGATATTCTACGTTTAATAACTCAAAAACAGTATATGGTAGGGGTAACATATGGTATATTTTTGAAATCAGGAACAAAGGATCACATCAAAAAATTAATAATGTACGGGTATCCCATTTAAAAAATATATAATTTTTTTTGTATCCCCTGAAATGTGCACGCTACTGTACTTTTGATAGCATTTTAACAAAATTCAGTCATAACCACACAACTTCTATTTAAAACTTTTTTCTCTATAGGCAATAATAACGATGATAATGGGTGGTTAATTTATTATGAATAACCTTATACATGTTTTTGATATTCCGTTTTCACGTTTTCCATAAATAATAAAGACATTTAAAAAGTCTTCGTGGGTGTAATTTAAACGTGCTGGCATTTTTTTTGACATAAGAGAATTACTGACATTGCTGATGGTGTCTAATCATGGTTAAATAAATGGTATTTTTACCAAAAATTCTTGAAAAACTAAGAAAATGCAAATATTTCAAAGTCTTAACTTTAACCCCTACAATGCTAGAAAAAAGAGAATTTAATTTTATATAATTTAATGTAAACAAAATACAAATTGTCCCATTTGAACTAAAAAAGTTCCCCTGGATTGAAGTTGACAAAATGGAACGTGAAATATGGAACACTTGGTATACTATTATTGAATATATTTTAACTGTGGATCGTAGCTCACCTTGTGTTCTTGCTACACGCCAAAAAGCAAATAATGATCTCCTACATGAAGAGAGTTATAAGGTTTTACCCGTCATTTTTTTATAAAACGTTAAGTATTTCCGAAACGACTGGGTTTAGGTATAGAGTATACTTGTTTTCAACTTAGAATTTCATGCTCTTTTCAAAAAAATCTGAAATATACAGGGTGTTCTATTTAAAATAAATAAGCTGGCCTCGACTTCCGGTATAACCGGAAATAACTATAGCTTGTAACTATTTTTGTGGGATAGGCTACACTAACATTAGTAATTTCCTAAATTTTCAAAATTTTCGAGGTATAACCGGAAATACCAAATGCTTGTAATTATTTTCGTTGGATTGGCCACACACATTAGTAATTTCCTAAATTTTCAACATTTTCTGTTACCTACTTTTTTCCTATATCGGTCGATACAGTTCCCGGTAAGACACCCTGTATATTTCACACACGGTATATTTCTGTTTAAAATTAATACTGTTTCTTTTTTCCAGGAAACGAATATGTCCTTCTTGTATTATCTGAAATATATAATGCTGTTTACGGGAACTTTACCTCCTAAATTGGTTAAATCTAAAAAACATGTATACAAGTTGTATCGATATGTTATAAGTATTTGTTCTCTCTTGTTTCTAATTTTAATGTACATTCAAATCCCATTTCTTTTTAACGAAATGAACAAATTGGTTGAAAGTTTGAGTGTAGTTGTCACATGTTCTATTACACTTATAAAAGTGTTAGTGTTCTTAACAAACAACGTTACACACTTAATACATGAAATGGTTTTGGTCGAGGAAAAAATTAAGGCAAGGAATGATACTGAAATATTGGATATATATCGATCTACATTCCACAGGATAAAATTTGTTCAGTTGTTCTATTTAACAGTTATTTATAGTTCCCCATTACTTTTTCTCATGCCAATCTTCGTAAAATATTATATACTATGGGATGAAACGAAATATAACTCAAGTTCGATCGTTGAGAGAAGTCTACCTTTTTATCATCTTTGGTTACCATTCAATGAGCAGAAACATTATTTAATAGGTTTTGGTTTGTATACCTTTTGTGCTACTTTAATGATGGGTTATTATTATATTATTCAAAATCTTTTCATTGTTTTGCCAAGTTATATCAGCTTTAGATTAAGAGTATTAATATGTTATCTAAAAAATAATAAACGATATTCGAGAAAACTATATAATGTTCAGGAAGATAATGATAAGAATATTGAAAATATTTTTAGATTTTGCGTAGAAGAACATATTGATATAATAAGGTAAGATTTACTTTTATTGATTATTGGCCGGTATTATCAACATTTTAATAGGACCTTTAACTAAAACGAGTTTCAGCAACAAGAAAATGTATTACCAGCCATTCCAGGAAAATATAAAAACTAAAACCATTAAACTTAAAGTTCTATATCAGGTATAGAGGACTGCTATCTGATATTTATATTTTGTTTGTAATACATTGTCGTGTCCCTTAAAAAAACTCCCTTTACATTAAAGGTCCCTTTAAAATATGGATAATACCGGCGGTAAGAGTGTATCATCTACTTTTTTATTATTTTAGAAGTGTTAATATTCTAAATACTTCTATCAAATATATGATGTTACTGGAATTTTTAACATCTTCTGGTGAAATTTCTTTGCTGTTGTTTGAAATTCTTACGGTAAGATGCATTATAAAATATACCTAGAAAAGTTGAATATGTGACATAATTTATTTCATAACTGAAATAGCTCATTTTCATAGCAATCACCTAGGTAATAAAACTTAACCGATACTCAATTTAGTTATTCTGTAACCGATACCTATCTCGACGCTTGTAACTTTTTGATGTAAATTTTGAATTTCTGTTGAAACGTATTATTAAAAACGATTGTCTGATAAAAATAACGTTAAAAATTGTCACAATGCGATAACACTGATGAAATAGTTTGATTTATTCCTTCGTAAAGTAACATTTATAAATTGTTTTTATTAAGATGTAAATAATTATTCACCCGAAAAGAAACGGTGGCTGTGGCACCTCGCTCCTTGGTTTCTATAGTGATATTTTGTAATTAGAACTGTTTTAAATTTCGTATTCAACAATTTCGTGTTTTTTCTGATTTTCTTTGAATTATAATTATAAATTATAATATGATTAGGTTTGGTACTAACAAACTTGTACCGACGAAGTTAAGAACGATGTGGAGAATAAAGTATCTTTATACAGGGTGGGGCAATAGTGCGTCGGACCTCGATATTTTGAGTTCTACGATAGCTAGAAAATTTTTAAAAAAATTGCAAGTAAACTAGATAAAAAAATCTATAACTGGAAATTATTTTCGAACATACTACATCACATCGTCGAAAAATATACAGGGTGTTTCATTTGAAAAAAATTGAGAAAATTCAATTTAAAAAAGTTCTTAATTGAAAAATAAACACTTATTTATTTATAAAACGAAAATGGTTGCAATTAGCCATAGGGAAGTACTTACAATAAATGTTCGTTTTTCATTTTTACATCACATCGTTGAAAAATATACAGAGTGTTCCATTTGAAGAAATTGAGAAAATTCAATTTAAAAAGTTCTTAATTGAATACTAATTTTTGGCCACCCTGTACATTTTTAGGAAATGAAAATGATTCAAAAATATTAATTAGATGTCTGGTAACTGGTATTCACATAAGTTTTTCTTAAAACCCATAATTGTGACTGTGGTGATTTTTTTAATATCCATCTGCAGATGGTATTATTTCAACAAAAAAAATTCATTACATCAAAGTGGTTGGGAGATAGCCAATAATAATATAGGAATGAATAGAGCCTAGCAAGAGGCTTCAAAAAAATGTACTGATATACATAGCATTCCATTTAAAAAAAAGGCACTTGGTCCTGTAATTTCGTCTTGGCTCGCCCTGTATGTTCGAAAATAATTTTCTGTTATAGACCTTTTTTTCTAGTTTACTCGCAATTTTTTAAAAAATTTCTAGCTATCGTAGAACTTAAGATATCGAGGTCCGACGCACTATTGCCCCACCCTGTATGTCAAAAACAAAAAGTATATTTGGAACCTGTTCTTTGACTTTTGTGAAGTGAAACGGTACCCGCTGGAAGCAGAAACATCTAAAAAAACACTGAAATTTTGACAGATTTTGCATACAATATAAGAATAACTGATGAATGGGATACAAGGAATACTGTGTTACGACCATATGTAGCTTTACTGCAAAATTTATAATGAAATAAACAGTACCGGATTTAGAATTTGGCTAAAGGGGGAGCGCAATAGTGGCATATTTAGGGCGGTAGTAGTAGTAAAACATCGAATTCTTTCTTTCTAGAGTGTAACTAAATTGTATACCCCTGGAACAAAATCTTGGCAAACATTGGGTCTCAAAATTTGGATTTTGCTAGGTATTAAAACTAAATTATCATTTGGGGGTGCATTAAAATAACGATGTATTGCATATTTTCAAATAAATCTGTCCATAAACTTTTGATTTCAGCTGAAAATGATAGATTAATCAGTATTAAAAATCACTGAAACAAAGAGGATTTAATTAATCTTTTTTTAGAAACTTATTTGTAATAGAACTTGGTCATGTACAGTGAGACTAGAAAAACGTTCCGAAGACAGAGGCCGCTGGCCTCTGTCTTCGTGACGTCACATGCTCGCTGGCTCGCTGCCCACAGCATAGATTAAATGTACATTTACATTAATCTATGCTCATAATAAATAAATAAACTACGCTAGTTATAATAACTCAGCAGTCATAGTCCGATATGCACAGAAAACACTTCCCTGCGTGGATAAGTGTAGGTATTAAAAGAAATATATCGGCAAGAAAATGGTGTTTTGTTCCTGGATGCATAAATACAACTAATAAAACTCCAACTAAAATATTTGTAATCGTATCGAAGCATATAATAAAACAGTTTAATGTATGTTGTATACAAAGTGTTTCAAAAATAGCATACCAATATTTTTTTTGCTTATTTTGCCAATAGTATATCCTGTAGATGTTTAAACTTCTACAGGATATATTATGGACAAAATTAGCAAAAGAATTCTTATGGGCATGGAAAGAACCATTTCCAAGATAGAGTTTTTCTTTGCTTTTTCGGAAGCTATTGAAGACAAATACGATAATAATAGTGATATTTAAAACTGTTGCAATTTAAGAGGATTTGGCCTCCATCCCAAATTTTGTAATTTTTTCTCCAATAGTTACTGAAAAACAAGAAATATATTTCTGGTAATACTTTACACACCCTGTATCTTGAATATTTTTCATTTTTTGGGCACATGCCTGTAAGAACTTTTTTGCTTATTTTGTCTCAAAGTATGTCCTATAGAAGTTTGACATCTCTTTTTTAAAAAACTTGTATACAACACAAAGAACGGCTTCTTTGATTCCTTTATTGCCTTCAAAGAATCCAATGGTTTTATGTTGCAAATAAGTTTGAAATAAACTATACAATGGACCTCTTGCCAGCCATTGAGCAGCGAGCGTATGACGTCAGCCAAAGAAGCAAACGTTTATTGGATTCAAATAACGCAAACAGTTTCTGTGGCTGCTGTTATGATTACGATTGTTTCATTTTCCAAATTTCAGCGCGCGCCGCGTGCCACCCCCCTAAATCCACCAATGGAAATAAAAGTACTACAGCGAGTTTGGAAGACGTGTAGAGTGTGGAACCTTTCACTAATATTGAGTTTTAAGCAGCACGAAATACGAAGCGGAAAATATTACAAGGTATTAAAGATAAAAGAAAAACCAGTGTTGAAACACGAGCAATTCTTTACATTAGTAAAAGTTACAATGAAAAAACTTCTGAGGGTTTACTAAAAAAAGTTTTTTTCAAATTGCTTTATGCAAATGGCGTGCCAAATGCTTTCTAGCCTTTTTTTTTTAAAGAAAGGTAAACCTGCTGTTAGACAATTCCACTTTCTCGAAAACATGCCATGGAGTAGCGTAAAAAAGCATGGAAAATAAATTTTTAATTTCGAATCTTGGATATTTAGATATGTCCTAGATGTTTATATCATACGATAAAACCGATTATTTTTAACTCCAAATCGTTTTTGGAAAAATCCTGGCTCAAAGCGGACTAAGTCGACTAAGAAGGGGACAGAATTGATTGGCCTAGACATAAAAAAAATACAAAAATTACAAACCATAGTAGCAGGGCTACAACCGTAACAAATCTTAGCAAAGTTAGAATAGAGCATCAACTGTAAATATAGTGCCTAATCTATTCAACCCTATTTTCAAATGAATGAAGTATATCATGAAACTTTGATTAACAATATAAGGTAAAATATGATTCAATTGAAAGAAAATAATTCCAATCCTCGTACTTACAATAGCCATTGTAGTAGAACTTACAATTATTATTATTGCTGTCATCATAGGTAATTCAAAACTATATTCTTTTGTTATAAAGGAACAAAATATTGAAAAATGGAAGCTAAAAAATCAGAAACAACAATTTATAGCTCTATGAAAATCCATTAAAGCTAATAAAAATCGCATATGACCAATACATAAAGGAAAACTCAATCAAACACTTTTTGTCTTTTATACAATATAAGAAGGGCACTTCCAAGTATTCCTGGGCTCATGTACTATAATAATATTGACACGATAGTCCACATAAAATCGTAAATGCCTTCGCTGGCTTCTTTCGAAGTAATTACACACCGTTTATCCTGATAATCTCAATATCAATACTCCCTAAACATCTATATATTATCCTCAAATATCTGAAAAATCACTCAGCGAAACAGAAATCGAAATTACCTTAGCAGCTTAAACTTAAATCTACTTGTGGATATGATAATCATATCGCATATCGCAAGTTGTCTGCAAAAAAAATCTATCCATCGTCTTCGAAATGCTTGAAAAGTCTCAATGGTAACCCCAATTCTCAAATCCGGTGCCATAAACATTGCACACATCTGCCAATCGCACCAATATCTAATTTTGCGAAAGCTTTTGAAATATCTATCTATAATAGAATATTCCCTCAAGTTAAAAATATTATACAAACGGAACAATATGGTTTCACGACTAAAATATTGTTACGTGTTTGCTATCCACACAAACACCTCTACTCGTAGATTCGTTGATTGAAAGTCCAGGTAACACTTATTCACTACTTTATTTACTAATTAACAATTAATAACAATAGCTTAATTAATGTCTTAACTATGATCACAACTGAACACTTATAAGTCTCTTTCTTATTGCTTCTTCACTCGTTCACGTTCAACTTAAGATTAAATCTCGGCCCACCGTGCGTCTTATTTATACATCCATTGACCCAGTCTAGAGCACTCCAGAATATTCCCGGCCGTTCGTGTACAATTCCAGCCCAATCTAACCAGTCTACACAGTCCAGTGACGTAACAATATCAACTACCACAAATCCAGTGTGCTACAAACTGTTAGCTATATACCCTATATAATCAACTTCAAGCCAATACAATTTACACAGACTTCTCGAAAATCTTCGATTGGTTAGATCATCCATGTCAACAAAGCTGAATGACTGATATAATTTACTATTTTTCTTCCAATATTACTTAAACAATCGCTCTCATTATGCGGAATATAGGGGTCACAAATCATAGCTACGAGCGGTGGTGCACTTCAAAGGAGTGACTCATAGGGTATCTGATTAAGAGGAACACACTTTCTGTTTGCAGATGACTTGAAATTATTCAGAACAGTCGAGACCGTAAATGTGAACTCCTGCAGTCGTATTTAGATTCCTTGAATCTATGGTGTTCCTCTAATAATTTCTAAGTATACAACAATGTAAATATATTTGAAAAGCAACATTATTCAATTTAAATAATTAATAGACAGTATATTCCATTACATCCCGAAATCAAATCAAAGAGTTGTATTTGATCAAAAACTTAATTATTCGTCCCGTATTAATAGAATCACATCATCTGCTAAAAAAGAATGCTCGGTCTCATACTTAGAACTTGTAAAGACCTTAAAAATAAAGATTTGCTTTATAAATTTATATACTGCCGACGCACGTTCGATCACTTCAATATGGCATTATATGGTCACCTTATTACAATACTCATATATCTACAACAGCTTGAATCTATTCAGCGGATCTCTATGAAGTACATTGTATACAAACAAGACGGAATATATCCAGAACAGTGTATTAATAACAATATCCTGCTAACAAGATTTGCAAATCTAATCACATGAAAACCGCATATCACTATACTCATGTTTATTTATGTACAAACTCATATGCCACTTGATCCCTGAGCTGTTATAGCTAAACTAAACTTTTACATACCTCGTATTAATAACTGAAACGAAACATGTTTTTATCTTCCCACTACTCCAAGAACAGATATAATGGCTACGTTCTTAACTTTATTCTATACGCTAAATATCAAGCAATTTTGTAGTTCTCCAGAGACGTATATTTACCTACCATTAGTCTGTTTAAAAACAATATCAAAAACCGAATAGAAACTTTGCAGTAGTCAAAGCTGTGTAATCTCTTTTCTACTAATCTACCTAATTTTATTGTCTACTTATGTTATATTTAAGAATATCTACTTAAGAGTCTAAGGTCCATTTCCATAATAAATTTTAAATCTTTAAATCACTTTAAATACATGCAAACGTCAAAATTTAAAAGAACTTTAAATTTAAAGTTATGAAAATAAGGGTAAGTATGGAATATTAATTTTGTAAAACCCAGTCAGCCAAATCTTGTATCTATTATATAATCATCAGATAATACATGTTCCCCAGTAGTAACAATTATATCAAATGTGGAGTCCATGTAGTGTAGTGTACTACATCTGAGCAGGGACCGATCTGGCGTTTACGCCGCCCCGGACAAAAAACAAATTGCCGCCCCTTTTAAAGTTATTTTTTTCTTAATAAAAGATGGTTTTAATTTGCAATAAAAACGTACATTTAAAAAGAAATAAGTATTAAAACTTAACATTTGGTACAAAATAGTATAAATTAAAATAAAATAGAATTGCATGTCTTTGACTCAGAATTTTATGCTCTTTTCGAAAACCCTAAAATATATAGGGCATTCCATTTAAATTAAGCAAGTTTGTATCGACTTCCGGTATAACCGGAAATGCCAGATGCTTGTAATTATTTTAGTTGGATTGACCACTGTCATTAGTAATTCCCTAAATTTTCAAAATTATCTGGTGCGTACTTTTCCCCTTTATCGATCGATGCTGTTCCTGGTGAGAAAATTTGGTACTCTACTTTTTAATTTACTGTAGTTGGACTTAAGTAGATTATGTCCTTTATGGCTGACTTTAATGTTATGTTTTTTTAACTTTTGTCCTATTTGTTAAGTTAAAAAAAAGCTAAGTTAAAAAAAGTTAAAAAACACAACATTAAAGTTAAAACAAATATATTAGGCGCGGGTGAATAGATACCATTCTACAAACAAATCCAAGAACAGTATGGACAACACACAGCGAAACAAATGAAATATTACTCAAAATTAAATACCAACTTGATAAACTAAAAAAATCGAAACATGTTCTTATTACGATGCAAACACGAAAAATTACACCCAAAATTTATCAACATTAATTTAGATCATATATGTTTAAACAATGTAAACCTTAAACAAAAATTCGAAAGTGTGGTACTGGAAAAATTTAAATCAAACCTAATTAATCTGCTTATATCGGATAATAATTACAATTTAAAAAAAATATTTCACAACATAAAAAATACAGAAAACAATCTAAGAAGTTTACCCACCGACATTATTACAAATTCTTTCAAACAGAAAAGCTTAGGATACGAAAAAAAATTCAACTTCTTTAAAAATAAAAATTTCAAAATAAAAAATTTAAGAAATCAACAACCAACACAAAAACAAACAGACAACCATTATTCAAACTGGATAGAAAATCTGACTAACACTGAGATCCTCGAAAAATACTAGCCCTTGGACCAAACTACGCTACCCACACAACTAACTTCAAAGACATTCCAATAAATAATATAATTTGTAACATAGAAAGCACTATTCAAAAATATGACATAAATAAAAAAGACGAAATTAGAAGTGACATACACAATACAATATCTAACCACATCACAAAACAAAAAACAAATAACTCCGATACAAAAACAACTCAATAAAAAAATTAAAGAAACTAAATACTTCATAAAAAATAACCCACAACTTCTTATCCTAAAACCGGACAAATCAAATAAAACAGTAATAATGAACATGGATGATTATCATAACGAAATGAATAACCTCCTACAAGACCAATCTACGTACAAGCCCATAAAAAAAGATCCGACTAATCAATTCCAAAAAAAAAAATAATAATAATAACGACATAATTAACAAATGGAAAAAAAGCCTATAACTCACCCACCTCCGCTAAAACCTTAAAAATACATAATGCTCCTAAAATATATGGCCTCCCTAAACTACACAAGCCAGATATACCACTTAGATCAATTGTATCATACACTCAATCCCCAGCAAACAACATCTCAGATTTTCTAAAATCCATTATATCTAACGTCATAAACAAAAATAAATACTATATCAAAGATTCCTGGCAATTCAAAAACAAAATTAATAAATATAGTTTAAAAAAACTAAAAAACACGCTTTTAAAGCACATCAAACTAAAAAGAGAAAAATAATTATTAATATAAACTGAAAACAATAATGAACGAAAAATACTAGTATTATTGTGAAAAAAGCGTGGGTTGCTCGATATACGAAAAATATGGCACAAAGCGCCCCACGCTTTTTTCACAATAATACTAGTATTTTTCGTTCATTATTGTTTTCAGTTTATATTAATAATTATTTTTCACTTTTTTAGTTTGATGTGCTTTAAAAGCGTGTTTTTTAGTTTTTTTAAACTATATTTATTTTTAACTTTTTTAGTTTGATGTGCTATGAAAGCGTGTTTTTTACTTGTTTTAAACTATATTTATATTGCTTATTGATGCTGATATTATAACATATTACGATCCAACAGATATTTCTGAAAAAAAAAAATATTTTTTTTATTTCAGCCGTGGGGTTCGAACTCTCGCCGGAGGAGTCTGTCGTTTCGCGTCGACTGCGTTAACCCACTCGACCACCGAGCTAATTAACAAATACGAAATCTACTTACATATTAAGCCTTTGCTTTCACGCCGGGATACGTGAGGAAAGGATTGGCGATCCTGATCAGGATAATGATATAAACTTATCAAATTATTGTATGACCGGTTCTTCGTAAGTGTACAAAATTTCAATTAAATCTGTCCGTTTAAAGTGGGTCAAAATCGAGTCCAAAGAGTCGGTTACAAACAAACAAACAAACAAACATACAAGTGAAGCTAATAAAAGCGTGTTAAAAACATAAAGGTACCTACCGACAGACTACATCCTCATATCACTAGATGTAATATCCCTATATACAAATATCCCAATAAACTTAGCAAAAAACATAGTCGAAAAACAATGAAACAAAATTAAACCTCACACAACTTTACCATTAAAAGTATTCCTGGAAGCCTTAGACTACGCCCTTACATCAACATACTTTCTATATAAAGAAAACTATTACCAAGAAATCGAAGGCTGTACCATGGGGGCCTCAATATCCAGTGTAATCGCACAATTAGTACTTGAAGATCTCGAAAGTACAATAATACCCCAGATAAACCTCGACATACCATTTTTTTACAGATACGTTGATGACTGTATGACACTCATACCGCAGAATAAAATTAATTACATTCTTGACTTATTCAACTCATACTATAACAAATTACAATTCACAATAGAAATAAAAAAAAATCATAATTTAAACTTTCTGGATATCACTCTAACAAAAAAAAAACAACACAATCAGAACACACTGGTTTACCAAAAACACATGGTCAGATATATATATATATATATATATATATATATATATATATATATATATATATATATATATATATATATATATATATATATATATATATATTTATAGCAATTGTGTTCTTGGGATTTTGGTTCTTTAATGATATGAATGAAAATCTAAATTGTTTATTTATTCATAAAAACACATTTTACAAACGTTTCGGTGTCTGTTTTCCACCTTTTTCAATGCAATGACTTAAACGAAAAAATAATCTGATGTGGCACTTTATAGTTTAACGTACAATAATGTTACTTAATTAATAATTTGTGCGTATAGCGAGCACATCACTTTTTACTGTTTTATACTACCGACGATGTTTTTCGGTTTACAACTAAGTTTGAACAGTTCAATATATAT